>JAVJGJ010000047.1:16341827-16367075 GCA_035590215.1 Microhierax caerulescens
GTCTTTACTCAAGTGAGGTTCCTCCAGCAGCCAACAAGACGTTCTCCTGCTGCAGAGCGGGGACCATAGGGAACACCGACACAGCCCATCTCATCCCCACAGGCATTACAGCACATTGGGGCTACTGGAGTGGGCAGAGGAGGAACTGGATCTGGACTGGGGTTTGTTGGGAGTATATGGAAAGCAAATTAGCCCTTACTTTTCTTATCCCCCCATCCGCTGCCAGGCCCTGGCACATGAAGCTCCTGTGGTCCCCACCATCCATGCCACAAGGCTGCGTGCGTGTGGATGGGAATATTTTCCTTGGTTGTCTCCACCAGTACAAGCTCTGGATGCCATGCCAGCCCATGAAAAAAAAAAACCTAAAGCACCCAGCCTGCCTGGCATCTTCCCCATTCCAGCCCTGGGCCATGTTATACCAGAGAACGGGGTTGGATGCTCCCAGCTGCATGTGACAGCCTGTTTTGTGCACCAAGCCCTGCAGGTCCTGCCTGCTCTGCTAGTGCCACATCTATCAGAGATTTCAGGAGATGCAGGAGCTCTACAGATGCTCTCAGGGGAGCAGACCTGCACCTCGCTCCCAGTGCACGGCAGGACAGGACACACAACCTTGCTACAGCACTTCCCACCAGAGATGTCCCACTGGCTCTGGTGGGAACGGGACCACATCCTAATCCAAGGGATGCAGGTGAAAGCTGCTCAGTGGGGACGGTTTAGATAAACATCATATAAAATAGCTGAATCCCAGTTCCTGCACAGAAAGGTATCTGCTTGTATTACCACCCACATACCATTTTATTAAGACATAATCTCAAAGAAGAATTGTTACCATTGCTGAAGTTTATTTTAACATATGGCTAACTGAGCCTAAAAAACCCATGTAAAATACATTTTAACGTGCTATACTTGCTTAATGGTTTTTATAATTTTTTTAATGCCCAATATATATTTATTCATTCCAAGCATTGGCGGGGGGAAGGGTGTGTAAGTTAAAAAAATTTTATCAGTCACATGGTGACTGATAAATAAAAAAAGTACTGTGGTTCCTTTGTATTAGTCCAAAACCACCAGCGCTGGTTTAATTTTCAATAGGCAAAAGGTAATTTCTGGTTTCATAAACTCTGTTCAAGAGATCATAATTCTTACCTGGTCACAGCTGTCAGACATTGATACGCTATACCATGGTGATGGGTTTTGAAAACGAGAGATGGATGTCTTGTAAAAATCCCGAGGTATTTAAAAGGCAGAAAAAAACTCTTTCAGTCCAGAAAAAGCCGAGCTGAAGCCCCAGCTGAGGTTAGCTGCTTTTGCTACAGTTCAACAAGGTACTTAAACACATGCCTAATATTAAGCACAGAAGTAGGCTCCACTGCCTTCGATAAACCATCCGTGTACACAACCTTAAGCACAAGATTTTCTTCCACAACCACAGACGTTAAGGCATCATTAGCTGGAAACCATTTGCAGAATGAGCGTCCCTGGGGTCTCCAGCTCCCTCGTCCCATTCCCACACATGCAAGGTACCTGCACCCATCCCGCTCCTGCAAATGGGAATGCCGTTTGCCCCTCTGCTTCCAAATTATTCCCCCAGGCCTTTAGAGGAGTGTCCAACGGTGCCGATCATCCCCACAGAAGCGACGTGCAGTAACGCATCAGGCTGACCACCCTCGGGCGGTGTGGATGGACGGGCACTTCCACAGGGATGCAGCACCCCAGCCCAGGCTGTCCAGAGCAGCTCGCCCCGGCAGAGGAGCATCCTGAGGAGGGACCCGTGTGTCCCACCCAGCCGGGGGGGTGCCTGCGCCTTCGTGGGGTGCAGCCCATGGGGAGAGACCACAGAGCAGCCCAGGCTTCCCCTGCCAAGGCAGCTGGGCTGCTGTGGCCCTCCACAGCTTGGCTTCTCATCTGTACAATACCGGCCCACCCAAGGGCGGCAATCATAGATTTTATTTTAGACTCAAAAAGACCCTTAAGATCATCAAGCCCAACCATAAACCCAACACAATGAGTCTTGCTCCTTCCATGAAGCCACACAACAAGAATGTGCCAGCCATTCCCAGCTGGAAGATGAGCCCCCAGCTCATGAGCAACCACACCCAGGGCTGGAAAAAGCCATTGTCACAAGCGTGGATGGAGTGACACCAACACACCCCTTCAACAGTCCCCGCTTCTCACGCTTGGAGGGACAGGGCCCTAAATGTATTTATCCTCACGTGAAAGCCCACTCTGCAGAATTTAATTGGATATATTCTAAAATACCAGCTTTGTTTCTCCACCAATAAACCAGAAAGCCACTCTCTCACATGTTTATTTGAAATAGGGATTTAGCAAGTATTAAATGCTCTCCTCTCAGCTATGGTTCCAGGCCAGGATTTAAATATCCGTGTTACAAGACGAATTTGAGTTTTAAACCGCAGTAAGCACATTCTAAAAATGGAATAAAATAATCAATTCCATGTGCAAATCTCTGCCCTCCTGGTAACCCTCCTGACCCAAATACAAGCCATGCTCTGACCCAGGCGGATGGTCCCCTCGCTGCCTGCTTAAAGAAAAAGAAGCCAGAAAGCCAAGACAGGAAAAACTCCCCAGTTTTTGCAGTTTTCAGCTGATTTCCCTCAAAGGACAGACTGATGGGGAGGATGAACTCCGAGACCACTTGCAAAGGCCACTTAGCACACACACAGCATTCTTTATCCGGTATTTACATATTGACTTGCATCCTGTTTTGATGCAAACCACAACGCTACTTCACCGCTGCCTGCAAAATGAGTGAATTCCAGCAGATCTGGCAAAACACTTAAACCACCGCTTAACTTCCAGCCCAGCAGCTGCTCAATGGGGCTATTCACGGGCCCTGCACAGACTGCACTCCTTCCCACACCGAGTGGTGCTGAGCTCTTTTCCTGGCTGCAATCCGGAGTTCCCGGCAGGAGATGTTTTGTTTTCACCTCTGCCCTCTGGCTTTATCTCCTCTCTTCATGCTGTGCGTAATGCAACAGAAAAAAAAAAAAAAAAAAAGGAAAAGCATACAGACTGCAATGACTTTGATTTGTTTCCAGTGTTGGCCTGAAGGCAGCCGTGGTTCAGCACAAGTAATGGGCAGCAAAGGATGGCACTGCTGATCCCAGCCTGGGTCACCATTACACACATGGTAGTCCTAGTATTTTGTGTATTCCTGGGACACCATTCATACAGGAAACACCCAGATTAACCTTCTGTCAGATATGGGGTTATCATTTTATATGGTGGGTTTTTTTTTAATAGAAAAAGAAGAATTCTAGCTTTTTACATGCAGCGAATCAAACTCCTTATAATTAGGGCTGCTGGTTTCCACGGTAACAAGGATCCAACTCTGTTTTATGTGAAATAAAAAAAAAAAAAAAAGAAAGAAAAAAAAGAATAGTTCCACTCCAGCTGTTGGTGTGGTCTGGGCATTGCAAGCCAGCAAAGGGATGGTGCTGCAGACATGGTGGAGCTTGGCAGCACTTGGGGCAGATGCACTCTGTTCCCGGTGCCACCGCGCCAAAGGAGGGATGCACATGGGAACACATCATCTGGCCAAAATCATGGGCATGGGCAAGAGGTAGACAGGGATTTCTCCACCCCTCCCGCTGGCATCCACGTCCCCTTGCACCAGGACACCACCACTGCCGCTTTCTCTGCAAGAACAGCATCGTCCACACCCTTCCCCAAGGGTTACAGCCTCCTCTGTGATGACTTCACCTCTAATAATAACTTCCAGGGCCCCGTGGACTCCAGAGGAAAATAAACTCAAGTTATTTTTTCCTTTTACAGTGCTCTTATTTTAAGAATTTGATGTGGGTGTAAAAGAAAAAAGACACACCTATCATAGCTGGAATAAAGCACTGTGGGTATGATGTGACTCTGGCAAGCATGAAAGTGAATCACACGAGTATCTGCGCCGACTTTTTAAAGCAGTAATTTGCCTGGGCCAGGCTTCCGTAACAGATGTTGCCATTTATATATGTAATTTTGTGTTGCTTTTTCAAATATACGAAGACAAAAAAAAAACCAAAACCACCACCCCAGCAATATAATAATCCTCATCGGCACGCCAGCACTGCTCTGCACATACACGCCTGTAATACTGAAGATGAACACATGCGAAAAATAAAATGCACAACGAATGCCAGCTGGTGCGGAGAGGCAGGCGCTCAGCAGCATCGCTGCCTGCGGGCAGCTGCCCATCTGCCGGGGATACAGGTCCCCACAGCCCCAGCATCACTGCCGACCTCAGTCTGGGGAAAAGAAGGAAGATTTTACCAGAAGTGCGTGATAATCAACCGTGCAGATAGGGTCTGAGCATCGCACCACTTGCAGTCTACCATGAACTCCTGGAAAGCCACGTGCAACAGGAAATAGATGTCAGCATCGACTTTCTCCATCAGCTTGTGGCAGATAACGACGACGTCGCCCAAGCCTGATTTATTTCACAAATCAATACCGAGTGCTTAAGAAGGCAGTTGGCTGGAAAAGGCTTTGTGCACAGATTTCCATGGGGGGAAAAAAAAAGAGAATTTTCTGTTACAATTTCAACACTGATATTTTGAACAAACAAGCCCTTTTCTTTTGTCCTCCTTTCCTGGAGATGTTGCAGCACGCACATGGGGCATGGGGCTCAAGGCAGCATCTCCCACAGAGCGGCTACATCCCCCCAGGGACCCAGGGTCTCCCCCAGAGGAACAGAAAAAAAACAGAAATAGAAGGTCTTTAAAAAAAGCCACCATTTTTGAACCAAGACATGGGCACCTGGAAAGCTGAGTTGACCAAAAGCCCCCACATCGCTTCTATAAAATGTGGACCTGGTTATCTTCTGGGTGGCTTCTCCCTCTCCTGCTTCTGGCAACCCAGTGCCAAAGCCTGCCTAGATAGCAGCTCAAGGGACGTGGAGCTGACAGGTTGGCCCCTCTCACCCACAGCTAGACTGTGCACCCCACATAAGCTGGAGGGAACTCCTGGTCTCCATCTGTCCCCAAATTTTGGGAGAACATTTCCAAAGCGCCATGGACTCATGCAGCCCTCGTTACGTCCATGCTCCAGTGCCAGATATCAGCCCCGAGCTGTTCATGCAGTCAAAAAGCCTGGTTATCCCTAAACCATCTCTGCTACCAGCAAGTCTCTTAAAAAAATAAAAACAATTATTTGTACAACTTTGGGCAGGCAGTTGTTCACTTCTGCTGAAGAATGCCTGCAATTTTTAAATGCTTTCCAAGAAAAACCTTTTCATTCACTTTACCTGCAACCAAAAAGCTTTCTTCTTTATCAATTAGAAATCTTGATTACAGATAAGCCGATGAGAGAATCCATTTGCCTACAGTAAATCTGCTACTGCTACTACACTATAAGCCAAAAGGGAAACAGATATGACTTGCTTGAGCTTCCACATGCTGCTTTGAGAAGAAATGTGGCCATCAGTGTGACCCCAGTGCTGGCACAGACCTGTGAGCAGCCTGGGAAGGTCCTTCCCTCTCACCTTCCCCACCGGTGTGAGGATGGTGTGACCTCGCCAAAGGAAGCTAACCGGCTTCAAAGCAACCCAGGCAAGGTGGTCCTCCGTGCAGGGGCACCCAGCCATGGCAAGCGATGCTGCAGGTACCAAAGTTCATGAGGCCTCACAGGGAGAACGGACAGCTTGTGGGGCAGAAAGACACCCTGGGACACCGAATACCTAGAAATCAAGCTTGGCACAGAAAGTCCTCGAGCTGGAAATCCTTTGGCTGTGGGAGAGCACTGGAGAGATGTTCATGCTGTTCTCTTCCCAGCGCTGCCACAAACCCTCCCGTTTACCTGACTCACCTCCTCCTCTCCACTCTCAGGTTGTGCTCAACTTTGAACCAGAGCATCTCAGAAACCACCAAATTACTGTTTGTTTGTCTGTTTTTTTAGTAGAAAGAATAGAAACACTACATTTGAGGAGTCATCCCTGTTGCTTCCAGACACTTGTTAGACCTGTTTTTTCCCCACAAGCTTTAGCAGGTTACAAGCACCAAGGAAGTTTTACCAAGAAGTTTTTCAACCAAGCCCAACATTAAGTAAAGCTCAAATTCACGGGATGCTCTACATAAACCCAGCAGGGACATAATGTGGCATGAGGCACTCGCAAAATCCACTTTGGAAACCCACAGCGGTGCTTACAAAGATATCTACCCCAATCGAAGCGATTTATATTTTTCACGAGCGAGCAATTCGCTTACTAGGAAAGACAAATTTAATTTTTAATTTGATCTCCATCAAAACAATATTTTCTCGTTGCTATGACAGCTGAAAGGAAAACCTCTCACCTCAGCGACAGCCAGCGAACGGCATTGCCGCACGTCCCCCAGCGGCAGCCGCTCGGGGAGGGAGCGCAGCCATGCGCATCATTTTTGGCTCTCCGCGTCTTCGATTTGACGGGGATTTTTAAAAGGACACACTGAAGCCAAGGACCAGAAAGCCTCTTTGGAGAGGCTGTGGGGAAACAGCTACAAAACCTGGGAGCCTCGTAATGCCTGTGGGACCACGGACCCTCCAAAGCCCCGTGGATTCTTCCAGGGACCCCCTGGGTTTCCCATCCGGCTCCAGGGACCAGCTGCCTTGCACCATAACCCAAGCTGCACCTCTAATCCAAGATGCACAATGCTGGGAGGGGAAAAAGAAGACATCTGCTGACCATCAGTAGATATGGCAAGAGTCCAACAACAATAACAGAAAGGGCTTAAATACATAACCGTTTCTTTTCCTTACACTCCTCCATGGCTACCAGCTTCACAGTACTGAAGAAGTGCCCCGATGAATAAATATCTTCTTTCCCTTAGCAACAGTTAGCAACAGAGTCAAGGTTGGGTGGTTTTTTTTCTCCCCTTGCTCAAAAGAAACACATCTCAAGCTAACACAGACGATTTAAACGGCAATAAATATAGGATGTGGGTGTAATCAAAAATCGCTGAAACGCAAATCACACTTTTTAGCCTGGGTTATTTTAAAGCACAAGCAGAGCTGCCAATGAACTGTAGAAAGAGTGTGGAGAGGGCTAGAGGGGAAAGGAAAAACGCAGCAAGATTTTAGGGGAGGACAGAAAGATACTGTCCATCCCTCCTGAGCAAAGTCCAGGCCAGGAACAGCGATGATACTCTGACGTTTGCCTTCAGCCTTTAGCACAATTTGAGTTTCTGCAGCAGATCTCTCTCGTCTACAAACTGCAAGGGTCGCATATAGTCAAAAATCTGTTAAATGCATAACCCCGGCACACAGCAAACATATTCTTTTCACGGCTCTATTCCTTTAACAGTTCATTTAAGACGTCTGCCTTGCATTTTTCCATTTGGTGTTGGGAAAATGTTTTCTTTCACCTGGCGTAGAGCCCAATTCAACAGAAAAAGAAAGCCCTCCCCGTTTCCATGGGGCCCTGCAGCATAAGACACAGGACTAATTTTACCCTTAACCAGGCACCTTTTGGCTCTGTCACCAGGTATTTCATTTCCTTCCCTTTTGCCCAGGTTCTTTTCTTCCCCTTGGCACCACTTAGAGGATGAGTTAATCTTTTGCTGGTTCCTTGCTGCTACTGGCAAGGGCAATCCCCTACCACCACCACCACCTCTGCTCCTCCAAGCACTGTCACCCCTTCCCACCACCACCCACCACCCCCAGTGCCTGTGCAAGCCCTCCACCCGCAGCCCACCCCATCCCACCTCTCCAAGCCTTGGTCCCAAGGAAAGCAAACCTCTGCTGCCACCATCCCAGCAGAGCGCTGGGAGATGCGGATCTAGCTGGGTTTTTGGTAACACCTCACTGCTCTTTCTCCACCAAGAACAATATTCCCCATTTCCATACAAATGACAATGCCTTAAACAACAGGAATCACAGCTAGACCACAGGGCGCAGCCTGGTTTCTACCCAAAACCAAACCAAAGCCAAATATCACTAATTGCAAAACAAACCCATGGTGTGGTCCTGCTGATAATGCATTGCTAGAGGGCCCGGCAGTTCCATGGGGAAAACCAGCTCTTTGGGATGCCTGGCTCCTGCGGATATACAGGGCAGGGGGGGTGGGGAGATGGTGACAGAGCCAGGCAGCTCCAACACACCCAGACTTTATTTCTCTAGAGACTCAGAGAGATAACAGCATTTTGTTGCTGCTTCCTGAGGTTTTCAGGATAAAAGATTGTTTCTGGTTTTTGGTTATTTTTTTTTTTTTTAATTGAAGCTGAGGCTGGCAGAAGGCAGCTCTGGAGCCCAGAAAGCCCAGCTCCCCAGCTGACACTGCACAACACCACATCCCCTTCTCCACCCTGTTCTAACCTAATAATGGAAACCCATCAGGTGCTTTTCCCTAAATAGCTGTGGACTTCAGGGAAGGAGAAGTCCTCTCCTTGGTGAGGCACCCATGGCTCATTCCCATCTCATCCACCATCAGGACAGGACACGCACGTCACAAGGCCACGCCGTATGGATTTGTAGCTAAAATGACTCGGTAGAATTATGTCAGCTGTGCCACCTGAGAATTGGGCTGCTTCATGTTTATCTACAATATGTAGATATTTAAATCCCTAAGCCTGAAGTAAAATAATTTAGAAGCTCCAGCTATAAGAGATCTGCTCCCAAATCCTCATCGCTTTTCAATCCTAGTCTCAAACACATTATATTCTTTTGCATTTAATGTGCCCTTAAGATGGGGATTAGGTAGGCATTTGATTGTGTCTTTTATGTTTATAGCAATTCATTTCCAAACCTTTACAAACTTTAATTAAATGCTACATTTTTACTGCCTCGTCCTGAATTGAGATAGAGCGGCAGAGAAAAATCTGTCCTCAAACAGAATTTACATTTCTAAAGCACCTTTTTCTGCGCAAGCACCTCGAGGCTACTGCATAAAATCATCCTGAGCTGCCTTAAGATGTATCAGTGCAGACATCAAAGTAGCTCTAATACCGAGCCTCACACAGACCCGCAGACAGCTGAGATCACTACGTTCACAAGCAAGAAATAAAACAGTTCCTGCCAAAACCAACCACTGATCCCCTCAAAAGGTGGCCATGGGGAAAACGAGAGCAGCAGCCAAACCCCAGCAGTAAAAACCAGCCTTCACCTTGGAGAAAGCTCGCAGGAAGGGGCCCGGTAGCCAAAAGCATGGTGGTTGGCACAGCGCTCCATCCAGCCCCACAGCCTGTTTTTATGAGCATCCCTATGCCTGAGAGGAGACACTGTTGCAGTCCCATGAAGCCGGAGGGGAGCTGAGCAACCCCAGTGAGGAGGAGAGCTCGGCACAGGCAGCTCCCCAGAGCTGGGAATGACCAACCCATCCCTAAAGGTAACCTCCCTTGACTGTAAGGACTTCCAGTGATTGGGAAATGTAATGCTGTTTCTCTAAAATCTGCACCCTTCTCTTAGCGTTGGTTGCAATTGGAGTCATCCCATCCCTGGCGCAGCAAAAGGCCATGCACTGGTGTGCATCGTCTCTACGGTCATTTTGCAGAGGGGGGACAGTCCAAAATTTGTCCCTGTTTGGTATTTAGGAGCTGAGAGATTGGATTTGAAGCCAAATTTTAACTGCAGGTTGGAAATCGGGAATTTACCCCATTTTAAAGCCTGGATGCAGCAGAAACCATCTTCAAGAACTGTCAGATCAAAAAGACACAGGTCTCTTAAGATTAGCTGAGCTCTGCAGCTTTGCCCTTTGGGGCCATGATAGAAAAAGGATATCAAATTTTTATCAACTGAGAAAGTCAAGCCTAGCTTGAACTCCACCACATACATCTCTGCAGCCCATCGGAACAAATTCAAACTGCATGAGGAGAATAGTGAAAAGATTCAGTTAAAAATCTCACAGGTCAGGTAGCATCAAGGTTGAAGCTGCAGACGTTCCTGTGTACAGGCATACAAAACACTGAACTGGTAGCAAGATCCCTGTTTTCTGCTTTCTTGCAACTCCCTGCCTTTCCTTTCAATGGTACGAAGGGGTTCAGCACCCAAGGATGCTGTGCCTCGTTTGCTGCCCGCCCATCCCACGGGCCTCGGGGTAGCACGGGGAGATGTGATCTCTGCAGCTATGGACAGTGTGTGAAATCCACCTGAGCTGGCAGGCACCCCAGCTCCCCGTGCCACAGCCCACTTCAAGCTCTTAAAGCAGCTTGGGTGTGTGTGTGGGGGGGGATTTTAATCATTGATCAGCCTTCCGCTTGCCCTCTGTGCTGGGCTGAAATTTCACTCGTCGGGTTACCATGGTTAGAAATGCCGTGTGTGCATGCACCGTCCCGATGCTGCAAACTCATCCATCACCCACATCCAAACGGCTTAACCGCCTGGATCACACAAAGGTGTTTCCCAGCAAGAACCACCATCAGGCCAAATATTGGCCTTCTAGCTGCAGTTGTTGCCATCGAAGAGCATTAAGAAGATGCAAAGCTGTATTTTACCTTGCCTAAAACGCCCTGCAAAGGGCAGACAGTTTTTATTCAAAGGCTGTCCTCACAGGTCTGGCACTGAGGATCGCTGTCCAGGTCCCTGGGAAATTCACAGCATGTCTCCCAGCACATTCCCCAGGGCCAGGATTTCATCCCAAACTTGGAAGAGCTCAGGCCAAAAAGATAGTTTACATATTTCCTGCGTGCGCTCGAAGCCAGCGGCTGGAGCAGAAAGCCAGCGTTTCACAGCACTAGCAGCCCTGCAAAATTTTACAAGACACAACCCTCACGTTAGAGGATCCATTTCTTTCTTCATAAAATATATTGGGCCTTTCCACAAACTCCTTTTATTGGTCCGTTTGGCTACTCGCTCCTTTTATGAACTAACCATTCCAGTTCCCGGATCATCTGGAAAAGCCCCTGAAGACGGCCGACCTGGACCACAGCGCCGTGCTAGCCATGGGTAACCACCCTGCTGCCACGGCTGGGGCACGGCGCGCGACCGCACGGAAGAGAAAAGCCAGCAGACAGGGCAGCTGGATTTCATCACCTTCAAGGAAGCACGCAGCATCTTTTTAACTTGGTTTTTTTCTTACTGCCTACAAGGTTCCGGAGTCACAAGGCTGACAGAAATACCCCAAGCCCAGGTGCCTTTTGCCTCAGCGCCAAATCCACTTGGCAGCAAACAAGCAGTTAAGACCGGGATTTATTTTTTTTTTTTTTACCAGCCTCCTACATCTCTTCCATGGGGGTCCTTTAATGGATACAGTTAAGGAGCAATCTTGCACGGAGGTCCACATGCTAACATAACAACATATTTTAACTGTGTATTTAAGTAGTTTCATTTCTATTGACATTGGCTAAGGTGAGCCTTAAGGCTCGCTGGTCTCTCGCACAGGGCTGGGCTGCCCATGAACGCAGCCTTTCGAGCTACGCGTTGCCAAGTCTCCTTTAACGACAACAAGCCTGCAAAACATCTCATAACCGTCATTTCCCAAGGAGACGGGGGCCTGAAGCACTCGGTGTGTGCTAAGTTCAGTGCTTTGTGGCACGGTCAGTGCTGAAAAAAAGGCCAGTGAGGCCTTACAAGAGAGGAAAAGCCAAGCAGCACGAGCAGAAGCGTGCCTGGCTCCGCACGTCTGCTCCAGCCCAAAAACCTGGAGCTGGTGGGGCAGGACTGGGGTCCTGCAGTTCAGGCTGTGGTGCTGCGCCTTGCTTTTGCAAGATTTTGCATTTGCATCGCATTGCTTTTGCATTTCTAATCCAATCCCAGAGCTGCAAGAGTTCATTCCCAGTAGCGTTCTCCCAGTATCTCCCAGCTCACCATCCCAGGCAGGAGCATCTAACTGGTGGTGGCAGCACCGCACCAGGCTGCTCTCACAGCTCCAAACCGTGCTGTAACAGGACAAAACAGCCCTTTTCCAGAGCTCGGCTCCAGGGACACTTCAAGAAAAGCAATTATCCAGGCACATCAATATAACAGCATTTTTATCCTAGTGAGAAGGTGCTTTACAGCACACAGACCAGCTTGTACCCTTGAAATTACTCACGTATTTCACGTCTTAGCTGTACCAAGCTCTTGTGAAATAACTAGGCAAGGGCGAACGCTGCTTGCGACAATCCCATGGCGTGGCTGTTTTAAGCCCTATAACAAGGAGCTCTGCTGCCCTCCCAAATAGCAGGGGCTACTGAAAAAAAACCCTTATTATTGTAATCTTGGATTACTCCCTACCACCCAAATCCATTTCATCTTAATTAGTGCCCATTATTATAAAGCCCCTCCAACATTTCCATATTTCTCTGATCATTAGAGTCCACGGCTACTCAGTAGCAAAATCCACCCAGCTGCGTATTTTGCATAAACTGGTTATCTTGAACCACGTGCCCTCCCACTCTCGTTACGGGCCCCGTATTTTATACAACAGTGTTGCAGGAACACTGCTTTGAGAGATTTAGATTAAGCCCAATCCAAGCAGCTTGCTGGGGGAGACAGAAGAAATCCCAATTCCTCTTGAGTTAATGACTGAGATCTGAAAATTCAGTATGGCGTCATACAGTTTCACCAGAAAACACATCACCCAAAGCACAGCACAAAATCGAGCTGCCCTGAATATTTCAACAGCGCCACAGCAAAGCCAAAAGCTGAGCATGGACTTGGCATTGCAGTTCTTTATTCTTTCTTAAAAGAAACAAAAGGCGTGCTGAGAGTTCAATGAGAAACACGTCTTGGTAGTGTCTGTGCAATTAGTTATGGGGGGGTTAAAAAAAAAAAAAAAAGTCCATTTCTGTTGGAAAAACCTTATTACACAAGGCGAGGCCACAGTCTCCATGAGTGGCCCTGGACAATTAAGCACTCTGTACCTGCAGGATGGGGTCCCTCACTAGCAAGTCGGCACTTCATCTTCCACTTAATGATGCTCCAGCCAATATCCATCCCTGCCTCCTCACCCCGGGGGCCAGGGCTGCTTCCTGCTCCAGCTACCAATGTCACAATTTTTGAAGTTTTCTGAAATAGCTGATAACTTCTAAGGTGAGGAGAAGAATCATCTCAAGGACTTTTGCAAAAATCCTCAGTGCTGCCAGGAATGAGACCACAGCACTATGAACTCCAGCCCAGAACCCCCCAGCCCCACATGTGCTGCTGCTTTTCTAGAAGGAAGGACTCAATTCCACGTACTCCAATATTATTCATCTTTCAAGACCTTTCCTTGACTTGGGGTAGTTCCCAACATCATAAGATGTCTCCAGACTCCGTGTCTTTGCAAGGAGGAGGAAGACTGCAACCCTTCATTAGCTGGGGCCTCTTCATTTTCCCCTCTCAGCATGCTTCAATCCCCTCTGAAGCTTAACGTAACACCAGGCTGAGCATTAATCAACACAACATGCGCTTCATCCAACTTCGGCAACCACTACGAACATTTAAGTTTTATATTATGTGCTGGGATTATTTTTATATATATGCCACCCTGTGTCTTTATATATACACACTCACACACATATATAAGCAAACACACACACAGAGAATTTCATTTCTGCAAAATATAATTTAAGCAGAGCGATGTGTTTTGGTTTTTTTGCCTTCAGGCAGCCCTGAGCAGCAGCCTCCCAGAGCAGCGATGCCGAGTGCCCTCTGCTGTACATGGACACAAATGCTTCTTTGTTTAAAAAGATTTATTAATTATTTAATTTGTTTAAATACTTATAACTCTACCTGGGACAAAATACTTATTAAAATCACATTTGATCATTTTGAGTGCAACATGCAACACTCCTATAGGTTGCATCGGCAGAAAGTAAATCGTCTGGGCTGGAACTGCACAGGGTACAGTGTTCAAATGTTTCATTTATGCACTTGAAAACAGCAAAGGGAAATCAGAACAAACAATATAGCTTTATTATTCAGGCATTTATCAGATAGCCTTCACACTTCAGCAAATCGCACATCTATTAGGGGTACAAGCTGAAACTATCACACGGCAACATGAAATCATTTTTCTTTTGTAAAGCGGCATTGTCCCTGCTACTGGAGGGAAAGATAATATTAAAACGTATTCAAATATATGTATTTGAAACTGCTACATCTTGTAATAAATTATGCACTTGATATTAAAAACCCAAGCTATGCCTCACAGAGCTGACTTAAGAATATTAACTTTTATTGTCTCTTCATGTTCCAGCTCTTCTCAAATCTGACATTTAAAGGGGCTGCCTTTCCAGCACGTGGCCTTTAAGGCACCAAACGCAGATTGAACACGGCACGGGCGCATCTCCATGAGGAGCGTTCCCATTTGTTTGGCAGGCGAGCAGAGACAGGGAATGAGCCTTGTCTCTGCCCCACTGCCACTTCTTCCAATGTGGTGTCATCTTAAGCAAAAGCCTGACTCCGCAGAGTTGTGGGGCTTGCAAACACAAGGATTAAACCATCTGAAGAGCCAGGGCAGGTTATAAGACAAGCAGCCCAGCAGCATCTCTGCCAAGGAGGCCACCTCCACCCAAGGCAGATGGGTCCAAGACCAATTGGGTCTTCCCCCACGGAGCAAACCCTGCCACAACAAGCACCCGACGGCTGGGGGAGGACAGAGCAGCGCCACGTAGCACTCAGACATCAAAATCCCAGCTATTGGCATCACAATGTATTTTCTCCCCCCTCCACTTCATGTTCCCACAGAAGGAGACATCTTTTTTTAACCTGTCTCTGTGCAACACCTCGGCTCCACAAGCGGGACCCATCTGCTCTGCAAAGCGAGGTGGGTGCACCTCCACACTGCCCTCGGAGGGCAGGAGGGGGCCGCTGGGGTCCCAGCACCCATGGGTGCAGCCTCCAGCAATGCCCAGGCCCCCCAGGCGCTTCCACGCAGCCAACCCGTCCCTGTCGGTGGATGAGCTGGCTGCCCACTGGCACAGCCACACCGGCACAACTGGTTCCCCATCCCTTCCCGTGACTCACTGCAAACCCTCTCCAGTTCCAACATTTGTATTCCCTTCACGGCTTCGATTTCCTAGAGGCAGCAATACCCAGGAAAAACAACGCTCCTCTCAGGCCCTCCTGTAGTGTGTCTGCATGAAGCTGATCAAAAATATTCCAATTTAATTTTTTTAAATTAAATCCTTTGCCAGCATTGCTCCCAACAAAACATTCGTATTTTTTAATAACTTTACATCTTGCTCTTCTCAGGGATACTTGTCCTAGATTCCCTGTCTTGGTTGAAGGCCAAGCATCACTAGCTGAGCCAGAGGGAATATAAAAGCATCTTTCTAAGACGCTATAGAAAGGAAGAAGAATTGGACCCTGGGAGCCAATTCACTTTCATGCCTTGGGTATTTAAGGATCAAACATGCTTTTGTGAGCTGACACAAGGTAAAAAGGTGGCTTTGAGACTTCAGGGCGTCTAAAGAAGCCTCTGAAAGCATCTTTTTACCAACTAGAGTGCAAGAGAAAACCAGGAGCAGCGACGTATCCTGGAGCGTGGCTGCTGAGCCCCTGGGGACAGGCGTGGAGGGGACAGCCGGGCTCACCAGCCATTCCTGGTGGCACCATGGGCGAGGAGCGGTTGCAACCCCTGTGCTGCTTGCAAAGCAAACAGCTGAAGGCAAGGAAACAAGAACCACCCAAGACATGCTGGGGAGGTTTCCTATGGTTACTGCTGCCATGGAAATATTTTTTTGTTGGCTTGATCTAAATAATATCTGCCTCCTTGGCTGCAGTATGCTTCCTGCAAGGATGGGCTGGATCCTTAGACCTGCACCCTGTTACTGGGGTGCGACTGCATCGAGCATTGGCCACCTCTGGGCCGGCCCAGGAATATCTCAAACCCAAGCGGCTCAGAGCTTTGCTCTCAGCTCCCCGGGGACCCGTGGCTTGGTTTCAAGGAGAAGAGGAGGAGGAAAGAAAGTGTGTGCGTGGGGAAGACATCTTTTACTAATTGCTCCCAGCTGTGGCCAAGCAGCTCCCATCTCGGCTGCCAGGAGCTGCAGCCGGTGGGGAGAGCACTGGGACGAGCAGTCCCGCTCTCGAGGGGCCCCAGAGCAAGAGAAATCCCTCGCAGGGAGAGGAACTCTCCTCCATCCATCCATCCATCCACAGGCTTTGCGCAGGGATTTCAATAATTATATTTATATACTCCCCTTATCAGCAAGAGCAGCCATTATGTCTTTTATCACCACAGCGGCAGCATCTGCACAAGGGCAATTGATAGGGGATGAAATATTTGCTGCGATGGCTGAGTACAAAGTGCCTCCCCTCTGCGGTAAGAATAATAATTGTAATACTTAGCTCTCAAAGTGTTAAGCTCTGGCATCAGGACCCTGTGGAGAGCAAAGAACCACAGAGGGGAAGGAACAGCCCCTCCAGCAGCAGAGAGGAGCACCCTGAATTTTATATACGTCTCTCGGCCCCAGCATCAGTGAACCTGAGCAAGGCTCTGGCCGGCAGCCACCTCAGGGCTGCACGGACACATGCCCGGAGCCTGCGAGGACACGACAGCCCATGAGAAAAAGGTTCTTTGCAGCCATGCTCAAGAGGCTTAACCCTGAAATTAGTTTTCCTCGCATCAGACAATTCTGCTAATGTTACAAATTCCTCCAACATTAGATAGTGACCGCAGAGATGCTGCATGCACAGGGAAGAGTCCCCAGCCCAGCTTTTCCCCACCACGGCTGGGAGATTATTCATCAGAGAAAAAAGCAAATACCCAAATGAGCATCACAAATTGCAAAACCATCTGCCAAAGGTCTCAGCTGATACTATCGGCCGTCCTTAAGCCTGGTGATAGACTTACAAGCCAGACAATGAAAATGCAATTGATTATTTGTAGAGTGACTCACTGGTGTAATAAGGATGGATTACTGGGCAGGGAGAAGAATGTCTTAAAAAAAAAAAAAAAAAAAAAAAAAAATACTCCAGATTGAATTTTTAAAGACAAAAAAAAAGGGAACAACCCCCCAAAAAAACCTCTTGAAAGCACTAACAGCCCTCTACAATGGAGAGCATCAAAGAGGAGGGCAGCGCTTGGCGGGGACGCTGGAAAACCTGCGCCCTGGCCCCCTCCAGCCAAGGATCTTGGGTACCAGCCTTTATCCATCCAGTTTGGCTTTCTTTCCAAATTGGTGGCCAGGAGCTCTTTCTTTCACGCCACACCACACTCATGACAAAGGCCTGTTGCATACCTTCTACTAAAGGAGTAGGAGTTTTCCCTCCCTGCCAAACACGTGCTGCACGCCCCGGGCAGGCGATTGCAGCTGCACGCAGCACTGCCGGGGCTCTGCGCTCCCTGGTGGGACACATCGTGCGGGGACAGCGGGCTCCGGCTCCTCTGGAGCCAGCAAGGAGGACCGAGAGGGCTGAGGCCACCGTAGGGCAGCAAAACTCTGGAAGTGGATGGGGATGCCAAGGGCAGGGATGACAGCCCAGCTTTACATGCCATGAGACCGATGCAACCCACCATCTCCCACCTCCTCCCTCTCCTCAGCTCAGCAGAGGCTTCAATAACCCATTTGACCCATTACCCCGGGCTTCGGGGGGGTATGCACAGGGAGCTCAGGACCTCATGCACCCGGCAGCACAGAGCTGTTAAATCGATTTGCCACATCCCACTAAATCACAGCCTATGCAGCACCCGAATCCATAACCGCATCCTCCAGCACCAACGGGCTGCTTGAAGGAGATCCCGCCTGCAAGCCAACCCCCGCCCCGCTTCCAAGTTTTGCGGGTCTGTGTCAGGCAATGCTACCCCAAAAGGTTTTGTGAGGAACCCCTGCTGTGCCAGCGCCCACCAGCACAGCCCAGTGGCAAAGGCACTGGGAAAGCACTTGCCAGACACTTCTGCCTGCAGGATGGCAAGCCCCACTCGTTCACAACAGGCAGATAACACATCGCTCTTTGCACACTCGGGAGCAGCTGTAGTCACTTTTCCAAAAGTGCAAAAAAACCACCAACAACTTTTAAAAAGATTCGTTTGGTCTAGGAGTAACGTCTCAGGTAAAGTCAGCATTCGGTGCGTGTCCGCCGTGCCCCCCTCCATCATCGGTGTCATTCACAATCACTCCAGGAACAGAATAACCCCCCCCACCCCCCCAAACCCACAACACGTCATTAGTGACTTTAACCTCATTCACAAAACTATAATTGCACAAGGCTGCTTTAAAACAGACAGAAAATATACCTGGCACTTACTCTAGGAGAAATTCTGCTTTTTTGGCTTTTGCCGGCAGCTCAGCTGCGCTGGAGCAGGGCTGAGCTGGCTGCAGAGCAACTCCAGTTAAAGCAGCTGCAGACTAGGGCTCTGTGTTCAGCTGAAATTTAATCAAGAAGCGTCTCAAACTCCTTTGAGTTCTTGCAATACAATCCTGAGTGGCTTGTAAAGGACTTCAAACAGGCTCCCCGGGCTTGCCCAGAAACAAGTACATACCTCACCTGCTCTTTTGTACATCGCAATCAAAAAATTAAAGAATTTATTTTAGGCTTTTTGCCAGGGACAACACCGCCTCCGATACTGTAATGCTCTGTTACAGCGGATAGCGCGTCCCTCAGCCAACACAAACAGGACGCCTTATCACTCTCGGCTGGTCTAAGTGCCGTTGCAGCAGCAGGGCATGAAGACGTGGAAGGAACAGGCCAAAAATCTGGTTGGGAGCTCCTTAAATGCAACTCTGTGCTTGACATTTATGAACAGATAAATTGTCCCAGGGTAGGAGGGAGCTCATCCCCACGCTCCAACCCAACCAAACCCCCACCCCGATGGCCCGGCTGCCCTTTGCAGAGATGCTGTGGGAAGGGTGGCAGCAGCACACGCCACCATTCGTTACTCTGCTCTCTCCCTACCACCACAGGGGTTGAAAACTCAAAGAAAAAGCAGACCCTGATTCTTCAAACTCAAAGAAAAAGCAGACCCTGATTCTTCAAACTCAAAGAAAAAGCAGACCCTGATTCTTGAGACACTTATACAAGTGCTTAATCTCACAGGTGTGAGTAAATAGGGCAGTGGATGCTCCAGCATCCTCCTGCGCTGAGCTGCAGTGCGCACAGCAGCCACTCGTACCACATCACCCTGGGCACAGAGGCCGAAGGACAATGACTTCGTCAATAAGTAACCTGGCAGGGAATGACTTCTCCTTTCTGAACTGCTCATGACAAAACAGAAAATGCAAACCAAAACCATACCCCAAAAAATCCCCCCCAAACCCAAACCACTAAAAAAAAAAATAAAGCTAATGATACCAAACCTTTTGTGAAAGGCTTTAAAATCAGCAGAATAAAAACACTTTGTATTTTTTTTTCATCCCCTCCACCAGGATGACAGCATCCTTGGGACACAGGTGACTCTTACCCTGCCCTGGGGACAGGCACAGCCTGCTTGGCCCCTCCGCAGTGCCTCAGGGACTCGCCTCCAGAGCACCGGCATGGACCTCACTGGCAGAGTTTTGCCTATTTCAGCAGGTTCCCCACTGCAAAATGAAAAATTTGCTGAAACCCACCGGGCTTGGTACAGTTCACTGTGGCAGCAATACAAACATAAGCCCGTTCAAGATAACGTATTGCTATTCTCACATCTCCAAAGCCTTTCAAATAAACATGCAAGGAAGCGTGGAATATCTGAATCCTAAAGGAGAGAGGCGCACAAAGCATGTTATTCATGAAAGGGAAAAGCTGGGAGCGTGTGTGTGAAAGATACATAACCTACGAAAAATGCTGAAAACATATGGAAGCAATAATCTGTACTTTTTTTTTTTTTTGAAAGTAGAAACAAATGCTTCAGAATTTGGTGTTATTCATTCACATGCTGCGTTACAAATATTATTGTTTCTGCTCTCTGGATGAAGCACCAGGCATCAACCCGGAGACCCAAACGTGCCCCGGGATGCGTATGCGAGCCTGCTGGGATGTCCCTCCCGCGGGCAGGGCCAGCGCCAGGCAAACACAGGTTGAGGCTGCAAACACACAGCGTTTCTCATTGCTCACCACACACAAGCAGTCGATGTCCATCGCACGGGGCACTGGACAAACACACAAAGCAAACAAACACCCACTGCCATTAGCAACTCCCTGCCTACAGTCAACCAGGCAGAGACAGGAGTTGCAAAGTGACCCTACCCACCATCACCCGGCAACCTCAAACATCTCTGGGCTTCTGGTCTACCACCTCATTTACCAGGTCACCATCCCCAGACACACATCTCTTTTTCCTTGTCCATCAGCTGAGCCTCATCCATAGGTTTTTGTGACCTAGTGGTCAATCACAGCCCTTTGGGCTGATCTTGTATCATCTGGGATCTCCAGGTGGTCTCTCCTGGGAAGTTTGTCCTTGCACGTGCTCTCAGACCCGACAAGGCCAGATGAGAGCAGACTTCTGTGGGACTGACTGCAGTAGACTATAGCGAGATGCTAAGCTATGGAAACAAATAAATGTTCGAAACAACTGTATGTACCAAAACTTCACTTGTTAATATTGAATATTACTAAATATTAAGTCAACAGTCACGTAAGTTTTCCTTGGAAGGTAAAGGCCAGGCACTGTGGGCTGTCCAAACACACGCCACTGATACTAAGACCATGGCATGGGACAGCAATGCATGAAAAGAAGCAGATCTCTTCCCCACCAAAATGTGATTTTGAGGGACAAAGATTACACAGTATATGCAAGAAAAAAGGAGACCCCAAGAAAAGAGGTGAAACAATCTCACACAAACTAAAACCCCAGTAAGCCAGTCTTCGTCGTTATGTCATGTTTGTTACTGTTATTTAAATGCATCTGCAAACCAGGAGAATAACTATGGCAACAAAGACTTCTCCAAAGACTTTCAGACAGTATTTTTAAAATTATCTTATCTGCCACAGCATCTGAATGCCTTCCCTCTGAAATCAGCCGCATGCCATTGCCTCTGTGGGCTTTGCAAACCAGGTGGTACATCCTCCCTCCTCAAACCAGAGCGCAAACACCACCTCGAGATTTATGTGTCCTGCATCTCCAGTTTTAGCTGGTGTTTTTGGAGGAGAAGGCAGAAAGCAGGGGACAGCAAGTTCTGTTGAATTGCAAGAGTATCGTTTTTTGCAAGGCTTTCTCAAGAAGCCAACAAACAGTGCCTCTGTGTGCTAAACACATGCCAATCTTCCAACACGAAGGATCCGCTATTTTAAATACAGTACTAAGGCTGTAATTTTACTTCACCCAGAGTAAATCCAAAATTAGTTCTTCACAGTAGGCTTAACAGCAGCAAAAGCCACTCACTCCCTTCCTGGAGCTGCCAACCATTTGTCACCTTTAAGGTTTGCATATTCACACTAATTGCACCAGGACTAGGTTATAAATTCCCTTCCCTCCTCTCAGACCACCTCCCTCGAAGGCTTTTCTCTGCAAGACATTATGCAAAAGACACTCCTAATGGCTATTCAGTCACCAAACTCCAGTGACAGCTTTATTTAATGCCAAAGCTTGTTAACAAGCTGAATGGCACACAGTTTAATGTAATGCAGATCTGATTAGAAAACAGCAACTGGGCTCCTAAGGAGTTGCGAGATTTTTATTGAATTTGATTTCACTTTTTCCACACAAAGCCACCTTTCAAGTATCGACCTGTATTAATGAGGATTTGGTTATGTACACCCAGTTTCCATCCTCCAGACTGCAGCCCACACAGATGAATTTTTCAGTCCTTACGTACTTTACTGACAACCTACCATAAAAGAAAGCAACGTGATTAGAGGAACGAGTCATTTTGCTGTTCAGGCCACGAGAAACTGGGGTTACACTGGTTACAGTTCAACAGCCACGTCCTCGCAGACATCACGGCCGAGGTGATGGGATTCAGCCTTCAGCCTTTTCAGACAAACCATTTTATTTCTCCTCTTTGGGGCTAAATGATTTAAACCCAAAACCTGAATTTCTGCCTTACAAGAGGCAGAGGTCTGTGGGGCGCAGGAGGTCCAAGAGCTTTGAGGGGGTAAGACACAGGCAGTGGGCTCCAGTTTAACCGTGCCTGTAACACCGGGTGTTTTTACCTTCTTGCTTCCACCACAATAGTATTAAATATACGAACACCTTTACAGGATAATTCACCCACTACCTTGAATTTGAGATTATAATTTCACAGCAAAATTAAGACGATTCAAAAAACAAGCTTTAAACCCAGGGACATCTTTTTATTATTTAGCAATCCCCTCCCATCTTCTTTTTGCACATCACCTACAGTAGACAGACCAGCTTTATTCTGAAAAGAAAACAGTTCTGCAGCATACAATTTATTTTTGAGTGGCTTCCCTGTCTCCAGAAGTATGCATGTGCTTCCAGGAATGATAAATTCAGCCAACACTCAAAGCTATCTCCCCATCTGATAAAAGTGGCTTTTAAGGGAGTGCACGGGCACAGAAATCTTTGGCGTCTAACGAAGCAATTTGCCTTCTTGATGTAGTAGCCGCACAGATCACACCTAAAATCACAGGTAACTAGAAAATACGTGGTCCTGCATAATTATGTATACAAAAACGCCTGTATCAGCAGTACTTTAAGTGCCTGTAAGCTCATAAATTCCTTTCCTTCTCCCTAAAGCATATCACCAGTTCCCATCTTTGACGCAAAAAAAAGTCACATTTACATTTATCAGCAAAACTCTGAGAAAGGATTCTAAAAAGGCTTTCAAATCTCCAGTGGTTAATTGATCTGGGTTTGGATCCTTAATCTGTGGATCTCCTTGCAAACCCTTGTTCTCCTCCAATCTCATTCTGCATGTTCAGGTGCTGGTGAGCATCCCCAGCAGCAGCTGGCGAAGCCACCTCACACACAGAGGACACAGGCTCCTCAGCATGTGTACAACCTACAAAACTACTATTAATAGTTTGCCCTCCTACATGACCCCGGCATTAACCGATCACCGGCTAATAAAAAATGAACGCACTTCCTCTCTATTGTGTTCTGGCAAATAGGTTGCCTTTATTTGTTTTAATTGCCTAATCACTCTTATATCATGGCAATTAAATGTGAGTGTGTGTAGGAGGGCTCTCAGCAACTACTGCTCCCACCTGGTGTAAGGTCTAACTTGGCACTGCCTGCGCACTCAGTGGGATGCAAACCTGGGGCACACAAGCTGCAATGACCCTCACTCATACCTGAAGGAACCCCCATCCTCCTCCTGCCCTGGGGGAGGTGACCCCATATCCTTTCCAAGAAAAGGCTGCTGGAACAATCAACACTGTTCTAGCCCAAATCCTTGCCTGTGTCCAGGGTCCCTCAGGAAGAAAAGGGGCCTCCTGCTCCACCTCCTCCTGCACATGGGGTTTCGCAAGATGTGTGTGACAGGCACAGCATGCTGGTGTGGAGGGCACAACCTGGAGCGAGCCACGGCACCGCTCTCCTCTGACATTCCCCAAGCAGCTGGGTGTCTCTTCTGTTGGGCCATTTGGCCTTCGATGGGATGCTATCACAATTCACTCAATTCTTCACAAGCCACTGGAGAGTTGCACCCTCCGACATAATGAAACACAAACCAGAGCACCTCATAAGTCCTTGGAGCAGAGGAGAAATAGTTTTGGTGACCATGACTTTTCTTCTCATCCTACATTTGAAAGTTGTCCTTGACACTTTTAAGTATTATCAATTGGTTCTGCAAGAACACAAGGAAACCTGGGACAGCTCACATAAGTTTTTATAAGCCCTGAAAAGAAGACAACTCAGGAGTGACCTTATAAATCTATTAACGTGGCAGACTCAGATAATTGGGAGGGTGTCAGGAGACCACAGCTCCTGCAGCCTAGGAGGAAGGGACACCTTCACCTTCCGAAGGTCTGAAGTGGGACACGGTGCACTTGGATGTGCCACCAGCACCTGTGGAAGGCCAGGCTGGAGGACCATGGCCAGCCCCACCTGCTGCTGCACATCCCTCTAGGCAGAGGGCAGCCCACAGACCCCATCCCACCGCACCTTGGAGCAAATGCCACTAGGAACAATGATTTGCAAGGCTGAAGCTTAAAATACAACTCAACGGGAATAAATCAGTCCCCCTTCTTGCTCTGACCCTATGCTTTAATCTGCTGAGATGCAGCTCTGAGAAGTAGGGCATGAGCTGGGGAGTGCCGAGCGCAGCAGATGCTGGCGAAAAGGGTCTACCCTATAAAATAAGGTTAAAAGGTCACCAAAGGCTCCCTGGCCTATTAAGTGCGCACCAGCTCCCAGAGCCCACAGCCCAGATTTAGTACGGCAGAGTCCCAGATCACCCATGAGCAAGAACTCGTTTCTAGGCTGTGTAACACCGGGAGGGGAGAAGGGGCTGGTCCAGCACGAGGCCAGGGCTCGCTCTGCCTCATAGGCACCAGCACGGTCAGCGTTGTAAAGAGACACAACAGAAATAGCCAAAAATACTTGTTCATTTTTACACGTGCCTCACCCATTTTAATAGCTAAATCTCTGTCTGGCATCACTGAAAGGGGATAAATCCCAGCCTAGTGTCACGGGGGGGGAGGCAGGAGTTTCACACAACGGTATGCTGCAAAGCACACAGAACCCCTGCAGCCCCCACGGCGCATCCCCAGCCCAGCCCAGTCCCCGCCAGGCAAGGCTGGCTCCAGCCCTCGGCAGGACCCGCGGCAGCAGGATGAGCCCCTGACCGCGGCTGCGAGGTGGTAATTACCAAACCAGTTACCCCAGTCGCAGGTCTGGCTCCTGCTGCACCCCGCACCAGTGGCAGGCACGGGCACACCTGTGCTGCTGGCCGGGGCCGACAAACCCACCTGTGGCTCAGAGCCACCAGCCAGGGTGGGCAACACGGGTAAGGCAAACGCAAGTGCTCCCCAAAAAGCCACATTTGCACCCCAGTTGTTGGGAGGGAGCCGCAAAAACCCTGCAAAGGCAGAGCTGGAGGGAGACCCACCGGGGTCCCACTGCCCACAGGGGACGGGGGGGACACGGGGGGGACAGGGGGACCGGTGTCTCGCCGGGCCTTACCTCCACTTGTGCAGGGCGAAGCCGGGACACTGGTCCCCGCAGGTGTTGCAGGGCTGGCCCCGCTCCGGCTCCCCCGACGCCGTCAGCTGCAGGGAAGCGCAGAAGTCAGCCCTGGCCGCCAGCCGGGGACGGGGGGACCGAGGGTGCTGGGGGCGCGCACCCAGCGGTGGGGGGCCCTCCCGGGGAGAGGGGGTACCTGCGGGGAAAGGGGGCACCGCACGGCTGGGGGAAGGGGCAGGGGAGGGAGCGCGGCGGGGCCGGAGCCGGGGAAGCCCCCGGGGAAAGGGGCACCGGGGGGGCGGCAGGGGGGGACGCACGCACCGCGCCGAGGGCGCCGCCGGAGCAGGCGGCGGGCCGGAGCCACAGGTTGTCGCGGGGCGGGGCGAGGCGGGGGGCAACGGGAGGGGGGGGGGGGGGGG
>JAVJGJ010000047.1:16367425-16379695 GCA_035590215.1 Microhierax caerulescens
GCTTCTGCAGTGGGGGAGGGGCAGGCGATGCAGCTACACCTCTGAGCGCCTTGCAGCTGTGCTGCCGAGGGGGCGGGGGGGTACTAGCATAGGCAAACAATCTGGGGTCCTGGTCCTCTCCTCGTAGAGAATTAGTCCACAAACATGAGCAGGAGAAACACTGGGATGCAAACCCTAACTGCAGCTCGAGATGCCGGGTTGGGATGCAAAGCACCTGTTACACACGCGGAACCCAGGGTCCTCCCAGAGCTAATGGTGGGCCTGTGGGGCAGGGGGCCGGGGGGCCGAAGGGCAGCCCACACATCAGCCAGCTCCTCTCATGTATACCATGTACTATAAAGGGATCCCCGCAGCCAACGACCAGCCTGTACCCCTGGGGGGCTGCAGTCGAACAGCACATCTGGCGTGAGGCAGAGCAAACTGAAACACGGAGAGAAGGGGGAGCAGCAAACACGCCTCGCGAAGCACAGGGGACCTCGGAAACTTGTCCCTGCTTGGGATGGAGCAGCTTCGCCTTTAGCATTTCACAGCTTCACCCCGTGGTTGTGGTTGTTCGCAGAGCCTGTCATCTCCTTCCCCTCCTTCCCTGCCTCTCTGTTCCTCTGCCTTGCTGCCTCACAGCTGGTTAAAACCGTAACGCTTTGATAACTTTTTTTGCTTAATCAGTTCTCATTTTTGTCAATTTTTCACTTGTATCTTCCTTTCTAGGAGACTGAAATAAGGCTGGGAGCTGTGTGGTTGCAGAAAGTTTCAAGATTTTCACTCTTTCCTCCCATAAATGTTGGGCTTTCTTAAAAAAACCCAACCAACCAACCAAAAAACAACAAAAACAAAACAAAACCACACACACACACACACAAAAAAACCAAACCAACCCCAACCCTACTACACCAAACCCAGGGAATTTTATCATGGATAAACTTTTCTTTTCACAGGCTTTCTTCATGTCTGGGAAATCACTTCCATCCCTCCCCGCTCTGTTTTTCTGTGGTTGCTACCCTTCCCAAACCCTCCAGCTTCCCCACATTGCTCCCTTCTCCTGTATTTCCTCATTATTTCCTCCGCAGTTTCTCTCCCAGTTTCCAGCTCTTACAGTGGTGCACGCATATGGTATAAACTCTGGAGGGAGGAGGCAATCTGATCTCTTCAAATACACGCACGTTTTGTCGCATGGTGGGCAACTGGTTGCAAACTGGGGTTTGACCTCATCTTAAAACCTCCCTACCTGCAAGCTGTATCTGATGTCAGATCCAGAAGTATCAGGGCTGCCGAGTTACTGTTACCTCTACTGAAGGTCAGCAGGATTTCAGGAAACAAGCCTCGTGCAAGAGAGGGCCTGAAAATCTCCACCACTTTGGGTGTCTTGCATAAGATTCAGAATATTTAAAACTCCAATTAAAACTGCCGAAATAAAAGCATTATTGGATACAGGACTTATAACAAGATTCAACGTGCTGTGGGAAATGCTTTAAAGGTGACCTGCAAATCCTTTTTAATTGCTTTGCTGTTGCAAGAGATGCTGTGTGCCCTCAATAACAAGCCTGGTGAGGACATCTGCTATAAGTTTAAAACAGCAAAAGTAAGTCAGAGTTGGAGGGTGAATTCCTTGGAGGTGTGGCTGTGCTGAATCACAGCTCCAGTCTTCTGATGAAGAGGCAGGTCCTAATAATTGCTTCTTAAAACAAGGCATAGTGGTCCCCTCCCTCCATCCCTCGCTGTCCACGGGGCCATCAAACTTGCCTGCCACCCTGCACGGCTTGTATCCTCCAGCCTTATTCCAGTAGATGCTGCAGATGCTGGTGGAGGACTCCTCAATACAGAGGCAACAGGCAGGGAAGGCTCTGAGCATTGTCAATACTTGCACCAGCATGTTCAAAAGGAGCGGGGAGATGAGGGCTCAGCCTGAGAGTGCAGAAGATGCAGATAAGAGGGGTTCTCACTGCTTCTGCCCTGGTGTGCTTGGAGGGGGGCTGGGGAAATCACGTACAGCCAGAGCTGTAAAAATAATCAGGTACCAAAGACCCCAGCAAAGTCAGGTCCTTCGTGACTCGTAGGCTTCCGAATATCTCATAGGGACAGCAGTTTCCCTCTGGCCCAAGACATCCAGGACAAAGGAACGGCTAGTCAGCAGGACTCGATCCACATTTTAGCCATGCTCAGATGCTGCATCTACATAAGCAAACAGCCAAGCCAGAACATCATCTCTGGGATGTATTTGGGAAAGGGAGGGGAGACATTATCTCACTGGCCTGAATGTTCCTCTTCTCTTTCCTCCCCCAGAAAAGCTGCCAAGAGTAAACATCTCCCAGGAAATAAACTCCCACTCCCTTGTTCTCACCATGTTCAAAAGGGGTGATGCACACATCCTGGCATGGCTGGGCAGGCAGGGGACAGCAACAGAGTTCCAGCCCTACCTGTGCTACCATGAGAGGTAGTGTCAAAAGTGAGTATTGTATTTTTGGTTTAATAAATATGTAGATCTTCCTCTTGAGAGGAGACAGACTCGGCTTGGAGGTGGGGGGGTGTCAGATACTGCTGTCAAATAGGCTCAGAAACAGACACACATGGATAATATATTCCAGACAGTTTGTCTGACAAATTATTGTTTCTGCTGTCACTTAAATTGTTCTGTACGTCATCTTTCCCTCCCATTTCTGTTTCAACCAAACCTGCCTAGAGATGAAACCTCTTCCAGCCCTCCTCACAACACCACCAGTTTAAAACCTAGTTGGCTCCATTCATGCACTGCGAGTGGACCCCTTTCCCTTTTGAAGTTATGGATGGCTGAGAGGAGGGAAATGGCAGGGATGCTCTTCCTTTCCCACTGCCTGTTGTACTTGATACTACAGAAATAATTATGATTAAAATCAAAGAGCTCAGGAAAAAGTAAAATATAGCTCCTGCATTAGCTTTCAGCCACAGGGTGGGCCGTGCAGGGGCTGACATGGGATCTTCAGGTGCTGCAGTGGCCACAGTGTACCCAGGTGGTGTCAGCCCTTGTGGCTCAGTGGGTCTGGTCACAAGCCCTGCAAAGCATCTTAGTCCAACGTGCACATTGTGCTGTGCCTCCTGGCCAAATAAATGCTCTTCTTCAAGTGAATTCAGCTTCTGGTAGAAGAAAGTGGAAAGAAGAAACCCATGTTCCTGGAGGTGTTTAAAAGACGTGTAGATGCAGCACTTAGGGACATGGTTTAGTGGTGGGCTTGGCAGTGTTGGGTGGACGGTTGGATTCAGTGGTCTCAAAGGTCTTTTCCAACCTGAATGGACTGTGATCCTACGTTGCTGCAGAGCTGTTCTGCCTGCCTGGTGCCAGGGAACGTGCCCAACATCACAGCTCTGCCAAGCCTCACCTTGTAACATGCCCTACATGGAGGAAAGGTGATGCCATTAGGGCTCTGCTCTTCTGGTGGCCTCCATCCCCTTTGGGACATCAGCTTGAGCAATAGCAGTGATGAAGTCACTTGTACCCAAGCCCAGCAGGCAGTTCTTACCACCCAGGAAGAGGAGCTGCAGGTTCACAGCCGTAGCTGCAACCAGGGGATGGGAAATACGGGGACAACTTATGACACCAGAGACCATGGAGTCTCTGCCTCCAGCTGAGGGCCAGCACTTCTGGATGGGAGTTAGCTGGCAGACACGACACTTCTGTGTATGGAGCCATGAAAATTTGCTAGTCTTTCCAGGAAAGTGTCCCCAGCTCTTCTGTCCTGCAAACCGTGCCTCATGTTAGGAAATTGCCTCCAAAATAACCTGCAGAAAGCTCTTAGCATCCCTCCATCGGTTCTGACATCCCTGTGCCTCCTACGGTCCAGCTCTGACCACCAGCACCAACAGAAAACACTGGAGTAAGGCAGAAAGCAGCTCTCATTTTGTCTGCCGGACCCATACACTTCTCCCTTCTGCGATGTCGAGGTGAATTTAGCTGTACAGACCGAGCAAAATCCACTTGCGGTTCCTCCTGCCAGTGGGCTGCACAGGTGAATTACAACTCAGTGTGAAACCTATCACCATCTAGTACAGCAAAGGTTGTAAGTGTCTGGCTGTTATTAGGCAGTTATTGTCTGAGACCCTTCAACAACAAAAAAGAGGGCTTAAAAAATGCCTGTAAGTGCCACAGCTGCTGAAGGAGCATGCTAGGGACCAGGCACCTATTTTACTGTATGGTTCTTCCACCAAGCCTCCTTCCTGGGTAAACGTGCCCCCACGAGGGTCTTTTTGGAAGGAGACAATTCAGTGTTTCCGCTCATTCTGGCTTTGAGATTTGCAATTACTGCAGGCAGAAAAGGCTGTGCATAAGCCCCAGTTTGAGGTGGGGATATGGAATTTCAATCTGTGCTGTGCATAACAGGAACCCAGGCTGGGATGAATCATGCTATGTTACTCAGTTTTAAATTTTTTTTGCACTGCGTAGGTTTTTCTAGGGCATATTCCATCAGGCACATACTGGTCAAATTCACCCTGAGCATTTATTACACTGTTACTCTACAGTACACACACTTCAGATGTCAGAAACAGTTACAGAGCGGGCTTAGCAACTTAACAAACCCCTTCCATCACTTATGCAGATCACCATACATTTTCTAGGTGCTCTTTATCACAGCCATTTGACTACTACTTTTTTTGTTAGATTTGTCAAGTTCTGAGGTATTTTGATTAAAACCGTACTGAGTAATTTCACCTTTTTTCCTTCATCAATACACTAATTTGTAAATATCCCAGGATTTTTTTTTTTTTGTTCTCCCACCCAGGAATGCAAATGGCCATTATATTCTCCCCAAGGTATCTCCAAATAACCCTCCTCCTTTTAACCTTAGGATTTTATTGTGTTAGTTGCTAGGTTACTGAATAAGATTTATAGCCATCTATTGTTAATTTTGAAGGCAGTCTTCAATTTCCCTGTAAATAGCATTTGGGAGTTGGAGTCCACACCAATAAAAACTTGCAGCCCAGTCCCACTCAGTGGAGAGGAGCACCTGCTATGACACACGGAGCCAAGTGGATACATAAAGCTTACACACACCTCAAAAAAAAAAAAAAAAAAAAAACAAAAACAAAAAAAAAAAAAAAAATGGGCCATGCCCCTCTCCAACCGGCCAGGCTGAGCACTGCTGAGGGGACCCCGGGCTCCCCCAACCTCTGGTTTTGGCACAACAAAGTGTCGGTGCTGGGGCATGGGCTGTGGCGGGTGCTGAGCGCATCCCGGCTGCCGCCCCGCTCCCTTCCCTCCGGCCCCTCTCCCAGCCCCTTCCTCGCCCTTGCAGGCTCTTACTCCCCAAAGCGTCAGCACTGCAGCTTTCCCCAGCGCTGGGTTTCTCTGCTGTCAGGCTCAAGCATCCCCAGGCACAGCTCTACCTCTCCTCTCTCGGAGGAGAGGCGGGTGGTAGATGGCCCTGGTTCATGCGGTTCCTTAATGCTTTTCAATTTGAGGCTAAACAAAGCAATCGAGTGGGGCTCTGCCAATTTGCACAAAACCTCCTCGCGCTATAGCAACAACTAATTTTCTACTGCCCTTCGCCCCCCACTCCCTCAAGCTCTCTTGTGGTCCAGCAGAATTATTTGCTTTACGCTGTCAATTCACACTCCTTCCATGCTACTTTTACTTCTCAGGACCGTTCCTGAAGATGGGAAAACCCAAACCTATCTGGGTTAACTCACAGAGAGAAAAGTGTAGCAGCCGAGGCAGGAGGTGAGCTGCCGGGAACAATGCCATCCTGCCCTTCCCTTGCAACAGCACTGGAAGCATCACAGATACTGTTCAGTCCCTCACATTAATCATGCATTTGCCATCCCACAGGTGGAAAGGTCCTTTTATTCTTTTTTTTTAAAAAAAAAAAAAAAAAGCTGCTTTATTGTCTCTTCTCATCAGTTGAAAAGAAAATAGGTGTCTTCTTACTGTTTCACAAGATGGATACCTGCTGATAAATAGGGGAGTGAGATATCTGACAAAACCAGGGTGCCAGTGGCTGTGGCAGGGCAATGACTCAAATCAGACAGAAGTTAGGTAGCTGAGCTAAGGAAAAATTCAGAAAACTATGTCTATGGTCCCTGAGATGCCAGAAATGATCTCTCTTCTGGCCACCGGTGTTGTCAGGTCTTATATTTGTGCTGGTGTTACCTGCTGGAGATAGTTTCTTTGGCCAAGGCAAACATCCCAGGACCTACCTGCTCTCCAGACCTTCCAATACTCCCAGGCTGAATGCTTCTGGACATTTAGGCTCTTGAAACGATCGAATGGGAAAATGCCATTAGTGAAACCTGAATGCAAGTCATATCTGGAAACCTTCACACAGCACTTGTACAACGCGCAGGAAAGATGCTGAAGAGCAGGGTGTACCCTGATTATCCCAGGCACCTCGGGCAGGCAGCCTCTCCTGGGGCGGGCAGGCAGCCCTCAGGGGTTATCCCAGGTGAGCTACACACCAGCACAAGGCACACCGGCTCCATTTCCCACATGGAGCGGGATGAAGCTGTATTTATAGAGCTGTTGACAAGAGCCACTGGCAGGACTTGAGGACACCCCACTTTACACAATTCAGTCAGCAGAATTTAGCGATATCTCTAAAAGAAATGCATTTGCGGGGCATCACCTCTCCATTTGCCTCACCTGGATGGGGACAGCAGCTCCAGCCAGAGCCAGCAGGGCGGTAGTGCCCTTGGCTGAGGTTTCCTTAGGTCGTCTGTGCCGCTCATCCGGATTGTCCCGAAGACGCCCGGATTTGAAAAGACCTGGGACACCCAGGGACACCCCAGGGAGAGGGCAGTGAAGGAGAGAGGCAGGTGGCAAAGACCTTCAGCAGCTGAGCCCCAGTGAGACGGGCAGAAAGGCCACTGGCTGCTGCCCTGACAAGGTGAGGCTTTCCCTGCCCCACCGTGCCATTCCCTGCCGCTGCCGGGGCGCAAACCTCCGCGGCGACTGCCGAACTACGCCTCTTTCAGCAGCTTGGCCCGCGCCATATGCAGTTTATTATTTCAGAGCTCAGTTATTTGCCGGTTCAGTTACCACGGGTGTGTTCCATCCGTAGCTGCATTTTCTCAAGCAGGGCTAGGTTGCCGCCAGTAGGTACGTGTTTGTTCCAACTAAGCTCCGGCAAGGTGCCAGCCTCAAGGGCAAGTGCACAGCTGTGTGCTCCCACCATCACACATCTGGCCCCTGCTCCTCAGGGCTAGTCAAACCTGAGACCTGGAGTTGAGACAACCTCATCCCCGGAGCCCAAGCCATGTATGAGGCCAGAGCTCCAGCCCCTGGCAGCATCAGGTACCTGCTCGCATCCTCCAGCGCAGGTGGCTTCACTCACACCTGCCAGGGGGATTACAGAGCCCTCGCTTGTATTTGCTGGTTAGAGCAGCCAACCTGGACACATTTGTTCTTCCCAGTCAGTTTGCAGGGAGCCATGCCTGCTTCCCTGCTACTGTGAGTGGGAGCAATTAAAGCATTTCACAGCAAAGACTCCTTTCTGCGTGGTTTGGGGGATGGCAGGCAGTAAGCAGTGAATAGCTTCAAAGAGAAAGGTCAGCAAGCCAGCCAGGATGGATTAGTAAGGGACAATGCAGCAAAGACCTGATTAATTTAATTGCTCATCTGAAATGCAGTCACAGATGAAAGAAGGATGAAGAATTTATAAGCATATGAATGGAGCCAAGTAATGATTTTAAGAGAGAAAATACACAGAGCCCTGCCTCCCCCTGCACCCTCTGCCCTGCATACAAAGGGGTTTGTATTCAGAGATTACTCCAGACTTCTGTCTCCTCTCCTCATCCTGTCTTCTCAGAGATGGAGACATTGACTACTAACAAATGTTTAAGTAGCTGCAGCTTGATATCGCTGCTGGCAGCTCGGATTGAGCAGGAGCATTAAAACCAGGCACGTGCCCAACACCCACACGGAGATATAACGTGGAAACCACTTGTACTCTTACGCTCCCAGCAGAACTGAGGTTTGCCTGGTGGAACAGGACTGACGTGCACGGCCTCAGCCTCTGCACTTTATATCCAGACCCTGCCCTGAATCAGCTTCACAATGGAAAATCATACTTCTACCTTCCCTCGGCTTCATATGGTACCTACATCAGATCTCCCTGTACTTACAGTCAACAGCTCATGTCTCCAAACACTTCAGAAGTAATATTTATAACTAGAGAGAGGCAGCAGTCATTTCATGGAAAATTGCACAGGTTTCTTGGTTTTGTTGTTTGGTTTGGGTTTATTTTGTTTGGGTTTTTTTGTTTGTTTGTTTTGTTTGGTTCGTTTTTTTTTAATTGGCACAAACAAACAAAAAAACCACCCAGGAAATAAAGTATAAAAAAATATATGGGTTAGGTCAAAATACTTATTCTCTCCTTGTTTTGATTTTCAAAAACTGTGCCTTATGTTTGGTAATATAAAATATCTGAAAAATTAAGCCAACTTTGAAGTGGAAACTCAGACTCTTCTGCGAAGGACAAAAATATCTTCTTAGCACTCATCATCTCACTGCTGCAAAGAGAGGTCAGAAACCTGTCAATTAAATCTGCTTCTGGAAGACTACAATTTCAATTGCCTGGATTACTCCAGCGCAGGCAAAAACCTTGGAAAACACTGGAGCGAGACGGACAGGCACCACTCTTGGCCATCGGCTCCCTCCTCCAGCATGGTGCAAGTTGGAGAGCTGCCTCCAGGAATTTGTACAGCGAAGGGACTCATCCTCTCCCGCTAAGTGACCAACAGCTACTGAGGTTAGCGGCTGCTGGATGAGCTCAACTGTATTCCCTGGAAAGGCTTGATTTGAAGGGTTCAGGTGATGGGAGAGCTTACCACGAGGGCTGAGCTGCTTCAGCCAATGACTGGGCTCAACGCCTGTTGTTGCGGCACGAGCAAGCGATCAGGCTGCAACAAGGCTTTACTGTCAGTCAGATTCTACTGTCCTTGCTGTTTCTCCTTCCTCCAAAGGCCAGACCACACTACTCCTCCATCCAGCCCCCTCTCCCACCATCCTCAGGGCTATTTAACTACTTAGCTGAAGGAGCTACAGCTGCACATCATCCATGTCAATCAACCCACTGCCTTCGAGGCACGGCCACAGCTGCATGTTATCAATGCTAATCAACCCGCTGCCTGCATTCCTCTACAGTCCTCTACAGTCTGTGCCTTTGCCTGGCGGATGGGAGAGCAGCATCACCTCGGTGCCCTTCCCCCAGCACAAATGCTTTCTCTAAGCCAGCCCTCAGCTGTCTGTTTGGGAAGAGGAGTCATGTTGGAAAGACCCACTAGACCATTCGGAAGTGCCCCAGTGGAAAATCGTCTTTCAAGACCAGACTGCCCTCCTTGGTCTTTTCTGCCTCCCCCCATTTTTCAAGGCATTTCCCCAGTTTTCAAGGCACGGCTATGCAGGAGAAGGAGGATGTCGAGCAAATGTCCTGCTTTAACACTATCTCCTTGAGATGTGCGTTTCCAACAGCCTTCAACAAAATGCATTTTATTTTTCTATAGAGGAAAAAATGCACATTGTTGGGGCAGAAGAGGACACTGAAGAGATGAAGCAATCACCTCTGTCTCTGGAGCAATTAGTCCTCATCAGCTGTACAGTGAGGCTGCAGAAGAGTGCTGTAATTTTTGAAGAATAACTGGACCTGAGCATCAAAAGTGTTAAAATGACTCATTTTACAGGGCTGGAAGGTTATATATGATTCAAGGGCTGTGCACAGACCCCCTGTTAGCTTAATTCCAACAGCATCTCATGTTTAGAGTTTTTGTAATTATTTATTAAGGAAAAATGATAGAAAAGAAAGATACCTTTAACATAGTAGTTATTTAAACTAAGAATCATGCTTTTGAAATACTGCATGTTCTGTTTTCTGCATCTGACAGAGTTTTAGGGTACCTTTCTTGTGCTGTCTCTCTCCTTTGGGACTGGAAAAACAGAAGCTGAAAAAGGCTAGAGCTGCCAGCGCTAAGAGATGTGCTGCATTTTCTGTGACAAAGCATAGGGAACATACAAGCAAGGACAGAAAAATGCAGTTTCTTCGCTCTTACCTGCGGCCTCTGGGGCAGAGGTGATACAAGACTCTGGCTGCAGTCTGTCACTTGGTTGCCCTCCTGGGAGCTGGATCCCACATTCGTTTCCTTTTAAACCAGATTTCTTCTACCTGAATTTTCTTGTATATTTGATACTTTTTTTTTCAGACTTAGAAAAGTTGATTTTTTTTTTTGCACATTCCTTTAAATAGCACTGCCAGCAGTGTGGACCAGATCTGGTATCCCAGCTCACCCTTCAAAAACATTTGCAAAATGAACCGTTGTGCTCCCTTATCATCCCATGGCAGGAGATGCCCTGGGTGCACGGGTGGCAGCATCAGCTGGTCACCAGGCACATCCACATAGTGCACACAGGTCCATCTGAGATGGGCTCATGTATGTTTTGTACCTCAGGGTGCTCCTCTCCTGGACAGAAATTGGGGACCACCAGTCTGTCTGACCAGCAGGTCATGAGTGGACGGCTGTGGGTATTCTCCAAGGTAGTCCCTGGTCCACAGACTTCCAACGTGGGCTTGGGACAGGGCTCCATACATATAAACAACCTTATGACTCTCGCTTATTCTTTTTGCGTGGGAAAACCAAGCAAGGAACCCAAAGCTTGGAAATAAACACCAGCACAGAAAGGAATGTTTATCATTTGATGTATTATTCCCTTGTGTACAAAGTATTTTGCCTCTATAATAGCACACAGGTATTGAAATATGATGGCAAATGCAGAAAGACCATACAGACATGTCTTAGGAGTCTTTTTTCATTTCCTTTTGAGTATAAGCAGAAAGAATAGAAACACCGTACAGGAAAGTGCTTGCAAAAAAAACCCCAGTTTGTAGAAAAATAATGGCATTGATATACAAACCCCAGAGTTGTTTCCTGAACAAGAATTGTCTAATGTCTCTGGTCCTCAAAGTCTGCTCCTATTTGATGAAGCTCATTAATGAACCAGCACAGGATCAGTGCTCTATCTTTTTTTTTCCCTTCTAGTTTATATAGGTGTTTGGTTGTTTTTTTTTTTAGGTTTCTCTTGCTCTGTTAATAGCTGCTATGAAACTATATGGTAGAAATGAATGTGTACAGGTCAAAATAATATTTCTTTTTATAAATAGCCATTCACTTCATTAGAGAAAATATAATAAGCCTGTACTTTCTAAGCACCACTGTTTCTTTCTCAAGTTCATAGTGCAATTTTCCCTTTTCCCCTACAGAAGTTTACATAAGCAATTATCATTAAAAAAAAAAAAAAAATCACTATTCCATTACTACTCCTTTCCCCTTTCCCTTTTTCTTCTTTCTCTTTCCCTTTTCCCCTTTCCCTTTTTCCCTTTTCTTTCACCTTTGAAACGGTATTTTTGGCATTTTTCTCAGAAAGGTAGAATCTATGCATAGACATACAACACGGGTGAAAAATTAGCCTTTCTAAGATATGACCACATCTACCGATGCGCTGTTAAGCTCAAACCCCCGAAATAAAGGTAAGAGTTTCATTCTCTCCTCGTAAGTCTGAATATTAGTAAGAGCAGCAGAGGCACACAGGGAACGCGTGTAGAGCAGCAGTTCCGTGGCTGCTGGACTGTAACATTCACACAGCCCTGCTCGCCTGCGAGGTGCCTCCCAGCTGACGAGGACAAGTCGATCCCTGACTGCCAGGCTGACAGCTTTCGCTCTGTAGGCTGGACACAGCCCGGCACACACATGGGTTATGAATCGTTCATCACGATTGATCGGACTGTTGAGTAACAGACTGATTACACCTCCTTTGGGGAGCTCTGCAAAAGACTCACACAAGATCCTGAGGCTGCGTTTGTGAACTGTTTGCATCCAAAATTGAAAGAGTTATCTGAAGTAGCAGATAAGCCTCTCCGGTTTTCCAAACTGCTGGCAATTTCGTGCTGAAAAGCTTCCTTTCCGTGTACTTTGTGCTCCTGGCTGCCCCGACATATAAGGTGAAGGGGCAGCATCTTCCTATCGCTAAGTAAAATTGTGGAGAAAGAGATAAGGGACATAGTCATAGACTACAAAAATAATCTGGTCACATCACCCCCGTTCAACGTGCTACGAAGCTCTGCAAAAAAGTGGCATGCCACAAGCGGCGGGCTATGTACAGGCGGGAGCCATCGCACAGCCGCATTCAGCGCCTATGGGAGATGTCTCCTCAATTTAGATATATAGATATATATAAATAAGCCAATGCTAAAGGTCTGGTTGTACATGGGATGGCGGATAGGCAAGGAGCACAGATGCCTTACCAGGAAGATCCAAACC
>JAVJGJ010000047.1:16388765-16420741 GCA_035590215.1 Microhierax caerulescens
GCTACCAGCTGGTCCAGGTGAGTTACTGCTGAGTACAGGCTATGGGGGGGGTGGGGGGGTGGGGGGGTGGGGAGGTGGCATCTTGCTCCGCCTCTGCAACTTGTTCTTTCAAGTACTTGAGAACTGAAAATCAGCTCTTTCTACAGGTACCAGGCTAGCCTGCCAAGAAAATGCTGCTGCTCCTCTATTTAGAAATGATTAGACTAAAGGAGCACACCATGAAGGAGACAGTCTTCAATGGCTCATGGTATTTGCAGCATGGCGATTACTCTTCATCAGGTCCAAATCCATAAAACTTAACTAAGACTCTCTTTGCCCATCAAAGGTGATGGTATTTTACATTAAATCCCTTTGAAAAACAGATGAGAAGGGTCACAGCCCTGGGTAGTCACTGGGACATTCAGCAGCCCAAAGAGAGGAGGAAGGGCTTGCTCTCTGAAACGGATACTCTTTGCACTGAAGTTGTAGTAACGAGTTGGACATTCTGCACTGAAATTCTGAGGGAAAATACCAATTAATTGAGGCTGAGCTCTTTTGCTGTAACTCCTCTGCCCTGACTCGCGGGGAGGAACTGAAGCTTCCCATGGGTCAGGAGGAACTTTGGTTTCAAACTGCTCTGCCATTTACTGCGACAGCTTCCACTGCATTTTGCTTGACTTGACCCTCGTCACCTCGTAAAGGTTTGACAAATTCCCACGAATGCCTAAGCTGGGTTAATAAATCAAATTTATGGGAGAAACACCACATTTCAAAGAATGTCAGAAGCCCAAAGAAGTGAAATATTATCACCTTAACTAAAATTTGATCTTGTAGTTCAGGCCCCAGCAGAGGCTCAACACAAGTAACTTTGGCAGAAGGGCGAAGTTCTTTCCCCTGCCCTGTCCCAGCATTTGGGGGCAGGGTGAGGGCAGGGAGCAGGAGCAAAGAAAGAAAAACCTTTACGGTTTTAAGGCTCTAATTACCAGTGCTTTGGCTTACCAGTGGTTCCCAAGTCTTACTCATACACATGGCCAAGTGGGATCACCCCAGTTGCTTGCTATCCATCAATCCTTCTAGCACAGGGCTTTCCAAGCCTTGTTTTCTGGCGATGGCCCCACTTTCTGACTAAGCATTCAGCATGATCGCCAACACTGCCACAAATTTTGGCTACATCTGAATTTTCAGCGATCATGACTCTGCTTGTAGCTGCTGGGACTCCCCAGTACGATGGGCTTCAGCCTGGAGCACGGAGCCCTACACATGCTGGGGCTGCTGCTGCACGAGGGTATTCATCACATTAATTTATACAGCTCTTAAACATTCCCCCACCAAACCTTCAGACCATTTCTCTAGTGTAAAGAAAAACATTTGTTGCAATTTTGTTGGCTAAGAAAAAAGAAGTTTGCCAAACTCACGCTCCCCCAGTTGCTCACGCGCCAGGATGCTGAGACAGGGCACTCCCCCAGGTAGCAGGGCTGGATGTTGGGTGGCTGCGTGCCAGGACAGTTGACGGTGTTCTGGTACCCATACTCGTAGTGGTCCTTCCCAGTGTAAATCTCACTGCAGGACACGAGGCGCTGCCTGTATCCCTTCCCGCACGTGACGGAGCACTGCGGGCAGAGGAAGCGCCTGTTAGCACCGCACGCTTTGGGAAGGCTGCCTGGAATGGGGAAGAACAGCAGGCTTGCCAGGTTTTAAGATGGCAAGCTGCCCCGTGGGATCACTAGTAGCTGTTTAAGCCAGCCATGAGTACTGTGAGTAGCTACAAGTGGGCTGGCACCTGCCACTGACCTCGAGCACCCAGTTTCTCCCTGTGCTGCCCCTACAGCTGCTCCAGGACTCCCTAGTCCAGGTTGGGTCCCAGGCAAAGAAAGGAGCAGAAGATCCCTGGGAACTCAGAAATGCTTCTGTGATTTGGGGTTTCTTTTTTTTTTCCTTTTTTTAATTTTTTTTTTTTTTAATTTTTTGCCCCCCATGGGGATACACAGAAAAAGAAAATGATCAAAAATGACCCTGAATTGCAGGTACTTGGCAGCAAATGGAAGGAAGGGAAGGTTTTCCTTGTAAATACAGGACAAACAGTGCTTCTGACCTCCTCACCAGAAGGCTGAGCAGGAGCTGAGGAGAGCCGAGCTCTGGCTCCGTGAGCCCTCGCCCACCTCTGTCTCCATGGGCTCGAGTGCTCCTGGGGGTCACAGGTGGTGGTACTGGGTGGAGAGTGCTGGGGCAAGGGGCAGCCAGGGCTCCAGCCTCACAGGCACCCTGATATTTCTCTTAGGAAACCATCCAGGAGACCAGGCTGCTCTGAGAAATTCTCATCTCTCTGCATTTTTCCCTCCTGCGCTATCTCGGGTGGCTTGTCTCTCCCCCCGTCTCAGTCCTGGCATGTTTTCTTTTTTCCCTTTTCTTGTTCTTTCTTTTTAATCAGTGCTGTGTCAGCAGCTGCCTTGTCATTTCCCTCTGCTGTTCCTCCAAGTGGAAAGTAATCCTTCACTCGCTGCAGAAGGAAACAGGCTGAGATTAGCCTGGGTCCTCCCGCGTGCAGCGCCTGCTGCAAAGAAAACCCATCTATTTTCCTTGCCGAGCCCTCTCCCAGCCGTGAGGGCAAACCTGCTGCCTTCACTCACACCGAGTCCTCGCTCCTGCCAAAGATGGCACCGAGGAAGGACATGTCCCCACGGCCACATCCAGGCTCACCTTTCCCCAGGGTGCTCACCCAGACCCTTGCAAAGCTCACATGGCCCCGGAGACCCCTGGGAGGGGATGGGAATAAAACCAGATAAATAAATAAATAAATAAATAGACGAAATAAAAGTACACAAAAGCGAAGAGGCTGCCTGCTGAACACGATGCGCTTTGGAAGAAAATTGCCTCTAGACATTAGCTAGGACTCTGAGCATGCTGGCGTTTAGTCTTAGTATCCTGGTCTTCTCCCACAGCACTGCTCCTTTCTCTCCAGCAGGGAAATCACACACAGAAACAAACCAAAAAATAATAAGAAAATCACGCAGCCCTGCCCTGCCCCTGCTGATCTGGGTTGCAATATCTCAGCAAAGCCGGCGGCAAGGGAACGAGGGTGTGATCCGGTGCTGAGCGGTGTGGTCCCTGTGCGAGGACAGGGATGGGGACTCACCTCTGACCACTCCCCAGTGATCCAGATGTACTCGCAGGGTGGCAGCCCGCAGCTCTCGATCTCGGGGGGGCGTCTGCTGGCATCGCAGTAGCCACTGTTCTGCAGCTGCTTGTTCTCATCAACACAGACCACCTTGCGGTACCGGGACGCCTCCCCGCACGTCTTCATGCACTGTTTACAAGAAACAACGGCTCATGCAACCCATGAAGGACTTCAGCAGTTCATCTGCATGCGGACAGAGCCCTCATCCCAGTGGCCTGGGCGAGCAGGTGGCTCTGTGCCCCATGTGGGCATCTCTCATTGGTACCACCTGGGTGCAAATTTGAGGCCAGGGCCCCGCTGTGCCAGGCGCTGCGGGAGCAGCCAGTGACAAACTGCTCCCGTCCTCTGGAGGTACCAAATCGCAGATGCAGGGAGAGAGAAGAATCCAAGGTAGCAGCTGTTGGGATGGGGCACATGCGGGATCCAGCTGTGACGGGACCATGAGATGAAGGGGTGGGCATGCCAGGCCAGGAGATGAGGCAAGGCAATGAAGAAAAGGGCCAACCCACATCATTTCAGTCCCTAGTAAACACAGCTGCTTGGAGAACGACAGCCCTGCCACCCCCTCCTCCAAACTACAGGCTGTCACACCTTGGCTGTGGCTGGTGTGGGGGACGCCCCTCCCCAGTCCCTGCTGGTGGGCGAGCAGCAGCACTGCCCTGGCACAGTGTGGGGGCACGTCTCTGCAACCGCTGCGCTGGAGGCAGCTCTACGGCTTCGGTCTCTTTTAAACACTGTCCTGCCTGGCATTATGGACAACCTGTGCTAGCCCAGCACAACTCGTCCCAGGGGCTTCTTCTCTTGGAAAAACCAGCCCGGCTGTGAGGCTGTGCTCCTGGGAATGGGTCTGCACTCAGAGTGCATCTTACAAAAAACACACATAAAACAAAATAAGTCAGCATAAGAGCAGCTGTCTGGATAAAACCTTATTTTCTTGAAGTTATCGCCTGTAATGGACTTCTAACACTTTCAACTAACAGGATTAACAAGGAGAAAAATGCATGAAAATAATCATTTTACATAACGTGCAGGAAATGTGTTCCCCTAAGGAAAAGGATAAAACATTCAACCACACCATCCCTATCTGCACAGAAACACTGTTTGAAGTCACCTAGGCTCGGAGGACTGTGCCAGTTTAATCTAGTTAAGAGTCTCACCCTCCAAAAATTGTTTCCTGCCTCCCTGAAGCAGCTCCTGCTTTCCTGGCTGGCCCGCAACTAGCAAGATATTAGTGGGTTCAGCTAATTGTAAACCACAGGCACCGTCAGGCCCCCTTTCTGTAATTAGCTGTCAGAACTAAGAATACAAATTCTGTGAGAACCCTGAAAAATCAGATCAGTCCGTGGCAGGAGCAGCAAACCAGAAGAGCCGCAGTGGGAGCAACATCATGTTGGTCATAAACATTTAGTAACTGAGCAAAGTGGAGGGGGATGGGGAAGGAGAGGCAGCCCCACAAAGCAGCATTTATTCCAAAGAAATAACTTAGGAGCTCTTAGGCAACAGTCAACATTGCAAAATCCGCAGTCTGCCAAAAGACCCCAAGGACTTCATGTGCTTTCAACCTTATTTACTCTCTTGCTTTAAGTCCTTGGAGTGGAACCTCCTTCTAGGTCCATGCCGAAACACAGAGATCCTATAGGGGCTGGAGGAATTTGCTGGAGCACAATTTCCCCAGAGAGCAAACAAATGTACTCTATTTGCCCTTCTCTGATATGTCCCTATTATGCAAGTAAAATCCGAAAGGGGGTTGTTGCACGTCAGTAAGGCACCGCTAGTGCTCCATCATCATGTAGCTTCCCTGAGCCCCGTCTTCTGGGGCAGCGTGAGCCCCAACATTCCTGCCCCCTGCCAACGAGGGACTCTCCCATGCAGGGGGAGTGGGGCCATGGGATGGATGCTCAGAGCTTCCCTTGCCTCTGGTTTGCCATACATCAGCCCAGCACATGGTCACCAGCACAGGGTGAATCGTTCCAGCCCTCCACTGCTCACAGACAAAGGAGGCACCTTGCAAGGAGTGGGAAGAAACAAGGCTGATTTTGCCTCCTCCTCTTAATGTATATTTAAGCCTAAATTTGCAAAGCACATTGGCTCTCCATTTTAAGAGGGTGAGCAATCTCTATGCCATCAACGCACCTTCTGACATTGGCCGTGGAAAGCTATCATACCAGAAGCCCATCCTCATTTAAAATCATTAGTTGCTGATAGATTGACTCTCTCAGGCACACGCCAGCCTGCTTTGGGTTTCTCTGCAAACAACAGTTGTATGGCCAAATCAGCCTGAGCCAGCTCTGTGCGTTTTGTCATCATTAGTAAATTATTATTTGTATTTTTTAGGGATAACTGGCAATTAAAATAATCCCACTGATACATTAAATATGTCTCGAAGACAGCAAGACCACCATAAAATAAATCAAAGAGAAACACTGCAGAAGTTCCAATCAGCCACCCCAAAGTTATAAAACATCATTCATGTAGGAAGTGGACAGTTCAGCTAGCATGAAAAGGCTATTTTTCCTTTTAATATGGTGATATATTTTGTATGAAATCTCATGTTCGTGACTGATCTAAACCTCACATAAACCAGCAGGCCCAGGGTATAACAGCTATTGATAGCAAGAGCTGAAAAACAGGTCAGGCATTTGACAATATTTGTCTCTTTTGCCTCATTTTCCAAATTCGGAACTATTTTCCTGGCAGTTCAAATTAAGGACCGTTTCAAGCACTTCTGCAACTGTTTCAGAAGAGTAATAATAGCAATTATATAAAAAAAAAAAAAACCCAAAGGCATTGCTTTGCGAAAGCATTAATTGTTTTCTTTTTAAAAAAAAACACAAAACCTGACATGGAGATGAAATGAAACCCCACGCCATGACCACTTCAAACACGCCTTGGGTAACTCCTCAATCCTAATCAGGCAAGGATGGCACAATTTCCCCCAAACGGCAAATGTCAAAGATTCAAGAATTGCATTGCAACTTCCAGAGTCATAGTGTCCTTCCACAGAAGTTCATATTAAAAAAAAACCAAACCCTTCTCTCTCCCAGTTTTCCCTTTTGCTTTGTGACCCTGGTCCGAATTTTACTTTGACATTAGCAAGGCCCTTCCTACTGACTTCTCCCTGGTGTGGGCACTGAGAACAACTAATTAATGGTGATACACCAACAGAGCAATAAATGGTTTCCCGTAAGTTCCTTATTCCTTTTCATTGGCAAGACCAACTTTTTTCTAAACAAGAAAGAAGAACAATAAAAATCCCCCCTCTCAACAGATTCCCTTTAAAGATAAGAAATCAAGAACAAGACAGCACTGGGATGTTATTTTACATCCCGCCTTTCATGTCAATTAGGGTTCATTGCTGTTCCCTGCTCAGAGAATACTAATGCAATCTGCCTCCTCGCTATAAATAACACGCAGCCAGTTCTTATGGCTGGGGAGAAGGTACTATTCCTTTTTTTCCCAGGTACATCAGAACAAAATATGTGCTCAGAAGAAGAGTGGCTTGGAGTCAGCCAAAGAGGCGAGCTCACATTGGGCATGTCATGCATGTTTCTATTAACGATTATATATGGGTGAGGATACTTCCAGCCCACGCCCCTAGCAAAGCTCCCCTGGGAAGAAAAATATAATAATAATAAAAAATCTTTGTAACATGTTAAATATTTCCCAGTGCAACGGGGAACTTTGGGAAACTTAGGAAAACATCAGCACCCACTTCCCACCAAGGGATTGCTAGGGCAGGGACCTCTCACCACTGGTTTGAAAAGTTGCAAAAATAAGGTAAAAGAAGGCGAAAGGATGGGTAGGAGCTAATTACAAGGCTAATTACACTGTTGGGTAAGGACTGCAACTGCATGCTGTTTGGTGACCTACTTTGCTGCCTGTAAATTTATTAGCTGAAGAAATTTAAGGGGCTCTGTAAAAGCAAAAGTTCATTGCAAGGAACTTGCTCGAGCCCCTCAGCCATTCCTACATTTCTTTTCCAGGCTGGGATGTTTCCATTGGGTACCACTGCCTGGTCAGCTCAGCTTCACTCCCTGCTGCTTCCCGTCACACCTCAGCTCCCTGGCAGGGGGGAACGGGGCACGGACCCCCCCGGCCTCTTGTGCTGCTGGCTGCATTACAGAGGATTATAAACCCAGCTTCCCAGCGCTGCCGAGACAAAGGAGATGAAGCTAAACTCCTTCGTACCACCCCCGTCAGGCCAAGGTACCACGGGCAGGGGGATATCAATAATGTCATGCACCCGCTGCCTGCAGTCTGGGGTGCTCTCACAGTAAGAAGCCATGAACGAGCCCGTAGGGAAGGGTGACAGCAAAGCAGGCGCTGCCCTAACCTTGAGGGTTTTTTTTCTTGCTGCAGTGAAAAAGTTGCGCAGCCTCTGCATGTGTGAGATGCTTTTTCTCTCATCATTAAAATTGCTTTTCCTATCCTCCCTCTTTTTTTTCTTTCCTTTTTTTATTTTCTTCTTTCTTTTTAGTGGCACAATAAAGGGAGGCTCTGGAAGTGTCTGCGAACACCAAGGCTTTGAGCTGGAACCTGGCCGTGCCTCTCCATCTGTTTTTTAATGGAGCAGGAGGCCCTGCCTTGCATTTACACTGTGGCTTCTTCACACTGTCTTGGCAGAGGAAGGGTCCTCGGCCAGTTTGGTCCCCCTTCCACACCTCCCTGGGCCACGCAGGAGCGATATAAAAGCAGCCCGACTGCCAAGGAAAGCCGGGTCCCCGTTCGATGCACAGTTCTTCTGCTCCCCAGTGTTGCACACTGCAGGCATCAGGGCAACCAGGACCAAGTTCTGATCATGCACCCCCTAAGACCTTTGCTGTTGAAGGGTGCAGGATTGAGCCCCTGCTGCTCTGCCACCAGGACCAGCAATGGGTTTGCAGGGAGGCTGATGCACCTGGCATGGGAGGATCCTCTGCCCCTCTCCATCCCCGGTATCCCCACGGAGGGTCCATGATGGGCTGTCCCTTTCTCCCTAGGTGACGAGGACATCCTCTCCATAGGAGTGGTTGCCTCTTCTGCAGTCTGTGTGACACAGGAGTCAGCTCCCCAGAGCTGGCAGCTCCATGGCTTTTCCCAGTTCCAAGGCTGGCAGTCCCTGGACAACAGTGAAGAGTCTGGGACAGTGGGAGAGGGATGGAGGAGAACTGGGGCAGGACTCTCACACAGGGATTGTTCAAAATGGAATGAAACCAGAGAGAAAATAATCATTTCAGTGCCTGGTCTGAACTCTCTCTGCCAAAACAGTTGTGCACTCAAAGCCTGCCACGGCACCCTGCGGGCAGCTGGTGCGAGGGCTCCCCCTGAACCTCTTCCTCCTGCCCGGAGCCCCCTTGTCCTCCTGCCACCCCCCAGCCTCCGGCCCACCCATCACCCACAGTGCAGGCGAGTTATTGCCGCTCCCAGAACCACTGGAGCAGCAGCTATATCCCCTGCTCCAGCTTAAGGGCTGGGCTTGCTGGGGACTGATCCTGGTCATTCGGGAAAGCACAGTGGACATGGGAGACCTCATCTCAGTGCTGCTCGTGGCTCGACAGAAAGCGTGGACCAGGAGCACCACGAAAGGAGAGAGACATCAGAAGGAGCTGGGGTAAACTGGGCACTACTGACGTCCCCCAGTTCCTCCGAACCCACAGGCACAGCGGAGCAGCCCAGCAGGGCTCAGCCTCCAGGATCAGACCCAAATCCGCCCTGCCCCAAACCTGCTCAATATTTGCATAGGTCCCAGCCAAACACAGGGTGGCACGGAGCAATAAATTAACCCTACAGAGGTATTTCTCAGCTCCCCCTTCCAGCCAGCACTCACGAGCGTTTCCTCTGCTTTTTTTTTTTTTGTTTTTTTTTTTTTTGTTTTATTTTGGCAAGCCCGGGGTTGCAACCCCAATCCCCCGGCCCTCCGGCAGCGACCTCTGCCTCGGTGGCCCCCGTCTCCAGCATCCTCCCGTGTGGCACGCTTGAGAGCACAAGTGACGTGACCCCGGGGAAGGGCGAAGGGGGGGACCCCACTTACCGCCTGCCATTCGCCGGCTGCCCAGCGGTGCGTGGGGCACTCGGGGAGGTGGCAGTCCCGCTGCGAGGAGGGCCGGCTGGCCGGGTCACACTCTGCCTCCTCGGCCGCCTTCGGGGTGCTGCTGTGGCACTGCACCGCACGGCGCTGGACGCCCCGGCCACAGGACACCGAGCACTGCGGGAAGGGATGGAAGGTGAGTGGTGGTCCCTGTCGCAGCCATCACGGTAAGTTCCTGCGGTTCACCCTGTGCTCTGGGCAGGGTGAGCAACGCTCTAACGCTGTCGTTTCAACTTACAGGTGCGGCTTTTTGTTGCACAAGGGGAAATTTTTGCAAGGGCAGAGCAGACAGGCTGAAATCCCTGCTCTGCTGAAGCCAGCGGGAATTTCTGCCATTAGCTTTAGTGGGGTCGGGATTTCCCGGCCAGGATTTTTATTGCAAAAACCTCTGGAGATAACAGCACTGCTAAACCATCACAACACGCCAGAGGTGGCGAGGCTCTGGATATTACTTCTCAGGCACTCGGCTCAAAAAAGTAGTAGTTCAAAATATATCAAATGCCACAAACGGAGTGGACTTTAATGAAAAGCAAACCTGAATAACAGAAGCAAGTCTGTAGAAGTAGAGAGGTAAAGGCATGATACAGCTGGGATTTCTTTCAGCATGCATCTAAACATGCACATGCACACAAGCCAGGACATAAGGTTAGTTTGTGAAAACAAATGTCTTTAAAATTAAGCGCATTTCCTATTTCCTTAATTACACTGTGGGCGCATTTCTCTCCACTTCTAGGCACAGCAAGAAAAGCCTGGTTTTCTCTGTTTCTCAGACAACTTCAAATTATTATCTACACTACAGTGCTTTTAAAAGCTTGTTTTTTCTTTCATGCAACATTTCTTAGTATTGTGACTGCACACTGTAATATGTTTAGCAGTACTTAAAGTCCCTCTGGTACGGATTCTGCCTGGCTAGTATACTATATAGATTTGGAATAAAGAGAATTTGCATTCATAGAAGAAAGCATGGAAAAATCAAAGGTATGCATGTAAAACACAGCTATTACGATTAGCCATTTCCTGAATTAACAATTAATATAAACAACCTTATTAATACGCCAGGAACTAAGAAAACAAGTTTACAGTCCCTTATTGCAATACCCATAAAAGCGAGCCTTCTTAAGGCAGGGAATTAAGCGGCACCTAACAGGGAAGCCAATTCTCTTCTGCAGAGTATTCCTCCGTAATGCTCGGTTTGCTTTACTATCCAAATGCCCCATAAAGCCAAGAGGACCAAAGAAAAGCTGACTGCGACTATTTGCCTGGCTTCAGATATGTGTAAGAGGGTGGGAGGTTTTTGGTGTAACTTTTGAAAGCAGCAGTGAGATTTCTGTCACTGGTGATGCAAATGCTTCCCATATGCTGCGCTGCCTCCTTGTGATTAACGGCACTGTTTGGGCTACACATTCCATAGGGGACAGTTAAGCTGAATAATGGCCACAAACTTGGAGAAACATATATACCAGGATGCATACCATGCTGTAAAATGCCTTTTGGTTTGCATTTATCACCCACCCAAAAAGCACATGCCCAGGTATGTTGTGATGAGGGAGCACAAGTCGCGCTGTGGCTCTGTCATGGGGGGCTGTGCTGTGTGTGACAGCCCAGCAGAGTGGGTCTGGGGAGGGGGAGGCTGGTCCCTGGCTGTGTTGGGCAAAGCACGGCACTGGGCAAAGCTGTCAGCTCATCCCACTGCATGCCTGGGCGAAACTTTGCCCCTGTGTAAACCCATTAAGATCAATGCCGCACTCTGACCGAATCGGTGGGAAGACTTGCAGTGGGGGAGTGAGCCCCCCCCAGGACCCCAGGCCAGGGCTGCCATGTCCAAGGACTGTGCCTTGGAAAAGCGCTGAGCCGCCCTCCTGCAAGCGAGCAAGCAAGAAAAGAGGTTTTCCTTGAGTTAATTGCAAGAACGTGTGTAGGGGAGGCTTTCCCTAGCTGCGTGGGCTTTCTAAGTTCACTCGGTGGCCAGCTGCCACGATGCCACCAGCCACATCCCGGGAGAAAGCAAGCCTAGCGCATCCCCAGCCCCAGAAGCTGAAGTTGCAGGTGAGCCCAGCTCTGGGGCCACGGGAGGGCTGTGGTGGGGTCAGGGTTGGTGAGGTTGGTGAGGTGGGGCCACGGGAGTTTTCCCAGTGGATTGAGGCATCTCCTGTGGGATGCTTCCTCCTGCAGCCCAGGCTAAAGCATCAACATTGCCGTGGCTCCGGCTGGGTTTACGGCTGGCTTCGAAATAACCCCGTTATGCTCTGTTACAGAGGTGGGTTTTAACACCAGTTTTATCCTGGCTATTTTAATCCAGAACACTGGTCAGCCAGCCTGTGTCTACCTCGGGGGGATACAGCTGGCTGGCACAGGCAGAGGATATTCAGTTTGGGGGAGCCAACTTTTGCTGTACTTCAATATTCCTGTTTGGGATGCCATGAGCCAGGCAGCCTGCCTGTCCTTCCAGGGGAGTCTATGCATTCCCAGGAGTGCTCCTTTCTCCGCTGGGAGTCAATCACCAAATTGCCGAGTGCCAGCTCGGCTATGGAGAAGCTCTACCTATGTTTTAAGGCAGTGCTGGATTTCAGCCTGTAGCTGAAATATGTAAATATCAGACAGCGGAATAAACATTGGTATTTTTGCTAAGTGAAAGGTAAATGGCCATAATTGATACCACTTAGGAGATGCAAAACATTAAATCTGACATTTCAGTGCAGACACAAGCACAGTTAAACTTGGAGAAAAAGCCTCATTTCTTCCTTTCTGATTATTATGGATATATTAAAAATACTTTGCTGCAGGAAAGTGGATTCATAACAATGTAGAAAAGAACTACCTAGCTGAATACTCTGAATATGAAACATTCAGGGAGGAAAAAAACCCGGGAACCAGAGAACCAGCCTAGCCAGCTGCTGATAAGGATTCATTTTTAACTATTCCTGTATTTTTCAATCCTGATTTTTTGAATCACTCCTTTTCCCAAAAGGAAAAACCAAACCACATGCAGGCACATGCAACAGGTCCTGTGTATGTGTGGTGACAAGGAGGATGCACTTTTAAGGGAAAGCCTGGCCTTATTTCTCACGCAGACTTTTGCTGGCTTACCCAGGACAAAAGGCAGCCAGCCCACAGCCGCTCAGATCTGGGATTATCTTTCAGAGGCAATCAGACCCTCAGAAAGCTTTTTTTGATAGTATTTAAGTGCAAACTCATCATGGCTTCTATCTTCAACACTGGTACTGGTGATGAGGAAGGTGACAGGGAGTTTCCATGCCCATTTAACTCCTGCTCTACTGCATATTCAGTGCTAACCCCCTGCCTGTTTCATAGTTCTCACGAGAAGTTCAGCACCTAAATCCACCACAGCTCTAAGGCATCACATCTTTTGCAAGCCCTGCGCACCTCTCGCAGGGACAGCCACCGCCAGCGCTCCAAACCTCTGACAGCCCCAGCTCTTCATCGCTCACGGGCAAAGAGACGCCGCCAGCACCAGTGAGGGTCAGGATGCCAGGAAGCCATGTCACAGCAGTGCACGTGGCTTTAAAGAGCCCAGTGTGATATCGCAGAGTGAGCGTTTCCACCCCTTTATTTTCCGCCCAAGCAGGATGCCGGCTGGCTGAGCCCATAGAGCATCAGGGAGCTGGGCCGAGGAGCTACCCCTGGAAATGTGCTGCCTGTTCTTGGCCTTATTGCTAGCATACAAATATTTCTTAATTGCCTAGTCACAAGAGATTACCTCAGGCCATAAGTCACCTCATCCGCCGATTAACTTGGGATTCTTTCTTCACTTGCATAACATTAACTCTGAACATGTGGTGGAATAGTGGGAATTTTAAAACATGCACTTTTATCAATTAACATTAGTGTATTTTAACACAATCGACAGATCATTACATTATTATGTTTACAACTATTAGCTATAAAAAATGGCTTTCAGGAGCAGTCACTTTAAATAAGGTGCAAATCGACTATGACAAGACTATCTAATGGCCTCGTTTCTTTTCAGTCTAGCTTTCTGTATAAAATTGAGGAATCCAGTCTCGCAGGTCATGAAGGTAATGATATTGTCTTAATTTCCAGCAGAGAAGCAGCACTGCCATTTGGCAGGGCTACCTGGGTGCTCCCAGCCATACCCTGGGTAAGGGACCCAGACCTCAGGAACTGAACCTCCATGGTGAAGGCGCCCTTAGCCCTTTACACACATCCTATGAATTCAAAGGTAATTTGAATTACAACTAATACAAGTCTGAAAACAATCATAGAACATCGATGGGTTTATTGTCTTTTTTAATAGGTGACATTAAACAACAGTATGCTGTCCTAGTCCTAGCATTTGCGTGTGTGCCTGCAGCAATGTTAGTGGTTTATCTTTCAGGGAACTTGCATAGAGTGAGAAGTGGTGTTTTGTACCTTAATTTGGAAGACAGACTGCAAGAGAACATTATGTTTTACAAGTTAACAGCTCATTTAGTCCGAGATTTTCAATAATTCTGCTTATTAGCACACTAATGAGGAAGAGGGAGAAGCAAGGTTCAGAGATAAAAATTTGATGCAGCAGATTCAATGTGATGACAAAGACCTTATTTTTGGGAAAACAAGGATTCAAGGTATGCTTTCAGCAAACAAGACACTTAATAATGCCAAGCACTTTCACATTTCCAGCAGCCTCTGCTCTATGCATCAGTGTCTGACTTTTTAATGAAGCAAAATCAAGCGATGAGCTTGTTAAGAAACAAAAGGTAGTGAAAAACATTTTTAATGAACAGCTCTGATTATTTTTGAGGCTTTCCCAGGAAGCTGATAAAATTACTTTCATGTTTCTCAAGACTCAGGAAGATTTTGCTTGGGATGTGACACATTTAAATAATAACGGCATTACAAGCATGAATAACTAGTAGGTTCTCTTTAATATTATATACTAATGCCTTTTCTAGCAGAAACTTAAAACGTACAAGGAATTTGTTTTCAGATAGACAGTAAAAGCAAGTTGCCACGTTTTCAGCTGGTACAAATCAGTGGTGCTCCACTGCTGTCCATGAAGTTACGCTGATTTACAGCACCTGAGGATCTGCCCCAAAACTTTTACCCTTGCAAAATGCAAGAGGACAGAAGCGATGGGAAAACCAGCTTCTAACCAATTTGATGGAGGAAGAATATCAAAGGGTGCAAAAAGGTGTACAATGAATCTCACCTGTCCCCATTCTCCTGCTTTCCACTTCGGACATCTGCCCCCTCTGCATTTCTTTTGCACGTTGGGCTTAGCAAGGTGCTTGCAATAGTCTTCTTCTACATGCCTCCCTTCCTTTGACAAACAGTACACACTGCGGTGCTTTTGGCCCCTTCCACAGGAGACAGAACACTGTAAATATAAAGCAACAACAGATCAGTTTCCATGCAGGGCCACCTATGTGGTTATATATGGGCCATGCTACCCAGGACATTTTCTTTTAACTGGACCAAAAAGCCCATCCCCAGGTCCCTGGCAGCCCATGCAAAACTTGAGGGGGATACAGAAGGGCAGAATTTAACCACTGGAAATGCTCCCATTTGCACTAATATTGCATGATGTTCTTGGTCACCCCCCCCCCCCCCAAATGTCAGTATCGAAACAGAGAAAGCAGCTGACATTCAGCAGGGATAACAGGCTGGATTCCTAGCATTGCTCCAGTGGTTTCAAAGGAGCAGAGTCATCTTACAGGGATCAAGGCAGGAGCCCTCAGTATCTGCTTAGGAGAACTTGAAAGAACCATTTCCATTTACTTTGGTACAAAGGGAGGTCAAATGTTGGTAAATCAGGAAAGCGAAGTGTGATATACACCTTCACAGAGGGAAATAACTGAACAAAGGACAAGATGGAAGAGAAAAATGCATCTTTCCAGGTCCTTGGTAACAAAGCTCATGGTTGTTTTACCAATGTAGACTGATATTTTTTTTTTTTTTTTTTTTTTTTTACCTAAACAGACTGAAATCAGGACGTGCTCATCCTTAAGATTTATGCATTTTGAAAACAACTCGGAAGGTGGCAAGAAGGCAGAGCCTGAAGAATCAAAGCAAAAAGCAAACCAGCAGGTATGTTAGCTGTAAGCTTTGTAGTGAAGCAACTAATTTCAACCTCCCTCTGCAGGTTCACTGAACTTTTTCAAATGTGACCACTTCTGGCATGCAAACCCCAAGCAACTTCACTTTGATTTCAGATTAGTCTCCTCCAAAAGATTTAGGAATCAAAGGGGTCTGGAATCACGACAAGAATTTAATATGACAGTTTCATGTAGAACAAGCCTCTTACTCAGCATGATGCACCCAGAGACTCAGCTTCAATTTCTTCATTACACGTTATGCAAGTCATTACATACTATGTCATAAGCATCCTGGTTTAATCCTTGGGCACAAACACACTGTTTCAACCATCTCTCAACATAAAATGTTTTGCTTTCTTTTCAGAATGGAGGAAACATGCAGAGATGAGGCTTCTACCTTCATTTTGGAACCACTCCATCAGTATATTTCCTAAGAAATAAATTATAGCCTGAGCTCTTCCCAGCCTATGAATACATTTGAAATCTAAAAAACTACAATTTATATATGTAGCAGTCCTGGAAGATCCATTAGAATAGAAGTTGGCATATACATTTACAGCTGTGATTATTTTAAATTACAGCCCTACTTCCAACGCATTCAGCCCCTATTGTGTTAAGAGGTACACACAGAACCAGCGAGAGAGTAGTAACTTGCTTCGAAATCATAGGGAAAACTTCAGACCAATGTGGAAAGAAACGGGTGTAACTTAACAAGAACAAACATTGCTGCTGTTTAAAAGCTTGTATAAGCTATGTCCTGAAAAAGCCACTTTCCTGCTGCAAGGCTGTTACAGGCTGAGAAGAGGTAGCTGATGTCCCCTGTGATCCACGGGGTTTCAGGGCCACTAATGATGCTCCTCCGAGAGGTGGGGAAGCCAGGCGAGCCTCCGGCAGGGATGGCTGCCTCTGAGTTTTCCTGAGCCCAGATGCAATTTCAAGACAGGTTAAAAAACCCCAGCGAGAAACATTCACCCTTGCACTGAGAAACAGAGGGAATTCTTTCCCCTGTTCCAAAACAAGACTTCCATGAGTTACCCAGGTTCATAAACTTCATGTCTTTCTTTAGTATCAACAGAAAAAAGATTGAGTGAATGTTACCCTATTTTTATAAGCCTTCAAATTCCATCAGAAGTTCATTTTTTTCATTCTCCCTGCATCTCTCCCCAGGCAATGAACGTCAGCAGCGAGAAGAAACTGTCAAATCCTTCTGAACCGAGTTGTAAATTTCCCACACTTTCATCCATTTACTGTCTTTGGACTAAACGCCAACACCGATACTTCCACAAAATTCAAGCGCTCCTCAGTAAGTGCTCTCCATGCAGGTTGATGCCACGTTTCTGTGACAGCCAACGCTAAAACATAAATTCATAGACCTCAGCAGGACTCTCTCTTGCCCCACATCCCAAGCCAGTACAGCCTAGCACATCTTTTCTCTAATAAAAAAAAACCAAAACAACAACATTGGATCCAGCACTTATCCCAAGGGAAGCATAACTGTATCATGCAATAAAACAAGAACATTTCTGGGGACCTGAAGTCGGTTGATAAATATTTGATCTCACAAATAATGTGGTGCTAGTAATTTCCAAAATTATTATTCCCCTTTTACAAATTGCTTAACTTGGATGTGGAGCCTGATTCTGACATTTATCTCGTGATCAAACAAGACTGCATGCATACCTTGGTGCACTCAGAGGTTGAGGCATAATTTCCCTAATTTTGTTAATACTTAAATGTAATTCCCATGATGCTGGAATTAATCATTTCTATGTCTGTCTTTAACACAAATCAAATTTAGGCAGCTGTGCATTTTTAGATCTAAACCACTCATTTGGTCTCATGCACATGTGAGTTATGATCTCATTTGCACTGACAGAAAAAACAAACTTGAATAATCTAACATAACCAAGTATCGGAGACTGAAAATTCCTTTGCAAAGAGTCTGCTTCATAACTGCCTTCTAATACGTCTTAGGTATTTCCAGCTTTTATTTGGCACATAATTTTTAAGCATGTGTGAGCCACATGCAGAAAATAATTTACCCAAAATTTACTCAAAGCCCAAAACAGTGGGCTTCGTCTCAACACCATATGACTTAAGGAAGTCACATAGCTACTGCCATCAGCCTCATCATTTATTTTGGACCCTGAAGAAAAAGAACTTTACTAGCAGGACTCATTGCTGCAAACGCTGCCGCCCACTTATGGTATCTTTCGGTGCCATGGTGAGGTAAGCTTTGACGTTGCTTTCTTTTAAACATTTTAATAGCACAGACAAAACCACTCCTTTCATATTTTTCATTCTTTTTCTTGACTTCTTTTCTATCCTCCACCCCCTGTAGAAAATAATTCCAAGTACTGGGGATGGACAGGTGGCTCTATGTGGAATAGTAGCCTCATCCAAGGCTCTTTGCAAGTCAACAGAAAGACTTCTGTTGGTTTTAATCACCTCCTGGATCCAGCCCTGAAGGTGTAACCAAGGTACCGTATTGACCTTTTTCGCTAACCAGCTTCCTACAGTCGAGGAGGATCACATGTATTTGGGCATGCCCATGGTCAACCCACCCCTGCCTCCACTCCGGAGTGGGAAAACATCGCTCTGAAATGCTGTTTCCAGCCTGTCATGGAGACACAGCAGCAAACAGCACCCCTGGGTGAACCCGGGAGGATAGCCAGGCACGGAGGATGGTGTGAGAACACCACATTATGTCGTTTCTTAGAAATAACCAAGATGATTGTGGCACATAAAATAATACAGAAATACTATTTCAAAAAAGCAGCTATAGCCGGTACACTAAAGGATCTGTAAACCTTCCTCTTGTTATTATCTTTATTATCTCCTAAAATCACCACAAATCACACCTGGTGCTTTACATGGAGAATAAGAACAAAAGAACTTTCCTAAGAGCATTAGGATCAAAGCATTTGAGAACAGATTTAAGGGGTTTATGTTTATGGCATAATTAGTTTTGTTAACATGCCAAGAACCAGGGATTGGCACGCTGGTGATTTTTTCAAATAAATACACTGCCTAGTTTAAATAAAGGAAAGAAAAAAGTTAAGTAAATAGGACAAAAATATTTCCCTATCGACTGTTTCCAGAAAGGTCAGAACACGATGCTAAATATCTCCTACAAGGCATCGCTCTGCTCCAGCACAGCAGCAAGCTTGTGTTTTTGTTTCCACAAAAAATTGTTTTTTGTTTCAGAGTTCAGGAATGAGGAAGATTATTCTGTTTTACCAAGTATATGCGAACTGCTTTAAACTAAACCTTGCTGCACATCCTATTCTGATATTTTGGAAGATGAAAGTCTATCTTGTTCATTAAGATCTCTCTAAAATAGAAAGGCTGCTACTTGATTCACTGGGCAGGTAGCAGGAAAAAAACAGAGTATGTATCCCAAAAGCTCTTAAAAACTTGTACAAAATTTTTGGCTGGCTTCTCCCAGGTTCTGACCCTCCTGTGGCGAGACCATGACCTGCTCTTCTGCACTGGGAGCTCATGCAGGGGCTGTGCTGCTGCCAGGCTGGGAGCTGGTACCCAAAGGATGCAACAGCCCTGGGCACAAATGAGCAAATCTTGATGAAAAGAAGCAGCACAAAGCAGGCAAGGCAAAACTGTGCATTGAAGGGGCAGTTCAACATGAGGCAGAAAAGCAAACAACATTCAAGAACCCAGGGACATTCTCCCCCAAATGTGAAAATTGTCAGAAAATGCTGTCAGACTGCTTTTCCAGGCCTCTCATGCATCAGCCTACGATTTGGGAGGTATTTAAGATAACTAATGCAAGCTGCGGTGATCACCAAGGAATTCCCAAAGATAGGTATGCTCTGATAGCTCACCAAGGGCAGGGCTGGGGCTGGGAAGAATTAGACTAAAAATGGCTTTATCAGATTCTGCCAAGAGCAACTTTTTTGGAGGAAATTAAAATCCATCCTTATAGGTTTAGATTTCCACACATTAAGGATTATATGGAAAGTAAGCGCTCGTAAGTAAAGGCCTTGTTCATCCTTTCCAACAATCTGAGCTGAAACATGTGCCGGATGAAATAAAGGAGAAGAGCGAGAGAGCCCTACCCTGCTGCTCCTGGATATCAGCAAACTTCTGCAACTCCGAGCAGAGCCCAACCACGCACCCTTGTCGTTACATTTCAGCACCCTATTAGTCTCCATCAGCCAGTACCATCACTTACACTGCTGCCATCCGACGCTGGGATCACAGCCCTGTGACTTCTGCACCTCTGAAGTCTCTCAGCACCAGGGACACCAGCAGACGCACCAGACACACCACCAAGGAAAGCCCGGATCCCTCCTCGCCAGCCGGACCTTTACCAGAAGTCTTAAAATGACTTTGTGGTTACCCAGCAACAGCAGCTCTGCGCCATCCAGACTTACCAGCCTCACAACAAGGTAGCTGAGCGGGTAACTCCCTTGGCTTCAGCGGGACAAGCAACAGGCTTCAAACAGGGGCGCAGCTCCGTGCCACGCTTTCTCCAGTGGCTGCGGCACTTTAGGAAGTATTTGTTGCTACTGTGAGACCCCGCTCCTTCCACCGATCTGTTTTAGCGGGGGCTCACCCCCGGCTGCATTGGCGCGGTGAGAAGCCCATGCCCGTGGGGTGGGAACACGGCTGTGCCATTCGCCCAGCCCGGCTCTCCCGGCTCTCCCTCCCTGCAAAGCTGTGAGCGGGAGCTGCAACTTAACGCGGCCGGCTGCAAGGGCACGTGGTCATGGCGATTTTAGGTGGTACAAGGCCAGAAAATCCATCTGATTTTTGTGCTTTTAAGAGGGAAGAGTGGTCTCTACGTACAAAGGAGGGCAAGTGGACCTGAGACCTGAGCGAAACACGCCAAAGCATTGCACTGCGGTTTGAAAGAGGTTTTAGAAATGCTTAATCCACGGCTGGCTCCCCAGAGAAATGGGAGGCTTGACAAAAGGACATGAACATTAGGGATTTTGGAGTGTCTACACCAAGTACGTTTGCAAGCATTGTCCAGAACCCCTGTAGAGCCACCCCGAGGAGCCGTCCTGGAGCTGGAGGGCAGCCCTTGGTGTGCACAAGAGCAGGCTTTTCCCTGGTGCCCGTGAGGAGCCCTCCTCACCTTGGGCATGGGGGGACACCCACGGTGGCTGGCCCTGGCTCTGCAGTGCTTGCAGGGTCTCTGTCCTCCAGCTGCTCTGCTCTCAGCTTGGCAGCAGAGGCACAGTTTCCCAAGTGATAAGTTGCAAAAGGGAGAAATAAAACTATCCACTAAACCTTCACCTTCCCGCTGCCAAACCCGGCCACAGAGACTGGTGAGTGACCTCAGATGATGTCTCATAACAGGTTAAAAAAAAAAAAAAAAAAAATAAATAAATAAAAGGAAAAAACCCCCAAAAGTTTCTCAAAGAAAAGGGTCCAACTTGATGTGTTGCTGCAGCAGAGGGAAGAGGCTGGTATGTTTAGAGCCTGTTCCTCCAGCAGCGCAGACTGCCTGGAGGAGAGGATGCTCCTGGGCTCCTTCACTTCTGCAAGATGTAAGGCCCTGAGCACTGAAGTCACACAGTAATCTCCCTGAGCTGGGAAACCTCACGAGGTATACGGAGAAAAGCAGGTAACTGCCATACACCTCCTTTCCTATAGCATCCACCTAGTGCTATAGAAAGTAGCATCTCCTCCTCCTCCTCTTTCACCCACCCTGTTGTTACATCCCATACAAAGATGTTACCCAGTACAGAAACCAGCAGGGCTGTTCACACACCGAGCTGCCTTGAAAGCTGCATCCCTGCCCTGCTCTGCGCTGTTTAACTTGCACAACAAACAAGCAAAATCCCCCAAATAGCCACTGCAGGTCTCTCCAGGAAGGGAGGCATTAGACAGCATTTCCTCAAATTAGGAAATGTGTGAGCTGCCCAACGATGCAGGTATAATGGGATGTGGAAGGCACTGATAAAGCCTATTTTCCATGCTGTGGCACTTTTAAGAGAGCAGCAATTGAAGCAGCAAGCAGCCTAGGCTAACTGACACTTCATATTTTTTGTGAACAGTTGTATTATAATGTCATTTAGAAATCCCATTCAAGAACAGGGTTTCTCCATGGCAGATGGAGTGAAACACAAAGTAAAGAGCTCTCTGAGGAATGTCAGCCCTATTTCACAGGTGTGCATCACACCGGGAGTTTGTAGGAGCACTGGGCTGCTTCTCGCTCCCTGGTTTTATAAAGGAAAACTTTGGCTTAATGCTGTAGGGATCAAATAGTATCAGCCTGCACATGGTATGAGGCATCAGACAGATTTTCATCCATGCTGCTGGCTCACTCACCCCTCCCGTGAGCTAGTAAAAATTAAAACACAAATAGAGCATTAAGTGCCTCTGGAACAAGACTGACTACATCATTTTTCCTTAATGACTGCACAAATCAGTCACCAGGAAAGTTAGAAACACAATAAATGGCTTTGTGCTTAGTACCCCTCATCTTCACACATCCTTGTTTCTAAATACTACAGTCCCTAGGATCCGAACAACAGCAGTTATTGCCGTTTGGGGTATGCAGCGTGAATCTGGAATATGGGCAAAAATGCACACAGACTTCCCAATGCCCAGCTCAGGGATCTGCTCAAAGATGCTAAACTTCACGGCTCATTCTTGAAAGCATGTTACCGCTCTAATGTGTCTCCTGCAGTCTAACAGATATTTCAATTACCGCACTCAAAGCCAGTGCTCTGGGAGACAAACATTCCCAGCAATTGCCCTTTTATTTATTGCCTCATTTCTCCCGTGTGTGCAAGTGTGCCCGTATGTGCGTGCACAGGACATCTGCAGACGTTACGAAGCCAGCAGCCATGGATGGGCCAGCCACGACACGGAGCCTGGAGCCTGCGGTCCCACCACCGGTTCAAGTTCAGGCCTGGACAATGACCATCTCATTGTAAGAGGAGAGACATGAAAAGGCAACCACAGAGGCACACTAAACGCCGCCAAACAGCCACAGTACTTCCTTGGAGAAAGGTGGTATTTTGCAGTAAGTTAGGACAGAAGCATGGGTTGGACTATACATGGTGAGAAACATCAGTGAGTACTAACAGAGTTACCTGCTCCCAGTGGGATGGTGCACTGAGGAACTTGGGAAAAGCTGCATCACCTGGGGGTTGGGGAAAGAGAAGAGTTTCAAGATACAGGAAAATAACCTTCCTGAGTCTAACCACTGGTCCAGCTCCTGTCTGTCCTGGCAATGGCAACAGGAGAGACTATGGAAGGGGAGCAGATGAGATGGGCCATTCTCTTCAGCTCATTGCCCTGGCACTTCCCCAGCATTTGGGCGCTGTCCTGGGGAGCTTAGAGGGGACACTGCTGCCCCATCCTTTTACTTCTCCATCAGACCAAGTCAGATCACAACGGGTGCAAAGACTAATGGATCCCTGCAGGGGAGGAGCGTGGGTTGCAACAGCTGAGCTTTAAGTTGCAGGAAATCAGTCCTGCAAGGAGTTGATCCAGCAAAGCCCTTAAGTGCAGCTCAGTGTTAACCTCACAGTGCCACAGGGTGGTCCTTCACCTGCAGTGTAGCAAATGGACTTTGATGGCTGTTTTCACACCCATGGAGCATCAGCACTACTGACAGAAAAAAGTCAGCAAAACTGATAGAAAAAGTATACCTATATAGTTATTCTTATTTAAGGAGAAACAGAAGTAGCAATGGGAGATGGTGATGACAGGCAAACAAGAAAAATGGAAAGGAAAATAAAAATTGGAGATTTTAGAGTAGCAAGAGGGAATAAAGTGACATTCTTCTACCAAGCAGCAGGGTACTGCTGGCTTCATCCACCTGTAACTGGCCTGGAGCCACCAGCTGTGGCTCTGAGCCTTGGCATGGATGGTGGGCCCTTAGGTGAGGAAAGAGCTGCAGGAGCACCCATCACTGCTGCCCTGGAGGACCAACAGGCTGAAACTCTTCAAACAAAACCCCCAACTGCATTTACCCTCTGGGAGAAGGTCTGAGAAGGGCATGAAGCAGCAAATAGGTGGATTCCCAGCTACGACCCAGGGATGTGCAGTTTTGGAGGGTGGCTAAAGCTGGGCACTGCTGGTGGGATGCTCTGGGTGGCTGTCACACAATAGGGAGTATATGAGAGGGCTGAAATGGATCTGGTTTGCTTATTTAAACAAAAGCAAAGACGACTGCACTGTCAAATGCCTTTTTCTGACTGGGGAACCAAAGCAGACAACTTCTTGCCTTTCATCAGCGCATCAAACCGGCAGTCCCTAGAGTCAGTCAGTCCGAGTGATCCTGGAGGGAAGGCAGCCAGGAACCCAAGAGGGACAGCAGCCTTGGTGGGCCAGCCTAAGCGTACGGTACACAGCTCCGGAGACGGAGACAGTTTCAGACAGATGGGGATATCCATAGGCTACCAAGTTCCCATTTTGGTCTGGATCAGCTTTATTAAATCTTCACTAAGGCATCTATTTCTACCTGTTTTTCTAAAGGCATGCAAGCCAGGCAGTGCATCCTTCTGCCTAGGTTCTGGGACCATGTGCGCAGCCTTCCTCTGCTGCAGAAACATTTGTCCTTCCCCCCCAGACTCTCGGGGTAGGATTGTTTTTATTAGTTTTCTGGTAATACCTGGCACTACAGAGAAATACAGACTTGCTGTCGCAGTCTCAAGAGCCTAAACTGTCATCATACGAATGAAGGACAGAAAAAGCAATGTGAATCACTGAGTGACTGGAGAGTTCAGCGTGCCTATCACTTCACTTTCAAGGATGGCTTTGTTATTGCAAAACATGTGTAAAGAATCATACAGCAGCTCAGTAATGCTGCTGTCACAGCAAATTCATTTGCTGCAGAAGAGAGGAATAGAACAGGAGTTATATACACTTGCAACCAAATCTGCCCCTGGTTATCACTTCTGCCTTAGCAAGAGCTGACATCCTGCCTGCTAAGAATATTATCAGAACGACGACATGGAGAATATTGCTGTTGAACAGCCTATTTTCAGCCAGCTTCACGGGGAAGGCATTCTGTAAACAACATGTTGGGGCTTTGACAGAATTAAATACAAATAACCTGAACTTTCCACTAACACCAGGTTTAAGATTAAAGTTCCTGAGTGCCAGCTCCCTGACACAGTTGTTAGCCGGGCAATCCTCCCGCTTCCCCCCGAGTCCAGAGCCCCTTCGCCGGTACCTACGTCCCTGCGTGCAGCTGGAGAGCCCTGCAAAACCATCAGTGCCTAAGGGGATAGAAACCGATATCAACCCAACAAAAACCTGAATTCGCATTGACAATAACAGAGCCTGGAGCTTAGCCCACTGATATTATAATTATTTTATGCTAAGCTTCCAATTTTTCATTGTTAGATCGAAAGGCGGTCAAGGACTATGATGCCAGCATTTCTGCCTATTTGATAAAGAGCTGGGAAGCACACACTGCCATTTTGCAGGCACGAAGAGCTGCGCAACCATTGCATCAGCAGCTAGAACTTTTGATAACCAAAAGCAATAAGTACTTGAAAAAACAGATCACTTAAAATTATAATACTTTTTTTAGGAAGAAAAAAAACCCAATGAAAACCCCCACCAAATCCAAACCCCCACCCATCCATCTTCCACAGGTCAGTCAAATAATTACTGTGCCAGTGCAGTGAAGCTCAAATAACTCCCCAAGCGAACAGGACTGGGCGCTGTGAGATATAATTGTTTTACCTTATCTGTGCCCATTTCCTCACTCAGACAGAACGAGAAGCCCACAACAAGTCTGCTCAGCATTATTCATAAATTGTATCAGGATACAATTCGATATTACGGTAAACTCAAAGTTTCACAGGAATAATGGTTGCAAGGAGCAGATCTGCTCTGAGAGAATTGGGTTCAGCCTCAGGTTTTAAGTGAAATGATGGATAATACTCTCTGTGAACATCTCCCTTACTCTGGAGAACATGGAGCGATTTCCTCTCGGTATTCGAGAGCGTGTATGGACATCTGTTCATACCATGAGGCAGTCAGAGGAGAAAACCCCACCACTTTCTGTATCCTGGTGACAGTCTCTGCATGTTTTCTAAAGTATTATTTTAATAAAAAGGTCAGCTCTACCACATGGAGTACAATTCTGCAGTGTTTAAATACATGTTCTTAAATAAGCAAGGATATGAAAGGGCCACCTCCTCTTAGCCCTCCTTGAACACGCATTATAATAACATGGCATCTCACCAATCTCCTGTTATGAAATTATCATTGACATACAGAACCTCTTTATTCATTTAATTCTCTCTTTAAAACCTGGATTTAACCAGCCAGACAAAATCACTTGTTTACTGTATGAAATCCCAAAGGACTTTCACCTGAGGACTGCAGGTTGGACTCTTCAGACTCTCTCTGCTTTAATTTGTATGCATTTTACGGTACTAAATTCACTGAAACTTGAGTAAAGCTAAGCCAGACAGGTGCTTGCAAGAAATTAGTTATCTGAACTTTGTAATTTAGACACTTTAAACTGTGTTTAATTATTGTGAATGACAGTTTCTGTTGGACAACAAAGTAAAAGAAAAGCAAGTCAAAAGATGGAACATGGCAGTACCATTTCAGAAAATATAGTCAAAGATACGAAAACTAGGTATATGATCTTAATTTAGCAAAAGACTCTAGAAATCATTATACAGATTCATTTATGATTACATTCTACTTGTCTTTAATTTTCAACATTAACATTAAACATTGTAAATGTATGCAATATTTTTATAAAATTAAATAACAATATTGGAAAAATAAATACACTTTTACATAAATACATAAATCCATACTGCTGAAAAGTTTCAGCTAATACTATACTCTTGTTTCAAAAGTGACCAAAAAAATATGGTAGTGACACTCCATCCCAACAGATGAAGTATGTACAGCTACAGAATGATGTTTGCAACCAATGACAGAGCTAAAGCAAATCCAGGTGATACCACACTAAAGAATAAAAAAGATTTGGATGTTACTACCTACAGTAGTAGCACGAGGTAGACATACATGTGGAGTATTTCGCAGGAGGGACATGAAGCCTGTTGACCCCATAGATACAATTTGGTTTCCAAACAGCTCTGGGGTCCCCTACATCAAAGCCAAAGGACATCTCAGAAGTAAGACTGAAAAATCAAGTTGCTTTGTGGCAACGACTGGGGCTCAGCCCTGCAGCCCCATCACCTGTGGGAGGCCGAGGGGCTGCGAGCCCCGTGGGCAGGTGGTGGGAGATGCCGCGGGCAGGGTAGGATGCCCCTGCCCTCTGCCAGATGTCCCACCTGCTCCCGGGATGCTGAGCGAGGACAACCCACCAAGGTTAATGCGACTGAGTAGAGTCAAAGGAATTTTTCCTGGGTGGACAAAAAACACCCAAAACCAACCAACCCAACCCCAAAATACAGGGCCGCACCCTGCATTTCCAACGCAGGGAAGCAGACGCAGCCCTGGAGCCTGCTCCTGAACAGCTGTGAGGAGGCTGAACGCCGAGCGACACCAAAATGCAACACAACTCTGTCCACCCCTTGGGTTCTTGCAAACGGTCCAGCACAGGTACCACAGGCTGGCAGCAACTCCCAGCCGGCAGCTCCGCGGGGAAGCCACCGCACGCGTTCCTAGCTCTGCTTAGCTCACCTCGCTCATTTTTAGCACCAGCTCTATCAGTGTACAAGTGATACATTAGCACCTCAAACGAAATTATTCATGCCACCGTCGCTTGTACTGGTGAAGCACCATATAAACACCAGGTCAGCAGTTTTATGGCTATTGCATAACTCACTGAGGTATGATAAAGATATCGAAGAGTGTTACCGAAGGCATGACTGGAAGCACCCGCAGAAACGAGCGTGGTTATGTTTTAGCAAGATGACTTTTCAAACTGTGACAATTAAGGAAGTCCAATACATTACAAACAGGCCTCTTTTTGTTTTCCTATAAAGTGCTTTTGAGTCAGATTAAATAATAACTTTTTTTTTTTAACATCTTCAAATGATACACAATAAAGGTTGACATTTGTTTGAAGGCCACTCCAAAATGGGCAGGTCCGTGGTTTCCAGTGCGCCCAGCAGCTCTCGCCCTGGCGCAAGGCTCAGCCCCACACTGCACACCAGGGCTCTGTGCAGAGCAGGAGGTGCTGCTCTGGCCACGGAGAATTCCAAAGCTGTGGCACCCTAACGAGCATCCCAGCCCTGCAGTTCAGGGCTGCTATGCCCTCACGGGAGCATTCCTGCAGCAGGCTATTCCAGCGGCAAAGGAGCAGTTTAAGGCACCCCCGCTCCACACTCTATATTGTTAAAAGAAAGCTCCCAGGGTTTTAAGCCTTCCACTTCCACCTCGCTGATCCCTTGCTGACTTAATGATATTTAAAGCAGCAGCTGGAGATCAGGCCAGAGAGTAACTTTCCAGAACCAGAGATGCACAAGAAAAGCTTACAGGTGCCTTTGCACAGTATATCACACTCATATCATATATACACGGGAGCAGAAATAGAGCACGGGTGTGAATGCGCACATGTTTCTGTATAGCTGTGTGTGGGGGCAGGTAGGGACACGCACACACATCTATACAAGCTTGCACATGCTTGGGAGTTGATGCAATTTAGGACACGTTTCCCCCTGTCATCTTGCTTTTGGCAGAAAACACGCGACTGGTAAACCAGTAGGTGCACAGTGCAGTATTACCATTAAATACCAGAACAATTTAACTTCAATGGAAATGTACTGCTTAAATGCCAGGTTCAAATCCATATGCAAAGAACTCAGTCAGAACCAAGACTCATAAAGCACAACGCTCGCACAGTGTAATAAAACGGACAAAGGTGGCTACTTAGCAGAAAGTGCCTTTTAAATTAAAGGACTCAAGCTGCCCTAATGTAAGCCCTTCCTGAACAGGTGTTATTCTGAATATATTGTCAATAATCCTCTTTAAGTGCAGTTTTAAGACACGAAGCATTAGCACCTTGGTTTGAAGCAAGTTAAATCTGTTGTTACGGGATATCCACAAAACGGTTCACAAAGAGAAAGAGTTTATGGTCGTACCGAGCTCCAAGGACCAGCGCTCCAGGCAGCATCTCTAGGACAGTCCTGCACATTGCACTGCTCTCTATCCGGTGGCTTGTCAAGGATTTCACAGCTCAGATCTGTAAACCTTTCTCCGTTCGGGCGCTGGCACACCACCAGCCGTGTTCTTGTCCCTGCCCCACATGGCTTCGTGCACTGGAATTCAGCAGAGGATAGAGCAATCACCGTCTGGGCAGCTGCCAACGGTTGCTCAAAGCACTAGCATCTCTCGAGACCCAATGATTGGTTCTGTTCCCAACCCACCCACTCCAGCCAAATCCCCCCCCAAACGCTGCAGGAGCCTCAGATGGAGCATCAGCTGCTTCAGCTTCTCTCTTCCCAAAGCTTTTAATACTGCTCCACAACCATGCTGCCAGACCCAACATGATACTGGAGGTTAAAGTCTCTAATTGTTCATCTCAGATGAATTTTCAGAAAGGAGCAGTGTTTGTATTAACATAAAAAGGCCTTCAGTCAAACTAGACTTCTCTTAAAGAGAAAAAAAAATATATATATCTCCATTTTTGTAGAATTTGCTTTTGCCCGGGAAGAAAGTTTCCCCATGACAAATGGAAAGGAAAACACCACCAAGCAGGTGCTAGGGTTCACTCATTTATCAGAGGCTGCCTTTCACGCTCCAATTTTTCTAATAAATGTCACCGAGATCTCTCCCTCTTCTCCCATTTTTCAGCCACCCGCTAATGGAAGCCTGGCCCCGCGCGGGGAGCGCGGGACGAATGGTGCACTCACCTCTCCCCAGTTGCCGTAAGCCCACTGAGGACAGGGGCCAGATTCGCATGATCTCTGCTCCATGGGTTTGCTTTTCTCATCGCAGTTATTTGCGGTGTATCCGTTCTCATCCTGGCACACCACGACCCGCCGCTGGAACCCCCCCGCACATGTGCTAGAGCACTGAAAGACACAATTGCCCACGGCTTCGTTGAGGCCGGGAATAATTTTGCATTCCCAGCTTCTTCCCAGTGCTTTGCACCGTGGGAATGCACTGCCAGAAATTTAATACAGCTAACAGGTATCATTAACTTCAAAACCCAGCTATTACGAATAGCAGTGCAATGATTTAGGTGCTGACTAAGCAAAGAAAATAAACATGAGACTAGATTTAAGCAGGTGAGTAATCCCTACTGGCTTTAATGCAGTGCTTGACATCCTATTTGTGCTTAATTCCCTTTAGGGACTTCCCTGATGGAGAGTTGCAAACTGGTCGGGGTGGGAGGAGCTGCCATTAAGGCTCTGCTGTGCTTTGGCAACAGTTCTTTGCAGCTGTAAATATCCCGGGAGACGGCCAAGAAGCAAAGGCTGGCCTCTGCTTCATGGAAAACATCAGCGTTCTGCCTGGAGAAGCTTGGAGATCGGAGGTGCGAGAGGCTGGGAAGTGATGCCTGCATCCTGCTGCAAGTGTGAGCAGGCAGCAGGGAGAAGGGTCCCTGTTTTCCCTGGAATTTTTATACTTTAATAAAAGGCTGGATTAGCCTGGAAAAAAAAAAATACCCAAACCCACCCACCCAAACCTCACCAATAAGAAAATCAGGGCACTTACAGCACCCCAGGGACCAATCCTCCACTGATTGCCCCCTGGTACGTGTGCGCGGTTTCGGTTCGGGCTGCCTCCGGGGTGCAGTTTCAGGCGATGATCCGGATAGAGGAAAGGGTGGATGGGCCTGCCGTAGTCATGGCTGTTTGAATGACAAGGAGACATGGAGCAGTCTTGCTCGGTGGCAGGGAGGTCATCTGGGTCGCACTCACTTCTATCCACCAGCTGGTCACTGTAATTGATGCAGATCACTTGTCGCGTTGCCTTACCTTGACCACAGGTCACCGAGCACTGTGTTACAGTGGGAAAAGGAGACACAGTCACATTTCTGTTTTGAGAACCAGACACACAGCTATTGCTAATAATGAACAGCAGAAAATCTGAATCTTCCCCACTTATAAAAGGGCAAGCGTGACAGATTTACGAAACATGTTTCCAGTAACGAGGTCTGCAAGGCTCTCCTGCAAGAGACAACGTGATGCTTACAGAGCTCCACTCCAAGGCTTTCCACTGCCCGCACGGTGTCACGGTGCACATTTCGGTGGCTGATGGCTTCGGGAGGTGGAAACAGGCTGACTCATCAGCCACTGAGCCCTGGTCATCCCGACAGCTGACATATCTCATCCGGGTACCCTTCCCACAGGTTGCAGAGCACTAGGGAAGAACAACAAGCACTCCACTAGAAAGTTTCCTGATATATATTACAAGGGCTTTGGAACAAATGCACTTAAAAATATCACATTATCTATTGTAAAGTAATCCTGAAAGTAATGACACATGCTTACCGGTGTCCAGGATCCAAATCTCCACTGCGTCCTGTGAATGCCCAGTATGGATCTCTTGGCTTCGGGACTATTTGGATGGGGAGGACATACTGCTACTTCACAGTCCTGTACATGAAATATGAGGGAAAAGAGGGAAATCAGGAATTTGCAGATGTGTCAGTTAAACCATCTCCTCTTCGATGTCATGATGAGCAGCACACATCTTGAAAGTCTGTGACCTGCATGCTTGTGTGCTGGCAGGCTTCCTCCTTGCATCCTCTTGGTGAATCAGCAAAACTCGGTATCAGTACCCTGAGGGCTTCCTATGCAGAACCCTCAGGAGACTCTACAACAGGGACCCCCATAACCATCTGTCATCTTCATGCATTAAAACCAGATGTTTTTGAGACAAAAGATGAAAGTTCATTAAGAGAGTTCTGGTATGAACACACATCTGCAAGGCAGCAACTTTATCTCTCTTCAAAGCTCCCTTCCTTCAGCATGAGACCTGCAGCCCACTTAAAGGTTACGCTGCTGAGCTGATTGCAGCTCTTTGATTCCCTGCAGCCCACCAGACCACCTATATTCGTATCCTGATCTTCACCACTCAACAAGCATCCAAGGTTTTGGCGACAGGCATGTCATTCTGCTCAGCCTTGGTATGGTGCCTATCAGGGGGGTTCTGGTCCCGTCTGGACCTCCTGGGAGGTCTGGCAACAGAAATGATGAATAGCCATGACTTTACTTCATGAGCCTACAAGTAGTCATTGCCAAAAAGGAAATTAATACCGATCGTCACTGCAAGGGAGAGAGCGGCTCTTGACAAATGGCATGAATGATTTCCGCATTGCGATGATTTTACTTATGCTGGAAACGTGCATGCCAAATGATGGCTGATGATAAGTGGGTTTGTTACCCCTTGACTATAGCGCTTGACCAACTATACCAACTATAGTTGGTCTCCATACATGGGAAAAACAGCCCTTTCCTAACTGTTGTGGCCTTAGTTAAACTCTGTGAAGTCATGCAGGACTGAAGCTGGGCAGGGCACCAACACTACGACTCTCCTGGGTGACAGAGAGATGGTAATGTTCTGTTTTATTCAACTCCTTCAGACACCCTGGACACATCCTCTGCCTGAAATGGGAATTTACACGTTTGCTTCCAAGTACCAGCCAACACAGCATGGAAATCCTATTCAGAAAATTTGCAGAGGGTGTGCAACATTTCTTAATTTATCCAGCCGAGGGGATGCGCCTGGAATTGTAGCTGGCATGTGTCCTGCAGTATCCCGTGCAGCAGACAAGAAATGACAGCCCCTAGCCGTCATTGGTACCACACAGCAACAC
>JAVJGJ010000047.1:16425543-16440626 GCA_035590215.1 Microhierax caerulescens
AGACCCCTGGGCGGCTGTAAGCGCCAGTGCAGGGAGCGCAGAGCCCGGGCAGAGCAAAGCAGCGCAGCTAGGAGAAGAATAAGATCAAGGGGATTTGGAGTTAATAGCGCCTGAATGGAGGGAGCCCTCGCATCCCTGCCTGCTTTTCAAACTCCTGCATTTACCCTTCTCAAGTTTCCAACCTGTTGCAATGGCAACAGCTGTTACCGCGACAACCTGACCTACAGCCCCTATACAGCCCCTGCACCACCCCGGGTCTAGCACAGCCAGAGAAACCCCTCGGGAAAGGCGGCATCTGAATTGTTTCAGCAGCAGCCATTTAATGCCACCATATTTAAGCTCCAGAAAGGAAAACAGCTTGCTTTTTAAAGGAACACGGGTTGTGATGATTCAGGCCATGTTCCATCAATTCCAGCTCTCCAGGAGTTGTCTGGGGACAGCCCCAAACCTGCTCTGCACTTAAGCCTATTCTTTGCTTTAAGCAAATGATGATAAATCCAAGTCTTAGTCTTTTGCTTTAGGCATGGGCTTTTTTCCTCTTTGCAGTCCGTTTGTAGGATGGTGCTGAGCGATCCAGGCAGATACAAATTTCAGTGCTGTATTGCACAGGGAGATTTTTCAACATCAGGTAAATTTTGGTTTTATAGTTAACACTAATTTAATTCAAGAAGAGAAATGTGAAAATGTAGGAAAGTGCCTCTGAAAACACAGCTGGTGGATGTCAATCCTTCTTGGTTGACAAAGAAGCAACGGCTAATCCTTTCCTTTTTTAAAAATCTAATACAGGCTGATGAGAAAAGGAATTATGGTGAGAGGTGAAAAGAAAGAGGAGGAGTGAGCCATAACTATAGGATGTAACGTATACACATGGCTGAGTAGAGTGCACCTTAATTCACATTCTGTGTTACAAAGCTCAGTGACAGGGTCAGGCTGAGGAATTCGATCACATCGCTGGTCTGACACTGTGAGCTGATCCGACTCTCTCGTACACACAGGTTTTCTTTTTCGTTCTCCTACACAGAAAAAAAAATGGCACATTGTTCGAGTCACACAGGAAAGCCATCAAGTCAGATATTTCCCTTACTCCTTTCACAGTAGCATTTAAGAGGCATTTAATTAAGCTTTTAAATCTCTTTCAGAAACAGGGAGGAGATAAAGATGAAGAGGAGCAGAAGGGGTTTAACAGAAGGGGTTTAACGCAGAGGCGGTGGAAGCAGGCAGAGTTGCAGCGCACCTGCAAGGATGGGCTCTGTGTGTCTGGCACGGCCAGCACTGGCAGGTGGCAACAACTGGGTGCCAGACCACAGACCAGACACCAATGCCTTCTGCAGCCTTAGGAAATGCCACGTAACCTTTCCTGCACTTGAGCTCCCTTCACTTGCAAACCAGGTTGCAAGGCTTACCTGGCTCAGAGGGGCTGCCTGCTCTGGCACCGACAAGCAGCAGAGCAGCGCTAGGTTATCTGCTTGTGTGATGCTATCTACCACTGCAGGGAAACACTCACACCCACAATGTGAGAATCTCACAGAAATCAGACACAGAGGGATTTGACAGCAGTGCCCAGATCCCAGTGAACCCAAAACTAAGCCTTCCCAAGCACCCACCTTGGCAGAGCTTACTGCAGGGCTGCCACGGGCCATATGGATTCCAGTAAAACTGCTGAGGTTTGTCCTCAATGGGGATATTAAACGTGTAACGAACGTCAGGATTGTACAAATTGCCGACTGACAAAACCTGGCAGGAAAAAAGATGAAGCGGAGTAAACTAACAGACTTTGCTGCCCACTCTTTTCAGTCCAATAACTATGCTGGGCAGACTTTTCCACATGCACAACATATACTTCACCTGAAGTGTTATTTCTTGCTCAATCCGATCTGTAGAATTAATCCTTTCAATAGTATTATCCGATCCACTGTATTCGATCACAGCATTCCCAACTTTGATTTCCCTTTTAAACATACTGACGACAAAGTCTCCATTTAATATAAAGTCTCCTTGACTGTTAGATAAGGCTGCATAAGTGCAAAAAACAAGAACTAAAGAGGCAGAATTAACTCATACGTACACAATAACGTGGGTCATGCGCTCTCAGTGCTCCTTTTCACTGGGGTGGGAGGAAAAGCCCACTGGAACTCTCAAGCAGAAAGGATGTAAAGAGAGCAGCAGAGCTCTTACAGACGTTGTGCCTTCTCCTTTTTCCTCTGGAGAGCCTCATTAAAATAAAGGCTGAGTGCCTGAAGTTGTTGCTAAATAGTTCACCCATAACCCAGGGCAGACAGATACCCAAAAAACATGCCCAGCCAGCTGCTGTTCACGGCGCACACAGTCTGTAGCCCCTTGGGTACCACAGAAATAACACTGCCCAAACCTTTTTGTTAGCTGTGCAGATAGGGTGGCTTCCAGGTGTGTTCTTAGGGTAAATGTATGCACCCTAACTGCCCAAGCGTCACTTTCTAGTAGACAATTACAGGCAGTTTGGTCAGTATCTCGCCCTCTCTCTCAATCTCCCTCCTCCTGCTGTACTTTTTATTATTCCAAATCTTAAGGTATGTGGAAAGCACTGAGGCTTAGAGCCTAAAAGCTTTATAAAAGGAACGGTTTCCTGAAAACAGCAGTCTGCTGCACAACTTCACACTAATGCGATTATGTAGCTAATTTCCTAAGTTAGTTTCCCCACCATTTCACCCATCACAGCTACATTACTACAAAGCCTCTGTACTGAAAAATCTAGACTTAACACCAAAACACCAAAGGGAAGGTTTTTGCACTGAATGAGGAGAGATAATGAAGCAAAACACTGCTCGGTAGGAAACAGACATAGAGAAAAACTCACAAAGCAGACGCTATACTCAACCAAGTTCCACACTTTGGAGGCTTTAATGTCATTAGGCAGCAGTAAAAGTCATTAAAAGATTCCTTCCCGTTTACTGTATCTCCTACAACAGTAGGTACATGTCTTGGACTTGATGACAACATCAAATTCCTCCTAAATTGTTAAGCAACTACAATGTTCACAGTACTGAGGGCCCAAGATTTCACACTCAGTGAGCTGCAAAATAAGCGGACACATGCACACTTCTCATTTGCTTCTAGTCAGGCCTAATGTGAAGAGATGCTTTCCCAGCAATATTAAAGCAACATTAAAGAAGATTTGACTTCGTTGCTTCCGAAGAAGATTAAAGGCCCTCCAAGAAGAACTGAGAGGTTCTTTGGGGCTCCTTCTGGGGTGAACCAGTTTGAATAGGCACAACATGGGGAGGATTGTTTTTTCTATGAAAGATAAATAACAAACCGTACCTCCCTCTCCCAGGATGGAAAACTATCACACCTCGGCAAGGTTTTCTTGGCAGCAATATGCATTCATGCTGCACCATCTCATGTCATTGATGTGAAGACGCAGAAGCGTTGCAAGGCGGCTGTAAGCGAATGGCTGTGTGCCCGCAGCGACAGCCAGCCCCGCATCATCCCAGGCTGGGAGTGAGGACGGGGAGGACCTGCTCGGCTTTTTGCATGAAGAAAGGGCCTAGCCACGTGGATGGCATTTCAGGGCGACAGCAAAGCCGCCAGCACCGTTTCCCTTTGGTGCGCGATAGCCTGCTCTACTCATTTCTCAAGTGAGCTCCTTTCCCTTCAATGAGCTAGCAGCCACCAGCCTAGCCCTGGTTTTAACGTACCCAGCCACAGTAAGCGCTTGGGCTAAGCCCCACGTTTTGCAAAAATGCTCAGCAACGAGGGATTTTGTCTGCTGACATGAGACGAAGCGCCCTGCTCCGAGGTGTAAATACGGGGCCCCGCACTGCTGGAGCGCAGCTGGCAGTGCCAAGCGCAGGGCGTGCGAGAGGAGGAACGGAGATGGGAGAGCAGCCACCCCCCTGGGACCGCAGGGGGCTGCAGCCCGAGCCCCTGCTCCATCAGCCACCCGAACAGACTCCGAGGGACCCAAATGGGGCTGAACGGCAAAACCAGCTTTCCATTGGCAGCTGCAACATCAGTTGTAACGTGCGTTTATGTTATCTCTGCTACTGAAGCCAGGGAGAGCTCTTGGTGGGGTGAATCACTGATCAGCATGGTGGAAGAGAGACACGTGGCCATGCCAAGAGCGTATGTGCGTGCGGCAGACTGGGCTAATGCAGCACCACGAGCGTTTTCATCTGCTGCTAGCGGCATACCCACAGGTTAGAGAAAACTGGCTACGAACATCTAACAGCCAAAGGTCAAGCTATCAAACCAGTATCTTTGGTGCAAAGTATTTCTTTTCAGTTACTTATCATTGTCGGGCGGGGACAAGAAAGGCTCGGTCTAAGTGAAATCAGAATCGTTATTCTCAGAGGACTAGAAAATAGTTTCTCTTTGGATTTATTCGTGCGCACAAGTGTCAGGGTATGGCATATTTACTCTCCAGCCAAGTCACGGTGACAGCAGAGGCGTGTTAAGTTGCGAGGAGGAGATTCCAGCAGAACTCAGAAGACTGTTCGGTTCCCAGCTTTGTGCCTCAGCTCCCACCCACAGCCCAGGCTCCACAGTCCCTGTCAGCCCCAGAGACGCTCTCTAAGGGGGTATTTCTTATAACCTGCGAACCTCCCAAACTTTGCATTAAGGATGGCGTGAACATAAAGCAGGAACAAGATAAGGCCAAATGTTTGGTAGACATACGAGATAAATTCCTGATAAGAAAACATCTCCCTTAAATGAATTCTTCATCCTCCCCAGCACAGAGCAGCCAGTAGGTGTATTGCCACAATAAAGCAGATTTCTGGACTGAAACAAGGACTGCAACTCACCCAGGTAGTTGTCATCCTCTGGTTTCCCTGAGTAACTGTGCTGACGCACATCAATATTGGTTGCACCAGCTGGGATGCGGACCACAACGTTATAGCCTAGAAAAGATTTAACAGAAAGTCAAGGCTATTATACAGGCGTTTCATTTGCTTTTTATGGGGGGAAGGGAAATCAGCAAAATTACCTCACATTACACAAGCTGATACTTTTCATTTAGGGATAGCATAAATAGTTATAAAATGGAATATGCTATAGCTAGAAGGATTTTGCATTTTATATCAGTGTTTTTGTAGATTAAGTGTGGTAATGGCTTTTATAGACCCACATTTTTCACTATAAAGTTTTTAGCAACAGATTCTTACCATAATGCACCGTGTTAAATGTGCCTGCAACAGTTTTGCATGAAGAATTATCCCCACCACAAACACCACATTTATCTCTTCTTGCTTTTGAATTCAGCACATGATCGCATCCAGCTTGCTTTGAGAGAAAAATTGAAAAAACTAGATTGAGCAAATACAGACCAGAACGGCATTTACAAACCTCCCAATTAAGACACACAAAAGCTGTGTAGGCAAAAGGCTGCCATGAGACAAATTGTTTTGCCTCCCCACATTTTCCCACTCATTTACAGTGCGGCCATCCCATCCCATTTTCAAACAAAAATCTTTTTTACAAAGCAAGAATCACAACTGCCATTTGCACCAAGCAATGCTTTTGCTAGAGAAATTTTTTTTGTATCAATTGTTCCCATAGAGAAACGTGTGAAAAATAATTGTGAATGGAAATGTCAAGTGCTCCAGGGTCTGACCGAGAAGAACCAGGGCAGAGCACAGAAGGAAGCATCACTTGGATTCCAGCTCAGACCTCCACAGCCCTCGGTAACGTAGGGCAGCCGTACACACACCCTACACTTGAGTGTGTCCAAAGAAGAGCAATGGAGCTGGTGCAGGGTCTGGAGCACAAGTCTTATAAGGAGCAGCCAAGGGAACGGGGGTGGTTCAGCCTGGAGAAAAGGAGGCTCACAGGGGACCTGATCACTCTCCACAACTACCTGAAAGGGGGGTGTAGCAAGGTGGGGGTCAGTCTCTTCTCCCAAGTAACAAGTGACAGGACAAAAGAGAATGGCCTCAAGTTGCACCAGGGGAGGTTTAGATTGGATGTTGGGAAAAATGTCTTCACTGAAAAGGTGGTCAAGCACTGGCACAGGCTGCCCAGGGAGGTGGTGGGGTCGCCATTCCTGGGGGTGTTTAAAAAATATGTGCAGATGAGGTACTTAGGGACTTGGTTTAGTGGTGGACTTGGCAGTGCTAGGCTAACAGTTGGACTCCATGACCTTAAAGATCTTTTCCAACCTGAAAGGTTCTGTGATTCCACGTGTGGCTCTCCTGCAAATCTGGAGCTTGGCACAAGCCAGGGCTCACGGAGCCCACAGATGCTGCTGGCAGCCCCTGAGCAAAGCGAGCAGGCCAGCGACGGGGTGCAGCGACGTGCAGAAGCACCAGCCTGCCATGCAGAACTGCAAATCACCCTTCGTTGAGGAGGAGGGAAAATAATTACCCGGCAAAGGCCCTGCACACAGATGTCATTTGTGTCGGGGCCACAGGGCGTCCCGTCGATGACGCGATCCCGCAGCTGGTAATACGCTGTGTTTCCCGCCACTCGGCAGAACAGCTTGCACCGATCCTTCATCAGGACTGGGGACGGGAAGGAGGAAAACCATGAGCACATTATCCGAATGCCATCACCCCGATGTGGCGATGCAGGAGCAGGATCTGCATACCCCCCCCGGTCACTTACTGCCGCTGTATTTGGGAACCCAGCGCACGTTCGTGGGCAGCCCATTGATGTTGAAGTGCTTTCCATCAAAGTCGGCACACTGCTCGTCCCGAAAATCCTTCTTCAGCTTCGAGCACTGCTCAGTGTTGCAGGATTTAAATTTCATTCGACGACCCACGCAGTATTTCCCACCATTTTTAGGCCTGCAGGAACAAGATCAGGCTGGAAACAAGATGCAACTGCAATTCTGCAACCTGCTCAGCACAGTCAGGATTTGCAAGACCATTTTGTGGGCTCTGTCATTGTGCGTGTCTTTTAATTAATACCCCAGGCTGACAAGCAGGAGAGGTCATGCAGGTGTCTAAAAAAACCAAAGACCATATATGTGATGCTAAAAAGGGATGAAAAAGGGAATACTTGCTCTCAAAGGCAGCGATGGTGAGAGAAGCCAGTAATGAAGAGCATCATCTCCCTCCCCATCTGAAGATTTAGTTTCATACTGAGGGATCTCATTTGGGACCATCCACAACTCCATCAATCCTATTGATTTGGTAGCTGAGAGTGTGCATCTGATCTAGTGGGTTGCAAATAATTAAACACACAGCAAAAAGGAGAAAGCACTTCCCTGCAGAGGCTGAAAGGCCAGGCAGCACTTAGTCCTAAAGGATTTCTAGCCCAAAATGGTAGAAGTGGTAATGCTAGACACTTTTAAACAACTTTAGCTCCGCGTATTCCAGAGAGCACTAAAGGCAGCCAGTAAATACCCCCATTTTATAGTAGGATGACTCTGGTATAAACTGGGGAAAGTGATATCATCTAAGCCACATAAAGGCCAAGTGGATAAGCCTACGAGAAATTGTCATTTTGACTTTCCTGACTCCCAGGTTCAGGGCTGTAGTCATAGAACTGCTTTTGTCCTCATATGTAGACAGAGCCTTTGACAGGTCACAGCTCACTTTGGGGACTGAAAAAGCCCCTCACCCCAGCCAAGCAGCATGGGTGCAAGCGGCACGTGGACTGCATCCGGGGAGCCTAGCAGAAGGTGCTTTTTGGGTGAGGACTTACTTTCAGCTATGGTAATGCTGCGAATAAATCACCCTTGGGATACAAGCTATCCTATATTTACTGTCCTTTCAAAGGACATTTCTTCTAGGAACTCAGGTAAAATTCCATGTGCCCATCTATGTGCAGCATTCCACATATATAATGAATTGCAATAATAAAATAAAGAAGGATGCACTGTGCTTTAAATGTTCCAAAAAAAAAAACAAACAACAAACCACCCACCGCCTCTGCTGCTCTCTCCTGAAACTTCAGATGAAATTGGGAGGGTATGGGGGCTTCTGCCAGCTACGACTGTTAATATGCATAGTAAAAGCTGCAGCACTGCCCAAGCAGCTTTCCTTTCCCTGATGTTACAGAAGGAAAGGTATTGCAATCTGGATTAAATGTTGCCAGGGTCAACTTGGGCAAAGTTATAATTTTTCCTTTTTGGATAATTACACCAGCTAAGACCTGCACTCGAGGGAGATGCAGTTAACATGCATCTTGGCCGTCAGCATGGGAAAGCCTCCACTGGCCGAGGTTCACCCCAGCCTCTCCCCTTAACAGATGGCTTCAGAGGAGCCAGCGGAGGGCAAAAGCATCCTGAGCCAGAGCCACTGTGTCCTGACTGTGTTGCGGCCCTGGAAGCTCAGGACAACATTTCTGCACAGCTCCAGCCTCTGCTGAAAAATAACTGCTAAACCTAAGTCTTTTCCAACCCCTGAGCAAAACCAAGTGTCTGTGCTAGCAAGAAGTGCAGACCAGAAAAGGGACTCGCTGGGTGCTGAAGTCCTGGCACCCACACCTCCTGCCTTTCAGGGCTTTTCTTTGGGATTGGCTCTGCCTCACCCTGGCACCAGATGCCCATCGGTGCCCCAGGGATGCTGGCAAAGCACATATTCCCTTTGAGCCTCCCTGGGAAGGAGGCTGGTTTGCACACTGGGAAAACCTCCAAAATGTGAACTAACGAGTGATAAATGGGAACCATCCCTGCCCTTGGCGCTGAGATGCCCACCGTAAGCTCTCCTCATTCCATGCAGCCAGCATCTCCTAACGTAACAGAGACAGAAACTCCCTGCACACGTACAAGGGTCTCTACACACAGTGAGTCAATTTTTCAGCATCTCTGCCGATCAACCACCTAGGAAGCCCAGCAGTGCTTTTTCTGCCAATAAATAACAATTCTTCATTCTTATGTTTGAAAACTATTTGTGACTGAAGCATCAGAGGTCTTGTAAAATAAATGGGGAGACAGGGGCAAAGAGCAGCTTGCACTTGCCAAGAAATTATCTGCCAAGTGGGGAAGGGCAGGCAGGCTTCACACCCCAGACTCCTCCAGCAGCCGCAGGTGAGATGCAGAGCACCACCAGCTATGCACATGGGATTTTTCCTGCCAGTATCCTTTCCTCGCTGAGAAACACACTGCCATGGTGCAGACCCCTCAAGCCCTACCCTAAATGCCAGCGGGTATGATTTGTCTTTAGGCACAGCCTGGAGCAACAGCTGGTAACATCAGCTCACATGCCATCTGAAAACTAAATGTGTCACTTGCAAAGGTTTCTGATGCTTGCAATTAAGCAAATACCGGTGATAAAAAGCCCAAGCAACCGCATGATACCCTGTGCAGATTCCTGTTTACAGACTGATTTTATGCCAGTTCCTAGTGGAGCAAGTCTAAAGCCAGTTTCTATTAGTCTATTCTCCACCTCAATATGACAAACAACTTGAAATAATTTAGCTGGTTATACTCGGGACCACTCCAGAGCTAACCCGGCACACATCTCAGACTCCTCCTGCCTTGCAGAGATGTGGTGACTGCTGGGGTCCCACCACTGGAGCCCACCCTGCAGACTGTGCCCATGCAGGCACATTGTCTACCTCCAGCGACAAAGGGATGGCTCTACCATCTAACTACACAGCACATGGGAAACTTCTGAGGGGTGGCAGCAGCACACTCCAGCCCTCGGTGAGTCTGAATTGTTCATGGGGGGGTTAACAGGATTCATCATTCCCACTCTGACAGCACTTATACCACAGCAGGACTGCTGCAGTTTGACAAAGGCTCTATATTACGCAAACCTCTAATAGGGCACTTCTTTAAAAAAAAATCCAATTACAACATTTTTATGGTAACCACATTGCTTCCAATGTAAATGAATTAAATTTAAATGAGACTTTTAAATATTGTTAGTTAAGAAACAACATGCAGGACTTTTTTTTTTTTTTTTTTAAAGGGTGTGTCTAACAAAAGCCAAACAACCTAAGCTACTGTATAGCTTTCTTTTCTCTAGACATGACCCCTGAGGTTGAGATAACACTGAACACACCACAAACTGAAGGATGCTAAAACTTGCCATCGCATTGCAGACTGTCAGCTTCGTAACTGTGGCAGTAAATCTCCCCGCAGCCAGTGTTTGGGGCTGAAACACACTCACAGTTTTGACATTTCAAAACAGCCCCAAACCACCCTGACAGTTTTACGGTGTTTTTAAACCAGCATTGCTTTTCACAGAGTCTGAGTAAACAGAAAGCACTGACCCTGAAAAATAAGCCAGCCTCATATAACATCGATTTTCAGTGTCCGAGAGAAATATGAAATACTTCCCACTATGTTACATTTTTATGGATAATCTTCAACAATGTACCACAGAGGTGAAAGGGAAAGCAGTGCATGCATAGAAACCTCCTTATTCTGCCTCAGTTTCCCTTCTCTCCAGGTCACCTATTTGATCAACAGCCAGTGTGGACCCACTTTCAACCCAGCATCATTCCCCTTACAAGCTCCTGCACGCACCCCAGCTTTGCTGCATTCCTCCCAGCACAAGCAGACAGGCCTGGGGAACAGTGGGGTCTTCTCCCCGCTCCCATCCCAACTGGTCTTAAACATGCAGCGCTCAAGGCAGCATCTGCAATGAACAATTCCACTTGCAGACCCTGAGGCAGCACCCAGCTCTCAGTGGTCCAGCAGCAGAAGGTACGGGCACCTCGCCAGGCAGAACTGTTCTGGGGGTGCCTTGCACGTGCTCAGCCCCAGGGGCAGCAGCTCTGCCTAGGGGCACTCAGACTGGCACAGTGAAAGACCCCTGGAGAATTAACTGTGGGGCGTGTGTTCATCTGCACGTCTGCTCATACTGTGACTGCAGATAAAAATAAATCTGTGAAGCTCTAGCGTGCACACATCAGTCTGAGTTGTCCTTTGCAGGATCCGGCGAAGCCCTGGGACTGGCAATTGCCATGTGTGCTGCCAGTGGCCAGCAGTTACCCATAAATGTGTTTACATGTCAAGCTCAGGCAGCTTTCAGCACAGGTGGATACTTTTGTGATGGACTCTGATGCAGACGTGATCCAAGTCGCATCCAGAGATAACGCTCCCCCATCCAGAAAGCCATTCATGAAAACAGGGCTCCTGGTATTGACATCTTACAAAATATGCCTTTTCCCCATAATTCTGCAGCTGTGCCTTGCTTTGAAAACCGGGGCTTGCACCACCAACCCTCAAATGTGATACGCCACAGCCATGGCTGTGTCTTTGTGGGCTTTGTCTGTACCAACCCGCCTCAAATTCCCAAGTGGGCAATCTTGGTGGGAAGGGTCTGGTCTGGTTAGCTGATACATTCCTTCAGTGTATGTCAAAACACAGTCTGCTGCCATTTCAGAGGCTTACAGCTCTTCCTACAGCCCTGCAAGATACTCGTCTGTGTGGGTGTCGGAGCACATTACAGAAGCAGGAGCTGCAGCCTTATTTTCTGTACCATGATGGGGGTAGGGGTCATTTTCAATGCCAGATTTAACATGATATTTTACTGGCATGCAAGATCCCACTCCAGTTCCTCACAGACAGAAAAAGGTTTAAAAAGCTAACCCAACTTTGAATACAAAAAAAACTTACTGGAAACTATTTCAGACCTTACTCAAGGTACCTGGGTCGGTTTTGCTGCCTTATACAACAGGGGAGAAACTGTGTATTTTGAAGTACTTTGAAAAGCAGGTAGGAGAGTACCCAGCAAATCTCATCCACTTGGATCGTCTCAGCAGCCCCACAGTAACGGGGATGCAGATGATGGGAGCTCATGCTACGATGTCAAATTACAGGACAACAAAACACACAGAGCCAGTGTAAAGCTCTGTGGATGGTGCTAGGACAGGCAACTCCTCGCAGAGACTTTGTGATGAATTGGAGAAGACCCCAGTGCCAGCTCCACAGCTCTCAAAAGGGGCCTGGAAAATACCCGCTATTAATGATAAGCACAGGGGATTTCACAGGCAGCTTGGTGCCGAGCGTATTTAGGTGCTTTTGCAAATCCCAGCCAAAGATACAGTCCTATGAAACGCCAAGATACAAACACAAGGTATAAGAGAAGATGGAATTTAAAATCCCTTGGCTAACCTTTAGGATAAAGGAGATTTTTCTATCACAAAAGGCTATCAGTCCAAACAGATGCCTCTCCATAAGATGGGAATACATCTCAGTGACGGCACCCAAAGGTTCAGCAGCATAGCTATTTTTGCATGTGGAAAGTTATTTTATTTTTGTGTCTCCATGGCTACTGGAAGACCATATGGCATGTGCTGACTCAGCACAAGGAGAAGAGAACTCCTTTGTGCTTGTGTGTCTGTTTAATTAACTTGCTGGTGAACTACTCCCTTAGCTTTAACCCTTCTCTTTCAGCGCTTGTCCCGGCACCCTGAGCCAGCTTCTCCTGTCACTTCACCACCGGTGCCCGCAGGTACAAGCTCTCCCTTCTCTCATTAGCAGTGGTGAAACTGTCACTGGCAAATCACTAATGGCAATTCCCTTGGCAATAAGCCATCCAACACCAATGATGAGAAAGTGGACGGAGCCTGCTCAATCTTTTTAAGACCCTTCAGACCAACCAGCTCCGCAGACCTCTCCTCTCCATGTCTCGGTCCCAAATGAGAGCCCAGAAAGCATCCTGCCCACCGCTCCTGGCTCGCATGGGCGGAAAGGAAGCAGTTAAACAGAAACCAGCACAGTTTGTGATTTATGTAAACAGGCTGTTTTCATACCAGTTGCTCAACCTACTAATATTTTGCTGGCCACACATTTATCTCCTTGAAGCCCACGACAAAATTCCCCCCCAATTCAAAGGGTGCAGCATTTTGCATTCCAGGCTGACGGCAAACATTTTTGAGTGCCACTTTTTAATGGGGCACAGATTTCTGCTGAGAAAATTTGGCTAGTCTGCACCAGCTGACATGTAACTGTAGAAAGGATCAGCTGCAAAAGCAGCCAAAAGCTATAAAACCAGCCAAAGCAGGAGTAAAATGGTAGAAAACTTGTATAAAGGATCTAGCCAGTAGGAACAGCTGCAAAAACAGCCAAAGCAGGGGAAAAAGCAGGGCTCCTTCCCTTCTCCCTCCTTTTTGATCCACAGCTTTGGTGCAAAAAGACCACCTTTGGTAATGGACCCCAGCTGTGCCTCCCCAGGAAAACAGAAGGCGATAAATACACCCAGATATTAGCTTTTTCCTTCTCTCTCCGCTGAACGGGTCCCTTTTTAGTGCACTTTTCCCACAAACCAAACCTGCGACTGGCTCCTCCTGGTTCCCATGCTGCCTCCTCCGTGCCAGGCAAAGCCACGCGCCTCCAGGGCAAAGCCGCTGGTCCTGGGGCACGCATGGGCTGGGGACAGCCAAAGGGGATTTCAGCCCATCTGGGCAACCCAGCTGCTTTCCCCCATTCCACCCACCCACACTTCCCCTCCGTGCACTTACTCGGGCCTGTTGCACTCTCGTATCGCCGTCTTTATGCCACCGCCACAGGTTCTCGAGCAGGTCCCGAAAGGGCTCCACGTCCCCCAGGCTCCGTCTATCACCGGCACCTCTCGCTCTTTGGGCACGCACATCCCAAACCGGCAGTGCTGCGTGCGAAGGAGAGGTGGGAAAGGTGGGTTTGCGTCGCTTTTGCATTACGAGACGACCAACAGCGACCAGCCTGGACGACAGGACTCGGGCGTATTTATTTCTCAACCACACGCAAAATGCAGCAAAGACTTTGCAATCAAATAAAGTTGAACTTCTTTACTTTTTGTCTGTCACCCCTGTATTTTCCTTTCTCTGCACCCTTAAATGGAGAAGTGAAGGCAAGGTGCTGAGTCCACGAGAGTGATTTTTGGGAAGAAGACTTCGAACAACAGTAACTGCTGAATATTCCCTGTTTCTTGGTGCCAAACAGCACCGGGTTTTGAAAAAGCTGCTTATCTGATTTCCTGGAGAGCTGTGCCAGGGGAGGAGACAGGCAATGGGTAAAAACACAAGGGAAAACTCTAACCTCGCCACAGCTGTACGAAGTGGGAGAGTTAACTTCCAAATTCAAATAGCAAATAAAATAGAAAAATTAATTCCTCAATCCAAGGTTGGTTGGAATTATATTTTTTTTCCTCACTCAGCCATACCACAGGGCTTGCCAAGGCCTGGCCTACACTTTTGTTTTCCAGTTATAACTCTTGTTACCTTTTGTTTGGAAAAGTGGCTTAAATTTATCTTAGCAAGCCCCCGTCGCCCATTCTTATGGTATAAATTGTGTCCCTTTGGAGTATATTTGCTAGTTCGACTACCCAGACTCCTGGATGTGTGAGGTCTAGGGGAGCATCTGGCCCCACCAGAGTGGATGGCAGTGTCCCCAGGACCCACAAGAGCAGGACATCCCTCCCACTGAGCAGCGTTCCCTACAGCAGATTTGAACACAGACGTGCTCAGCTGCTGGCATATGCCTAAATCTCTGCAATTATAGGAAGCCCAAACATTGCTGATTGCTCACAGATTAGAATAGGTTACAGACTTAATGAAGAAAACATGTAGCGATTGTTAAAATATTCCCTTGCCATATTTCTCTGCACCAGATGCTGTTCAGGCAGGGAAACACCTGATGATCTTTATGGGAAAGGGGTTGGATTTACTGATGTACTGCGTTTTTCCAGATCATTCACTAACAGCAGAACAACGTTGTACTCAAGACACACCGTGAGCTCATCCTTCTTTCTTCGACCTCCTTATGAACCACCTTAGGGAAAGCGATCTAGGGAAAGAGAGCAAAATCACGCTGCCGTGGGGTTCTGCACCCAGCCCCCAGGACGCTGGCACTGCAGCGTGTCACACCTTTTGCCCACGAAGGCTGGCTGGTCGCAGTGCTTTGCTAAGGGAGAAAGCAAGATCTCAGGTGCACGTGCCTATGGGCACCGCCTGAACAGCTCGCAGCTTGGGCCCTAAACGTGGTGTTTGCTCAGAGATGAGCACGGTCTCTATCTCTAGGCTGCGATGTGCCCTAGACTTGCTTTCATCTGAAGATTTGATTTCCCGGATAGAAACTGGCTGAAAAATATCTGCTACAGCACAGGACAGAAATAAAATAAGCTGAAACGCCTGTTTGTTTGCTGTAGGATAAACCCTTACAAGGCATAACTCCTCCTGGCATTCAAAGGGTTGAAAACCTGCAGGATGGGGACCCCATGCCAGTCCTG
>JAVJGJ010000047.1:16440726-16463904 GCA_035590215.1 Microhierax caerulescens
TAACTCCTCCTGGCATTCAAAGGGTTGAAAAACTGCAGGATGGGGACCCCATGCCAGTCCTGTACAGGGACAAAGAGGTCTGACAGCCATCATCAACGTACAAAAAATACATGACACCAATCCAACACTGCTGTCCCAGTGGAGAACTTCTGGCAGCCGTGTTGATGCTCACAGCTAAATATATAACCACAGTCACGCTTGGCACCACTGACCCAGAGAAGATGACCGAATAGCTAACTAGTGAATGTACACAGCGAACAGACCATGACATGACCTATATGTCTGCCACCCAATGGTTGAGAATTAACCAGGAAATCACCTACATCCCTTGATGTTATTAAAAACTGGGCGTTTGGAGTTGATGGTATATCAAAGGGTGGGTGGGGAAAAAAAAAAAAAAAAAAAGAGCAGCTGTTTTAAATAAACAGCAAGATTATCTTATGGAAACGCAATAGTGTTTCTTGGAACCACACTGTGAATAGTCTGGCTGTGCCTTTTGTATTTTAAAAATAATTTCTATGTTGAGTTACAACAGCAAAACTAAAAAGCCTGCCAGGGTTCTCTTTGCTATGACTTTACAGATCAGAAAATGAGGAGAGCAAAAGAGTTTTTGTCTGGAGCAAATTCAAAGTAACTTAGACACACAGTTGAGCAGGAGAGCAATGGCAGGGATGGGAGACAAGACAACAGATTTTCCTTTCCTTTGTCTTGCCACTGGAGTCCCAGATAATTCACCAAATCCAGCTCCCATCCTTGGGCTGACTTTGGCTGAATAGATTAGCAGGGGGCAGACAAGTGCTGTGAAGCTTCATGCACGCATAACATATACGCTACCTGCTGCCATACGGCAGGAGACAGAAATGATTACTATTCCTCTACTCTTCTTCTACCATTCTTTAAACAACCTTGAAAACCACAAGAGAGAGAGGCCCAAGTTTACAACCCTCTTTATTTTCTTTCAGTGATTTATTTCCACCCAACAATGCACTGGTGCTGTGAAACACTGTAAACCATCACGACTGGTGCTCACCCAGCAAAGGCCAAATTCTGGGCTGGGCTTATTACTTGATTTAGCAATATTAAATTCAGTGTTCTCACATGCAAAATATGCATAAGCTAATACACCCATGTTGTTTCAGTGTCCTTGATTTAAGAATAAATTTAGAGCCTGGTTAAATCTACATCCCAGTAGTTTTAGCTTTTTTTTTTTTTTTTTTTTCTTTTAGCTATTCAGGCTCCCTCATTTCCAAAGGTATCTCCATAAAAAATGACATAGTATTTTCTCCATCTGCCAAACCATATATCACAGGCTTTAAACGCGCAGACTTGAGGCAAGGCATTATTCAGCAAGCAGCAGTTTGATGGGGCTCCTGGCCACAGCAGAGTACCAAAATAGTAATTTATTCCAACAAAAAGCACTCCAGACTCACACCTCAGCACTTTACAAGCCCAAGCAAACACTGAGGAGAGAGCTTATGATGATCTGAATCTTAAACTTGAATTAGACCAACACACAGATCCAAGCATTACTCCATAAAGCCGTTGTGTGAGAATACATTCAAACGCCTGAACACGAGTGCACTGCATTAGCTTTTCTTAAGAGCCCATCTGCTCTCAGCTGAGAAGTTCAGGTCACACTTGTCTAATTTGTCTAAACTTGTCAGATTGTCTAAATTTGTGGACTGAAATGTTTTTGCTTACACGGTCTTTATTAAGAGCCACACAGCTGGACACTGCCTCCTGCATGACATGGGGTAACTCTGAGGAGGTGCCAATCTGCTCCATCACAGTTGTTTGCACATCACTCTGGTCGTACCCAAGGGCAGCTGCAGGTTTGTTGGGACAAAACTGCAGCCCACATTTTTGGAATTTCAGAAAAAGTTATTTATGAGCTTCCAGCCATGAGCAGACCCCTAAAGCTCACTAAAAGAGAAGCTGAAGACACAAGGTCTCAAGTCACAGGGACTCCAAAGATGCCAACACTTTATCCTGAGGCACAAAACAGGGAGGATTTTACACAAAAACATTAAAAACTGGTGCATCACTGGCTCCAAGGAGTAGCACCGGAATAGGATTTCCATCCACATCTCCAATGCATGTTCTCAACAATAAAAACAAACATGTTGACTGCACTTTTCCTTACAAAAGGAAGGTAAATTGATACATTATGCCCATTGTCTTCAAGGAAATCAGTCAAGTGTCATTGAACAACTGGCTTTTCAGACACATGCAACGGAAGAGTAATTACCAAAGGAATCCACAGCCTGTATGGAAAACTGTATCTGAAATAGCATCCCAACACTTTTATTAAAATACATTTGGAAAACTATGAATTAAAATGTTGACCCTTTCTAAAGAAAACTTTAACTGTTGATCATTAATAGCCAGAAAAGCAAAAAATTTTACTAGAGCCAGATGGAGAATACTTTTGTTCAGACATAAATGATGAAAACTAGTTAGTGTTTTTCTTCAATAACTTCAGTATCTCAATAAAAGAAGAAGAAAAATCCTCTCAACTATTTTTTTCCAGATCTGGACAACTAAAACCTAAATACTCTAGAAACCACAGCACTAGCTGGAAAACAACGCTGCACATTGAAATTGAAAGTTTCTATGAATTACTGCCAAAAACGTTCCATACAGAAAATGTCAAACAGTTCTATATTTTACTCTGAAGTTGTCAAGATGAGAAGCCAGTTGGCAAGATTACGCTACACAAAATTATTAATTGCTCACATCACATAGGAAATTTCTAATAAAATCCTAGGGAAGCTTTGCTAAAGTTTTGCTCAAGAGTTCACTCAAGGGCATTAATTTTAAAAGATAAGCACTCCAGAAGGAATACCTGCTTTAAACAACACGCCAAGCAGTTGATTTCAATCATGTTATCTGGGGTAGAGTTGACCCATGCACACCAGGCTTAAAACGCACCGAGCTGCTTTGGGCTTCGACCCTTGCAGTCAGCTGCTGTGCCCCGTACCAGTGGCCATTGGCATAGGATGATTTTCACTGGTGTGCTTAGCTGGGCCCTGGGAAACGTAACTACGAGGCATGAACCCCCAGGTATTACAGACCTTTCCAGGCTCACATTCTGTCCCGTCAGCCCAAGGTGTGTGTTGGGTACGACATCCCTTGTGCGCACCATCGATGTTAATGCACCAAAGTCGCCGACACTGCATCTGCTTAAGTTATTGAAAAAATCAAAACATGAAGTAAATATATGCCACATGCCTTACCAGATAGATGATCCTTTATGAAATTAACCCCCTAGGATTTATCATTAACTCACAAGCCTGACAGTAATTTGATGGATCGTGAGTCTCCCATTCATCTAAGCCCAAGAGGCCTTATTATGCTCTGGCAATACCAGAAAAAAACAAGGTGTGGAATGTCACTTACCATATAGGGGCACACCTGAGATCCGGGTCCAAAAATTAACTCACATTGTTTGTTGACATCATAAATCAGCCCCGGGAGCTGCTGAGGCAGTGTGTAAGTTCTTGATGAAGGTTCATCAAGCAAACACTCCCCATAACCCGTGCTACAACACAAATCGGAAAAATGGTGTTAAACAGGAGGCGATGAGACTTGAACCCATCGGTGTTTACCTGAATTAGCCTTAGGGCAGGTGCACACCACATCTACCATATTTAACAAGCACTACAACAGCTACTGCAGACTCAAGCACAGGAGGGTGCGTTACCCATCCAGGAACCCCCCGCCCCCCCCAGTGCTGTGCTAACAACCACCCACCACGGTGCAGTCAGCTCCCCTGGTAAAAGCATTTCTGAGTGTGCCCGACCTGCATTTAGTCCCTGAGCAAGCACTGGTACATATTTGGAAAAAAACACATTGATTAGCAGAAGAACTGCCCAAAGGACCAAGCTGCTCGATTTGCCACTGTGGCTCTCGTTCTGTTTCCCGTCACAACATATGGGAAGGCATCGCAGCAAAATGGGTGACCACTGTGCATCAGACTGACCCGTGGGCTCCTGGAACTGTGTTCCCACCATGGACGAGTGCCAGGGCTTTATCTTTACCTGTGGAGCAGAAAGGCAGATTCAATCTGCCTCCTAAACCACGGCTCTGTATCTGGGCCACAGGGCTTGGAAAACTCACTCTTCAGGTTCAAGAAGAACGCGCATTCCTTAAAAGCAATATCCATGGGGGAAGACTTATTCTTCCCCATAGAGAGGCCGGTCCTTGCCAGCTTATCATGAGGCTGAACTGGCAGGGACTGGATGCCAGGGGTGCATTCCTGCTCTATGTAAAGGACGCGTGCACACACAAATCCCTCTGATTTCCTCCAAACGCTGCACACCAGGGCTTCAGATGAACTGATGAACCCCACGGGATGCATGCACACATAAAAACAGCCTAACACGTGCATGTGCAAGGCCTTACTCCAAAAATTCAGTGATGTATTTCCTACTGCATTTCGACCACATCCAGGGATTGGTGTAGAAGTTCAGGGTTGGCGCCATGACGTGCTGTTGATTTTTACCTCCATCTTCTTTGCACTTATGATTGTCATCATGTGGCATGTTAAACCTAAGAGAAAAACAGCAGCGAAAAGCAGAGTCACTTCAGTGGCAAATGTCAAGTGTTCAGCATAGCAAGATGAACAGTGTGAACAAAATGTAAGCAAACCCCAGGATTTTTTCCCAGATATGCTATTGGCAGATATTACAGAATAAAAGCGTTACTGTGCACAAATTTGTAAGTGTCAACAAGCATTGCCCCAATGGGGTACCTGACACTTGTCTGCAAAAAGCCACGCAGCACCCCAGCAAGCTCTCCACACTGTGTTTGCACACGTCTAGCCAGACAAGCCCTTCAGGGAGGCTGCAGTAAGATGCAATTTCAGCTGCAGTTTCCTTTTCAGCTGATGGTTGCGATCCCGCAGGCAGGCTGGAGTTTGGCTCCACCTTCATAAAAATGGCGAGTACTCTGGGACCGAGCCACAGAGCCACGCACTGATCTGGGGGTATAAGCTTCTCAGGGAGACAAACAATTGAGCTCCCGACCACTGCTGCCTGAAGCCCCTCGTGAACACAGGTAGCACCCTGTCTGGGCTGCAAAATGCAGTCGAACACCTTGGGCTGTGCCGATCCCTCATGCTGTTGGCCTAAATAGGGTTGCACCAGGGATAGACTTGGCTCCTATACTTGACGTGGCAGGTTTACAAAACGCCATCCGGCATCAATATCAGCCAAAACCCACACGAAGTTTGCAGCACATGACATAGTGAAGAATGTGGCAAATACGCTAACAGGGATGGAGGGGCTTAAAGCGCTTTGCTGTTTGAAGTGGAGAAGGGGAAATGACCCGGTGTGATCCTGCGTTCGAAGGCTGGGGAGTTTATATCCCATTAAGATTGCCTCCAATGAACCACCTTTTCTCTCTGCTCCCTGTAAAAGAGCAAAGAGGCATTCCTGCCCGGCAGCACCGCTAACCCCTCCGGCAGCTCCGGGGCAGCATTCGCGAAGGAATTAGCCACAGGTTAGGTGTGAGGAACACCAAACCTTGGAGGACTTTCTGTCAGGAAACCTCATTTAAACAAATACTACTGCGGTTAAAAATAGACCGTCTCAGCCAGCTCTCCGTGAAGAAAAAGGGAGTTTAAAACAATGAGAGATCTGTTCCCAAGTACTCATCCATCCCACACCCACAGACCTGCACCGCAGGCCCGGCGTGAGGTGGCTGGGGACCGAACCAGCTGCCTAAGAGCTGTAGCTGGAGGGTAAAGGACTATGTGATCTAAGGTTTTTCTCACTACCACACTTAAAAAAAAAGTCAAAACCAGTTACATTTCCACTGGAGGAGGTGCATCTTGAATGACAGCATCTTTTCTGGGAATGTCCAGCAGCATGAGATTTTTCCCTCGTGTAATAGTTCAGGAGGTGGGTCCGGCTCACTTAGACATCCCGCTCACCTGCCAGACGCCCTGGGTGAAGCCCTCCCGTCACAGGCAGCGGCTGCGCTGCCTTCAGGAGCCCCACACATGGCAGTGGGACGAGCTGTGCCAGGCTGAGGACCTGCTCTCGGAGACTTCAGTCCCAAAAGCCAGGTGAGACGTGCCTGTGCCCCTCGCCCTGGTCCTCCTCAAGACACTCAGCACCTCCCAGCTCTGGCCAAAATCCTGGCTAGTCCTCGTGGCTTGGCCAGGACATCATGGCTGCTGGGGCAGATTCTGCTGACATCTGCATGTACATGTGGAAAGATGCAGCAATAAGGGACATTTTGCTCTCTCCACTTGTCTAGGTGCTGTTTGGCATACCATGTTCCTCATCCTCCCCAAAATATGGGTCTGCTGGTATTGCTACTCTCGGATAGGCTCTGGAGGACCCCACCACCTCCCAGTCACACCACAGCCTAATTGTCCTCAGTGGTGCATTTTCTACCTAAGCATATTTATCTCCTCTCAAATAATTAGGCTCAGCAGGTACCAAGTCCTAGCCTGGCTGGCAAGCTCTAGCTAGCATATATCTTGGGCTATTTAAATGTAAATGTATTTAGATAAAACGTACACATGGCCAAGTTCATGTGCTATTGTGAAAGCAGTGCTCAGTCCGTTATCTTCACTAATTGAACAGCTCCTGTATGGGTCACAGACTGTGCCCAGCTCTGCCAGACCTAGGAGAGAACAAAAAGGTTTACAATAGAAAAAGAAACGTTGCCCACGGTTGAGCACAGGCAACTAACATTGTCACTACAAAAAAAAAGTTGTTAAAAGACAAAAAAAAGCTTTTCCTTACCCAGAGTATCACATTTGTCGTGCGCTCTACAAATATCCTGTCTGAAAGCAGAACAGACCTGACACATTAATTTTCAATGCAGCAGTGGGTTAAGGTACAAGCACAATAACAACACCCAAAAGCAATTCTTGGTCCTCCAGTGGACTTTCCTCATGCTGGTTTGCCACATTGTCCTGTCAGAGTCGGAACCAACTCCCTACCACAGTTTTTCATCTTATGTTGAACCCACGGGCAGACCTTGAGTAGTCCTGAACCTCTCAAAGTCATCTACTGCCACAGGGACACATTACCCCAATCCTTCTCACAGTTACATTGCTCCCACAATTGTGGGACACAAAACCCAAACATTTCCCATAGCTGGATATATTACATGTCCACAGCCTCTGACACGTAACTGGCCACAGTTTTCATGAGAATAATCACCATACCTGGTGACAAGCACAGCTGTGTCATGTTGGAGGTGACTTCCTTCAGGATGGTTCTGGGATTGCTGCCACTGGCAAAAGTTTTTTAATGTTGTCTGGGCATTGTAAGATATTGCCGGGCCATCCTAATAAGCAACACAGCAAAAGCAGGTATTTTAATTATTTGTCACAATGCTCACTACAAATGCTATTATCAAACAGAAGGTGAAGAAAATCACTTCCATTACCTGTTCATTATGTATCACAACCAATTTCACAATAACAATATTAATTAAATTTCCAATGCTTGGGTCTTTGTAGATAGAAGCCACCTGTTTCAAAAAGAAATATTCAGAATTATTGCTAACGTTCAAGGAAACAAATAATTAAGACAACACAAGCATGTTTTCCATTTTGCAACTGTTTTTCTCCCGAGCTGCTCTTCTGTACCACTGCTCCGATGCTACTTGGAGACACCTGCCATAAGCGCAATTTTAGAATGAAACAAACCTGCTGGTATCGCAGAAACCCAACATTTCCTTTTTGCTTTAGCACACATTTCACCAAATTACAGGATCGTTCTGCTCTGAGGTACAACGACCACCAGCCAAGACTGTCACAGCAACTTATTCTCTCAAGTGCCCCATTTTGACATGGACAGTTTTGGACCACACATTCAACCGTACTTCTACGCTCAAATAAGATGAAAATTCCCCCAGTGACACAACTATGCTGGTTACTCACTTCCAGTCACTGCATCTACAGAGCTGCCTTGGGGTCTGCGCTACTGCATCTTAGTGCCAGCAGCTGCTAAAATCCTTGTCCTCAGCCTGGAAAGCCAACTCCTAGCACTATGCTAAGGCTCAAGGTGACCACCGGCTCCTCCGCCTTGCAACAGCAAGGGGAGTCAGGCAACTGCATAACCTACTAGCGTCAGCCTCTTGGAAGATCCAGTCCCCAAAGAACATTTTTAATTCAGCTGCTATTTCACATGGGCTTAAATAAAGAGTACAGTGTGTGGACTAAAGGGTCAGTGATACTTCCCATGCTGCCTGGGGTTCAGAAACCTGGAAGGGAGAGGTGTGGGAAGGGTTAGGAAACATGATGGGTCTGGGAAGGCAGACGACTCCAACCAGTGGTGCCCAGCCAAGCCTTACTCTAATTACCTCCGTGCCTGGCCAAGGCAGCCTGACGGTACTGCACACAAACACAGCAGAAAGGGTGCTGTGACCTCCAGAAAATGATCCATGGGTGTATCTACTCCCCGCAGTTGAATACTCACTATTGACATTAACGTTAAAACATAGTGCTGCAGATTAGCTCCATGGTAGGCAACCATCCTGCTGTCAGCCACCACCATCACCTCCACAAACCGAGGGTAGGAGAGAAACCGCTTTGTTCGCTTGTGGCTCTTCTTTTCACTGACGCTCCCAGTCTTGTTACTACCCGCAGAAAGCGAATTCACTTCCAGGCTGTGTTTCAACACCTCCACGTCGGATAATATACTGCTTTCTGCCCATTGTCTTCTCCAGTGTTTCCGCTTGTTCTTTTTGTGACTGTGTTCATGATCTATGATTAAAAAGCAGACAAAACCATAAAGCACATTACAGAGTGAACGAAGTTAATGCCACACGCACGTTATGTCAAAATTCCTGTTTACTTCAGTGAAGAGTTAGCAGGCTTGTTCCAAACGGCTAACCCAACCAGAAGCACCCTGTGGGAGCCCACCACGTAATCCAGCACCTAAGGCTTTTCTTAATTTTTAAAGTAACCTTACAGAAGCCAATGGCACTTAAAGGCAGCCGTTCACGTAAAGGCTTTTGGGCAGCAGAGTTGTCCCCTTGCCCGTGGAGGAGCGATGGAGCCTGGGCTGCGGTTCAGCGTAACGCGACGAGAGCCCGGCGATGGTAATTAGCCACTGCAGCAGCAGCGTGAGGATTCTGGGCACGTCCAAGGTGGCCAGGAAACCACAGGAAACAAAGGTCCAAATCCTGTATTTCTAACTCAGGCATGAAGGACGGCAGGATTTGGCCTTCATAGCAAAGCAATTATATGATTTATTTCTGTCTCTAACAATAACACGGCTGGGCTTCACGTCCACCCCCCTCCCCTTTATTATTCTGTGCTACGGGAATGGTAAAGGTCATCTAATAGCACAGCTGCCACCGGCTAAAGAATAGAATTCAGGAAGTCTCACATATACTGTTTTTGATATTCAATTAGGCCAAACATAAAAGCAGCCTGAAAATATACTCCATGCTGATACAAAGACGACAAAGTGAAGAGGGAGAACAGGCAAATAAAACATATGGAACATGTACAATTAAGATTTACCATCTGATTACTATGTAATTATAGCATTATTTAAATGTAAGAGCAAAATCAGTCTTACTTGATGCCACTTAATTTTTAATCAGTTCATCATAGGAAGTAGCTAATTGAATGTGATTCATCCATGAGACTGTTCGCTTCTGCATTTAATATAAAGCCAGATCTGAACTACTCATCTAAGACTCCAGGCTACAACCCTCATGCTCTTTGTAGCTTTAGCTTAATTTTGTCATGGTGGTGAAAAAAAAAAAACCACATTTCCTTATCTGACCCACTGAGTAGGTTAGAGGAAGCATAATATTAGGGAACAAAGGAATATTCACTGCTCGAACAAGATTGAAATGATAGGAAACTTCTTAGGGTTTTTTTTCTGTGCAGTTTCCTTTTAGGATATTTTGTAAAGCTTTCAAGAAAACCCCCAAAAAACCAACAACATTTTTTAATATCAAGGCAGGCAAAGCGGGTCAGCCAGCTTCTACCTATCTAAAAAATACTATCCTTTTGCCCTATGTGTAAATAGACAATAGAGTATTTAAGAATTAAATGCTGTTTACACTACTCAAGTCCTACGAATTTCCCTTTCTCAATATAGTCCAGACTACCTTAATACAGCAGAGAGTCCGCAGTTATTTGAGTAAGAATTCGAGAAAGCCAATGGCATTTGTGGTTATAATTGGATTGCCCTAGTTCCTCTGCACTAATCAATGCCCTTGTGTTGGCAAGGTTGCGCTCTCATGCTGGCACGGCTTCATGGGCAACCGTGACATTATCCTGACTTCAGTGCCAATCAGCGCAGGAAGCCAACTATGCATACAAATAACTTAAAGGTGAGAAGACGACCTGACTGAGGAGAAAGTGCTAACCTCAGCCCTTCTGCCAGTTCCCCCCTCCTCTGCACCTTCGGCCAGGCAGTTAAAGTTCCCTTTTAAGTTACTTAACTTCCAAAAGAAGCAGGTGCTCAAAGGAAAACAAGTTAAGGATGGGGAGATGCTCAACAGGGCTTGAGCAAGGCTGCAGTGCAAAGGCAGGGCTCTGCCCCATCTGCCACCGCCGCTCCACAAAGCCCCAGATGGGACCACGGGCCTCAGGTGTCTCCTCCAGCCAGCCAGGCAGAGGGAGGTTAGATGTCAAAAGAGAATGGAAATGCAAAGGATTCTTTGAAGAGACACCTGTTATACGGGAGGTGTTTAAAAGAAATTCATTGATATTCACCAAGCTTGAACTGAAATGCTGCAGCTAGTCACACTCTCAAAAATAACCCCCAAAACCACCCCACCCAAAAACCAGAGAGGTCCACGTGAAATGCCAGGTCTGGTTCCAAGAGCCTCAACCTGACCCACCATGCAGAAGAACCAGAGCCAACACAGCCAGGCATGCCCAGCACAGAGGAAAAACTACCCTTCTTTCTTTTGCAGCGATCTGGCATGGTGTCACAGAATCACAGCATCATTCATGTTGGAAAAGACTCTTAGCATCATTGAGTCTGATCCTTAACCTAACGCTGCCAAGTGTCAGTACAGTGTCAGTGCACCTCCCCCGTCCGGCACACAAAGCAAGCCAGCCACATCATCCCTTCAAAAACCAACATTTTTTTTTTTTTTCTCCCAGGTATGAAGTCGCTCCAACACTTCCAGCATGCCATTTGGACAAGTCACGACTAGTATGTTTGCCAGCCTGGTTACTGTAAAACCAAGCACAAACGAGTAGGGATGCATTGCATGTAAAGCCACTCCTGGACTTTGATAGTAGTGAACTGTTATCTTCACCCATCTTTCTTGCATATAACTACACTCAGAGGTGGTGCACATTCACCTGTAAAAAATTAATCGCTAATGGCAGTGCACTGCTCTCAACCCATCCATAAAACTCCCACCAGTGTTAACGGGAGTTGCAAACAGGCACTGCCGCTACTCCATGTGCCTGATGCTGTTGATCATCTCGCTCTGTTACAACGGCCACAACAGAGATGCTCTTACTGCACAGTGCAGCATACTGCTGTTTAATCAAGCAGAAGTGAAAATTTCTCACGTTACACAAGAAACCTGCAGTTTTACAGCAACAGCTTCGTACCACCATGCACAACAACAAAAAAAGGGTGTGATGTTTTTCCATCTGGTTTTCTCCACACACACACACCCCTCTACTGTGTTAATATATTAACAGAAATCAGGGAAAAAAAATTGTTTGCTTGGCAAGCTCTCAATCTCTGCAAATGACCTGAAAAACATCTACCTACACATGGCAGTAATTGGACGGGTTTAAGCAACAAAACATTTTCTTTGATTTGTGGGAAAACCAAACCCCAATGAGTAGACAAACACTTTAAACCCACACAAACTACAGACCAATAATTCAAGTATTAGGCAAGCCTATGCACTGATTCAACAGTTAATATTCATTTAAGAGGTGGCTAAAAGGCTGCTGCAGTAATGTCCATGTCACTACTTGCTTTACTAAGACAGTCTATGGTGTTTGCACTGCCTTTAGATGGATCTGAAGGTGTAATTTTTGGGGTTCTTTTTGGCTTGGTTTCTTCTTTATTATTTGGGACTTAAAAAGGAGACCCAATTCTGTGACAGGGATATTCCTTTCTGATGGCACCTTCCCACCTGTGCCATTTAGTTTTGCTTGTGGAAGAAGCCTCAGTCCAGAGCCCACTGAGGTGATTTATGGATGATTCCTGTTGATTAATGGACTTTGGATTTATCCCAAGGGAGAGGACAGGGGAGACTCAAGTCCTGTGCAACTATTTTGCCCGCCTGAAAGGATGACGGGGCAGAGCCAGGGACTGCTTTTGAAATAGTAGCTATTGTTATGCTAAACCCAAAAATTAAAAGAAAGAGTGATCGCATATCCCAACAGTTCTAATCCTTTCCATTTCTACATTAACTTGTCCTTGGAATAGAAAGCAATTTGCACAATTAAGTAAGACATGTGACAATGCAAGCAATTCCAGTTCAGCTCCAAGTTCATGAGAGCTGGACATAGCAGGGGAGTGAGGTAAAAGAGAGAGAGAGCAAGATGAGGGGTGTGTGTGTGTAAATCAATTTCTCAAGCTAATAAAATTAACAGCCTCCCCCTACTAGAAAAGGAACATGGTCCTTTCAAACCAACCACTATCATACCTTTGCCGAACGTGTGACCTAGGATTTTTAACACAAAGTTTGCTGCTCAGCAGTTGGCTCTTAACGTTCCCAGACCTGCTCCGATCCAGCTGTGCAGAAGATAAAACTATCGTTTGGATTGGAAGTTAATTATTTATTGCACACCTCCATAAAGCAGATCAGAATTGAGCTGAGCTCCCCCCAGGCAGGCAGGCAGCGTGTGACCTGCCTCCCTCAACTCGAGCAGGAGTCACGGCAGCAAACCCTGCCCAAAGGGCTCAGTCCACCCTGCAGCTCCAGTTTTAACTTGAAAACTCCAGTTTTCAACCAACACTTTTAGGCTCTTCTTGCTAGGAAATGGGATGGAAACCAGCTCCCTCTTTAAGACCCAAACAGTTCCTAAGCTAGACCAAAGCATTTTTCTAGCCCTGGGTCTGTTTTAATTCTGTATCAATATGTTTTATATCTCTATCTATCTTTCAGTGTATCTACAGATACATCTCAGATGAATTTGCACAAGGCCAAATTCTCACGTTTGTCTCACAAACACAAATTTGTTACTGTGGGTGTGCTGTTGGGGCCAGCATCACCCAGAGCTGAACATCCCTTCACTGCCAGCAGCTTCTCACCCTGCTCAAGACAACAGCCAGCGACTGTAACGTAATGGGGGAGCAGCAACTGCCTTGCCCTGCACCACACTGAGATGACCAGTCCAATGAGCAGGACTAATCCTGCCTTCCCTCTGGATAGCTCCTTGGCTGTGCAGTTGGAGCTGCTGCTGCTAGAAGGGGAGAACAGGCTTTATTGATGGAGGCGAGAGCAATGACCGACATCGGAAGGGAAACGAAGGCACTAGGCCAGCCAAGATCCAAAGAGAAAGACACTCTGCACTAAGGCTGAAAATGAAAGTTTGCTTGATTTTTCTAATCTGCAAACCAGAAAGCGTTCAACTGCAAATTAATCTGAACCCACTTATCAGAGAGACCAACTGGACTTTCAACCTTCATTGTCGAGAGCTCGACAAAACTGCATAGATCAAACTTTCATGGTTGGAACTATTGGAAATGCAATAAAATGTCAGATCTTTCACAAGTGCCCCTGTTAGAGCAATACAAAGGAGGGAAACTTGAAATTTCCCTGTGTTGTTCATACTCTCTGTGAATTAGGAAACAGTCTGGGCTCAGAAGAGTTCCCTCCCAAACCATTCCAGAACAATCGAAATATTTGGCTTCTTAAAAAAAGTTTTCTTTGCTGCTAAGAGAAACATTTGCACAAATGGATCATAAGCCCTCATGACCCAGGCATGTTAATAACAGACCTGTCTGTTAATTTTCTCACCTTCCTTCACTTTGAATTTTGCACATGCACTTTTCTAAGTGGATTCCTAGATGTGCAGATCCTCAGAAAGATCCACGTCCAGGACCACCGGCTGCTGAAGTCAGTCCTCTGCATCAAGCCCAGAGCCTGGAACTTGTTTCTGTAATGTGTGAAAATACTCTAAGGCCAGAAAGTAACGCTATAGAGCCATGAGCAGTTTAGACTGGCATGCAGCATCACTGATACAAAAATCAGCAGTGCTACCTCCTTTCACCCAGTCTGTGGTGGCTTCAGCTATAGAGACCCCCAACCTTAGAGGTGCTAAAGCTCAAGGTGACGCTGAAGCCCCCTATGTCTTTCAGAGTGATTCTGCCTTTCTTCCTGCTGCTTGAGCCAGAACACTTGAGAACTATGGACTTGCACAGTTAGCACCAATCGACTTCCCTTAGTAAGAAAATATTCTGGTTTTGTACCATGTGAACACCAAAGACCACACATACTCCAGACACTTCCTTTCCTGATGATGTGAGAATGCATTCCAGCTTTAAAGAATTTTTTTCTGCCTAAGGTAAAAAGTTGTACATGAAAGCTATCAATTTTGCACAGCAGACAGAAACCAGATTAATGAACAAAACAATAAATTGCCTCTTTGAGAAAGCAGATAGTAACATGTGAGCTGAGCATGTGGCAGAAAATGATTCAAGATCATCTTAAAGACAAAATAATTAAATAACCGCACCTCACAACCACAAGGCACAAAAGCACCATTCAATTGGTACAAAATTGGTTTAAAGCATAGCTGACAAAGTTACAGTGCTGAAAAATCACTGAAACCAGTTCCATAATCCACTGGTTCAGGAAGAAAAACATACTAGCCCTGTAGAATGACTAAAAAAACCATAGCAAAATACCCTCAAAACCCACCCCGACACTGCAAAGGGCTGAGCAGTTTGCTAAAGTACATCCCAGCGTTTCACCTGCGAGTAGACATGTATGTGAGCCAGGCTGTAGGTCAGACCAGTACGAATACACCACAGCCACGCTGACGTGCACTGGTGGCATTTCAGCACATCAGGAAAACAGCCAGGGCTGCCTGGCTAACCAAACCTAGCTATCTGTCGGCAGAGCTCAGAGGTTGCACCTGCTGAACCTGGCTTCTGCCTTGCAAGCCACCCGAGCTCCCGAACTCCCACGCTTGCTCCTAATGCAACTCTCAACTCGTTACAGTCACAAGTCCGCCAACATGTTATCTGCACTCAAGCCTAGTGATACCTATGAGGTGCCACAATGACAAGACCACCACTGAGATCACCACAACTTTGTGCTGACACTCGGTAAAAGATGAGGAAAAATATCCCGTTAGAAAGAAAGACTTTCCCTAGCAACTGGCCACAGGGATGCTGGTAAAGACAATACAGGCACGTGGGAAGAGAACTCACAGAATAATCCTGTTTGTTTTCACTAGTATCTGCCACAGGGTACAGATGGAAAGTACCAAAGTGATACCTCTCAGCTTCTCCCACCTGCCCTCCTTCAGCAGATGTCCACACAGATGATGCCACTTTGCAGCTACTTTTACAAGTACGCCCATTTTGATTCCAAGAGAATAATCCATGTCTAAATTGCAAAAGAACAACCAATCGATAATAATCTGTTTACTCACCATCTTGGGCTTCTACCACGTCAGGGGGATGCTTGATACATTTTAAATACTAAGAATAACAACAACAAAAGGTGTGCACCTGCTTATAGCGCATGTTGAGAAATTTTAGAACAAAACCACAGCAATGGGATCTGCGTAATTGACTGCAATTAAATGTTTTCACTGAAGTCAATCTAATACCTTATTTCAGTTGCTAAACACCACAGCAAGACAGCAGAAACATTACAGCCTGATCCCTTTCCTGACTCATTATGGGAAAAGCTTGTGTTTGACATCCCAGGCCCATTTGACCAAGTACTAGTTGGCTGTAACTGTCCTATTACCTCAACAGAAAGCCAGAAATAGAATTAATTACATTAGCATATGGGACTTGTGACGTGACTCTTTCATTTGCTGGTTTTGGGAGGGAAGGAAACCTGAAATAATTACCATCTGACTATAAATTACAATTCACTTCCTTAAGATGAGAAACTTTTCTGAGAGAAAGAACGATGTCAATGTTTTACCCCGAGGCCAGAAGCAAAGCTGACAGCTTAAACAGGCCTTTGAAAGAGCTCGAGGATTGCTCAACCTGGAAGCAAAGGCTTAGGAAAACCTCCCTGCTGATCTGCAGCCCCACAGTTACGTGAGACCCAGCAGTACAGAAGTTGCCTGAAGACCTTCCTGGAAACAAGACATCTAGAGTGTGAAGCTCTGCTAGATGACAGAGTTGAAAACCAAAATAAAGTCACAGTTGGAAGCCAGATGGACAGTCCAAAAGAAACAGGAAAAATACAAAAGAGCTCTAGACCAACAGCTTGACTGCAAAGCATCCAGGATTTCACCATGGACCACTCACAAGGGTACAAACACCTGTGGAAAAATTGTTCAAAGTTTCTGCCTCAAAACTGCTATAAAATAAGAATCTAACACATACAAATGGTCTGTAGGATGCGTATGAGATTTTCCACCTCTGGCCCGTTTGGCCCCATCCCCAACCATTGCCAGTTCTAACTGGTTATACACCTCAAACCACAGTTCAGGCAGGAGCGAGAGATCATCCACCTGCACCAACGAGAGACCACATTACATGGAGAGGGCCAAAGCCAGGCTTTAGCCATGGTGCTGGACCCCCAACACATCCTCCCCCAGGGCACCTCCCCAGTCACAACACTGATAACAGATTAACAAACCCACAGCCTGGCAACCTCAACCTGGGCACCCTTTCCCAAGCCCGTGAGAACACAGCGGCAGAACCATCTCCTGGTTGTGCCACGGGTTCACCAACCACTTCCCACACAGCTGGGTGGCACTGGGAAAGCAATGACAACCATCTGTAGGGGCTGAGCAGGCTGGTGTTAATCATCACACAGAAACAGGATCACAATCGTCATCAACCTGGCAGCACGAGGCATTTGCTTGCTCAAGACACAGGGCAGTGCTCCTCTGCTCTGGTGGCTTCCCAGTATCACGTTCGGTGGGAAGGGTTGTTCAGGTTACCATGAAAGGGTCATCTATTACAAATTACTCATTAATGCAGCTGAAAAATCAGTGACATATTACTGATTCTGTCTGTGTCGCGCTAGCTCAGGAGCAAGACTTGGTCCACACTGATAATCTGTCTCGTGCTTTTCATCGCAGCTTTCTCAACACAACTTACAGCTTCTCTCCTCCTCACCCAGACGAGTACATTACACTTTACATAGGTCTTGCCTTTCTGGACCTGCTGTGCCTGGCCATACTGCCTCTGAGCAGTCAAACTGCTTCTAACACCTCACAACTCAATAGTCAGTTGCAAATTTGAGACCCTTTTGCATCCATTTCTGGCAGGTACTGGGATGTGCTAAGCCTCCATCCAGGCTGTGCCCAGCAGCCGCCTATGCTGGTAACGCTTGGTGTGTTTTGGAAAGCGACCTCGGCAGCTGAATCACCGGCTTCCCCACCTCCGCCGGCAGCAGGTGCGGGCACAGCCGGTGCAGGTAAGATCTGCTCTGTCCTGCACTCATCTGAGCTTGCTTCCAAGATCTCACCACCTCGGTGTGAATTGCTGGAAGGCTTCTTTGCTGGCTACAGCCCCTTTGGCTCTCCTCCAGGACTAGGAAAAAGCTCTGATCATCTTCCTACTAGTTTGGCACCATCAGAGTGTTATTGCTGCTTCTGCATGAGGAATTTTGCCCGTGGTGGATATTCCTGCTTTAAGCACTCTCATTAAGGAGCCAGGACTCTGCGTAAGATCCTCACACGCAGCCCCAGAGCCCAGGTCTAACACACCAGCCTCAGGATGTGCACAGCTGGCCAGCAACAAGCCACGGGAACAGCTAGCCCTCGCTATATGTTCAGTCCTTGATTTATTCAGCTCAGCCACAGGTGGGTCTTGAATACAAAAGAATTATGAAAAATGAGGGAAAAACAGGGAGGCTTTTCACTAATGAAGCTGGGAAGGAAATGGAAAGCGCAGATCAGGAGAGCAGCAAACCGAACACAGTGGGAACAAAGAAGGAGCTGCCCCGAAGAGTTCATTCAGGAGTCCTGCACCAGGGTCACAGCAAAAGCCGCAAGGAATTTGCAGAGTTTGGAGCAGTGAAATAGCTGAGCATGAAGCAGAAGCCGGGAGACAAGAAAGCCCAGATTTTGCATTTATACCCGTGGACACAGGGCAATTGTGGCTCCGTGCCACCAGGCAGGTGGAGGCCACATCTGTCTCAGAACGAGGGGTGGCCAGCAGGCAGGAGGATTGGGCAAGATTCAGTAAAAAGCTAAACCTATGACAAAACCCAAGAAAACTGAGAGAACTCCAGAGAAACCAACAACCAAAATATACGTATAAACATATCAGCGACAAAAGAAGTGGGAAAGGTGAGAGAAAGGAGAGGCAGCAGAAAGGAACACAAGATGCAGAGCAAGAGGTGGCTGAAGTGGTTTATTTAGGTGACAACCAGAGGCAGTGTCCTGCTGGCGCGTGGAGCTGGACATCTCCCTGCAAGACCAAACCTTTGTGGGTTCACATGGAAGCTGGCGGGTAGGGCTCACTGGTCTGTTCCTAGCGGGATGTCAGACTGGCCCTGGGGGTGGTGGGGTGGTCAGAGAGCTGCTGCTGGCCTCCCAAATCCAGCCAGCCCGGCGGGCGCAGCTCCCCGCGGTGCCGCAGGATGCAGCTACGCGCCTTTTATCATTGGAGTCAGATTGTTCCTCCGCGGGGCGCAGGAAAGCTCCACTCTCCAGCTTTGCAATGAGCCACTTCCTTTTTTTCTTTTTTTAGGATCAGAATTTCTTTCCTCTTCCTCCTCCACCTCAAAAAAGCGGATATTTAATAATCTGGATCGGAAGAGCTCGCTATCCTGAAGCGATGGGTGGTAGCGGTGCTGCACCTAGTGACATCATGCTGTCAGCCTGGCCAAGTCTTCATCCCGTCAGGGCTATTCAGTAAAACACAACTAATTATTCTGCCAGATCCTTGACCAGATGACAAACTGATTCACAGTACTAACGAAAAGAAGGGAAGGAGGAGAAATTGCACCATTTCCTATGACCGAAACTACATTAACCATTACCCCAAGGAAAACTTTGTCAAAAGTTTTTATTGTGGCAGTTGAGCTATACACCAGACGGCTGAAGCGCATTGCCAGGAGACCCCGGCGCAGTGCTATGAAAGTTCATGTGCAGAGCACGGTTTGCATTTGATACCCGTCAGCATTCAGAAGAGAAAGATCTTTTTTCAGAACATCTGCAGAGTATCTCATATGTCAAGAGGACCTAAAACTGTTATCAGAAACTGCTAATTAAAACTTCAGAAAATCAAATACCTGTTTTTCTAAGCTGACCAGAGAAGGTCATAAAGTAAAATTAACACCAGGGAGACCACTAGAAAAGAAAGCTTTTACTCAGTCTGTCAGTCAGCTCACAGGGGAAACTTTTCCTGGGTACTGCGAGAAGTCTGTAATTACATCATCATGGCACAGGCACACCAGTGTGTTGCTTAATAATAATTTCCAGGAAGACTGCTATCAGAAATCCATTCTTAATAGCACCACTGCCCAGCAACATGGGCTCCCTTGCTCACTGCAGGGTGGGTACCTCAGATTTCCCTCACGCAAATTTCCTCTGAGCAAATTTCACTCCCTGCCAGAAGCCTGCAATGTGAACGCACCTTTTCACACGTTATTCTGACAAAATACTGGATTTACACAACACCCTACAGCTATAACATCCTCCCAAACTCTCATGAAAACATTCTTCTCCAGCAGGAGTGACAGATGCACCCTCAGCAAAACAGCGAGCGCTGCTAGATTTTGTATTTTCCCCTCTGCTCCAAAGACATGAGATACCTTCTCTCCACCAGACGTATCCCCAAGGGGAACACCAAAGGTCAGCATTGCCCAGGCTGCCCTGCACTTGCTCCTTAAATGAAGCGGCTAAGACTTGTTCACCACACACATATGACCAAAGCATCGTTCCCTTTCAAAAATCTGGACAACGGCAAACGGGAGAGGAAGAGATGGAGGGGGAGAGGACAGGAGGACAAGTAAAATTGTCACGCCTATCTGGAACCCTTAACCTTGTATTTGAGAGGCAAGACCTCCTCCCTCCACTACACAAAGCGACTGAGAAGTGCGAGGAAACAAAGACAAGCAAGAGGCAAAGCATGTTGGAAAAAGGGAGAAAGAGATGAACACCACGTAGGTAATATCATGGATGGAGTATTATTCTTGTGAATCACGACCCAGAAGAATAATACCCTAAACGGGAGCCATGGAACAGTGGGGTGAAATACAGTAGACCGTTATTACAGCACAAAGTCAAGTCCACAGCGAAAGTCAGAGCCCTCCCAGCTACCTTTGATTCAATGAGTCCTGTGATCTGCTGCTCCGTTCCTCCAAGGGCTACTGATGCAATGTGCCAGATTCCATGTTTCTTTCCAACTGTTCTGAGTCTCCTGCATCTGATCTCAAAGAAGGGAGCAGAAACAGCTGGAAGAGAGAAACCAGAATGGCATAGTCCAGCAGCAACCCTTGGAAGAACAAACAACAACAGCCTTGTGAGAGGTACCACTGTCCCCCAGCACGTATGCTTGCATGTAGACACGTATCCACACATCTTCTAGAAGAAACACATGTTGCTAGTGCATCAGCTCTGGCTGGTCACAGAGCACCAGAGCATCTTCTGACTTAGTGCAAGCTGGACAGCACGACCGCGATCCACAGTCACAGGTGCCAAACGAGTCACATGTGCTAAGTGCAGTCTAAGTTTGGCACCACACTTCTCCTCCAGTGGTACCTTTAATCCCTGAGCAACTCCACCTACTTTGCAGCACATGAGCAGCCTGCAGCCCATGCAAGGAAAGCCAGTCAAGGTCTACTCTGCTAGCTGCTGTAGATCTAGCTGCAGGCCAAAGGAGGAGGGAAAAACAGCAAGTGAAACAGGAGACTGAAGGAATAAGCTTCTTCAGAGAGAATTTGCTGCCAAAGGAGAGGATTAGTTGTGAAAAATCAGGAAGTCAACGAAGCAGAGAGCAGCAGGAGGTCACTACAGATAATAGGGACAGTAGGAGCATGGCTATTGCTCACCAAGGCACGTGAAGGGGAGATGAAAAGGCTTGTACTCTTTCATATGTGCAAAGACTAGAAAGAGGGAATGAGGAGGTCAGGGAGATGGTGCTGGTCGAGGAAGGACCACAAGGAGAAAAAAAGCCTTTGAAAATGAGCCACGGAAAAGTGATTAATAAGGGAAGAACAGTCAGGGTTGGCATTAGGACCTTCTCATTTCCACTAGAAAGAAATAGGACATCGCGACTCACAACCAGATTTAGGGAGGGAAAACAAGGAGCACAGCAAGACCAAGGCAGAAGGATGTCTTTTAAAGGACAGACAGAATTTCAGACAGAGCGAAAATCAGATTAGGATAGTTAGAAGAAGTATGTAGGAGAAGACAGAAAGTGAGTTTAAAGGCTCATGTTTTTTTTAAGGCAAGACAGCCCAACGGATCTCTTGCCAGCCTTACAGCCAGAACGAAATGGAAACCGCAACGTTTTTCCTAAACCACAACTTCCTTATAACTGATTACTAGAAAGCACAGGCGCACCACGTCTCTCCGGGACAGCAGTACCACCGTGAGCCTGGTCCTAGCGCATGCAGTACCGTTTCTAGTGGGGTTCCTCAACTCCACATCCCTTCTGCCCCACGCAGACCTACTGGCTTTTGGCTTTTTACTGCAAATTAGCTCCCTTTCCTAAGTGCTGAGTTATCAAGGGCAGTAACGAAACGAGTACCTGGAGTATCGCAAGTCTGCCTGTCCCCTGAAGAGTTGGTTGGAGGCGTGCGGTGTCGGTAGACTAGATGTGGTTTATTGTGCTCTTCTTCATACTCCTGTTCTTCGAGCGATAGCAGTGGCTCTACAAAATAGTCCCCATCGTCAGACTTGAATGTGCCTAGCTGAGAGGGACCAGAGAGGAACAGGCAGTCAGCTTCGGGCAACAACAACCCGTGGAGCAGGACTACCCAACAAAGACAGCGGTTGAGGAGGAAGGTGCACCAGTGCCCAGTTCTGCAGTGACCCCTGCGAAGGCACGGCTGGCTGGAGCTCCAGCACCCGTGACTCCACTTGCACCTGCACCGGGCTGCTCTGCTCCCTGCAGCCATCCCACTGGAACTTATGGAAAGCAAATTACTAATCTGTAGGCAGGGAGCATGAGAGGGGGCACACCTGCCAGACTCTGTCCCTACGCCGGTGGCATTTAGCAAGCCACCCTGCCCATGGGGAGATGATGCTGGAGGTCTCGGTGCAACGCCACTCCACTGTGCCAGTTTTCATACAGCAGCTCTCCCTGGGATGGGCTTGAAACCCACATGTGAGAACCAGGGGGAGGTGCCCAGTCAGCAACAACCCTGCTTATGAAAAGACACCAACACTCCCAGTGGCACGTGACTGTGCACGTAGGGAATTTGGCGGGTAAATAAAAGATGTCGAAGACAAAAACTATCCTGCAACTGTCCTCGACTAGGATGCACGACCAGTAAGCGGGAGGGAGGCCTGCCCAGTCACACGCAGCTGCACTAGCCTAGGCGAACACGCACCCCCAGGGGAGCTCCTGGAGCAGAGGGGCCAGCAGAGACCTGCCAGGGGGCACCTGGGACAGGCACCCCGGGGTGCTGGACGGGCCAGCCCTGCCAGGAGCTTCTGCTCGTCCCTTTGCCAGCATCTCCCTGCACAGAAGGGTACCAGGATGGCAGGAGGGGCTGGCAGGGTGCCTGCCCTCATTCCTCTTGGGGCCATGCCCCTGCCCCGGGGTGCAGGACGGCTCTGGGGCCAGCGCTGCCGGGGAGCCCCCAGTCACCCCTCTGCAGCCCTCGGCGGCCCCCCGGGGCAGGAGGGGGTCCGTGCCCGCCGCCCCCTCCAGGGTGCCGCTGGGTGGCACTTTTTCCCCCAAAAACCCGCAGAGCAGGAGGGGTTCACCCCAGTGCCGGAATCCGACGGGATAATAAAAGTGGGGTGGGCGAACCCCCTGAACGGGGCCAGCGGCAGCCGCCAGCCCCATCCCGGGGGCGGGAAGGGGCCCTCCCCATCCCTGTGCCCACCCCTCTCGCCCTGCTCCTCCTCCTCCTCCTCCTCCCGCTTCCGCCCCGGCG
>JAVJGJ010000047.1:16466280-16491819 GCA_035590215.1 Microhierax caerulescens
TAGGGCAAGGCGTCATGGCACATAACCTCCCAGCGTGGCGTTGTGCCCATGCCTATAAACCACGTTTAATTTAAGTCTGGGATGCGTACAATAAGATAACTCACCTATGTTGGCTTTGAGGGCTTGACAAAGCTGGGATGCTTCCAGGTGTGAGTCGCCTCGCGTGCTGTCAGTGGTCGTGGGTCTCCTTGTGTCCAGCCTTAGGGCTGGCACGGGCACAGCCACACCTGCCTGGTGGTCCCCAGCCCTGGGGAGCAGAGGTGTCTCCCTGCTCGCACCATGGCTGTGTAGGAGCAGTGACGTGCCCATTCTGGTACATGTGTCTTCTCCTGCCAGCAGCAGCTCTTCCCAATGGCCAAACATGGTTACGTCTCCATGCACTCACCTCTTCATGAGTGAACCTGGAGCACATTTGCTTTTCATGCTGCAAAGTGCCTGCTCAGTCACATTTTCCTATCCTTGCAGCTAATTGCTTGCTCATGCATACTATTTAAGAAAGAAAACCTCAGAAGAGATACAAGACCCAGCTACCCTGAAATAACTTCAATATGCAAACCCCTGGCTTGTGTGGCCTTTCCTGGCACGGCAAGAAAAGCGTGGCATCCCCACCTGTCCCGTACTGGGTTGTGTCCTGATTGAGTTGGAAAAGCCACCGAGGTCCTTGGGCTGCTGGATGAACAAAAAAGAGAATCTTGTAACCTCATTACATAGCACCTGGGCTTCCCTCCAGGCATTTTATCACTCCGATTCTTTTCTTCAGGCTTTCTCTCTCTCGTCATCAAACAAATGACTTAACTCGTAGCAGGAGTACCGTCTGCTCCCTGAGCTGCAGTCCTGCTCCACGAGGCCAGCAGGAGCACCCTGTACATCACCTAACCCCTGACAGCCTTCCAGCACCTTCCCACAACTTCCACGTGTGCCCTAAAACTTTCAGACTTCACAGGGAGAAGGATACAGGGTGCCTGAGTGTGGGATATGGCCCCAGAAGTCGTGGCAGGGGAGGGGGACACCATCTCCCATGCTCAGGTGGGCGCAGACACGTATCCCGGGAGTGCCGGGGCGAGCCAGCACTGTCAGGTGGGTGTGTTGAGAGATATCGAGCTGCCGGTCAGCAAAGGGGGAGCCAGGGGGAGCGAAGAAAAGTGAACCGAGTTGCCGGAGGAAGGAGAGAGTGAAAAGCTGAGCGTAGCATTAGAGCTGAGTCAGAAGGGAGGGGAGAAGGCTTACGTGGAACTAGTCCTGCCAGTGTGCTGGGGGAGAGGGGTGCAGCCTTCACTCCTTTCCTCATCCTCGGACCAGGATGGTGTTGGGAAACAGGTCAACTGCTCTTTTATCTGAATTGCAGAGTGCCCCAGGACAGCTGCCATCCCCATTTCACAAGTGTCCTGCATCCCACTGCTCCCAGCCTCTGCATCCCCTTGTGCCAGGTCCCATGCTGGCAGGAGCTGCCTTGCTTCTGTTCAGCTCACTGACACAGGAAAAGCTATCGAAGCTTTGGGTTTTTTTCCCTAATTTTCTACAAGGTAACCAGTTAATTTGGCTCTGGGGTGAGGTTCAAAGGAGCTGAGGAGCTGGCATGGGGTGAGAAGTGGCAGCACATAGCTGTGCCTTGGGTGGGTAGGACCCTTCTTTTTGGCACCAAGCTGAATGGGGTGAGGCTGTCTTGCAGAGGGGCATCCTCGTGGGCTCGCTCACTGATCTGAAGCCTTGGCACATACAGACACGAGGGCAGGCAAGAAACAAAACCCCTCCATCTTTCAGAAGAGGGGAGCTGACCCATGGAGGAGCTAATTAGGTCTCAATTATGGGGCAGAGTTGGGAATGGGCTGAAGTGCTCCCAGGACCAAATCCTGGCTTTGCAATGGCACTAAACACATTCTAGGAGCGTGACATGACTTACTTGCAATGCCGTTTCCATTGATATAAGAGTTATATTTTGTGGGGCATTTTGAATCTTTACAGCTGGAGATTAGGATGTGCAGAAGGAAAGCTGTCGCATAAGTAAAAAGATTTTGCAGAGTTTAAGAGAAACTAAGCTACAATCTTAAATTCAAATAGCTTTCCTGTTAGTAAGGATCTATTAATACTTACGGTATGGTAATTGTGCAGACTCCAAGTCCTCACCCAGTCAAAAGTAACCCCTAAGAGCTCATACCTATGCATGGAAAAAAGTCCCCTTAAAACACTGGGAATTTTGCTTACATAAATACTGCAAAAGTTGAGCTGCAAATGCCTCTTTCTATAAACTACTAAATGAGAACTTGATCGCAACAGCAAAACTTCAGTAGAAAATTTAAGGCAGTGCATGCTGCTGCAAGAATACACTCAAGGAACCCAAACTTCCTGAAGTTTTTGCATTGCTTTTCACCCTTGTTACAATTTCCTTTTCCCCCATAGGTGAAGGCAATCCCATCACTAATCTTTGCTCTTTGCTGCCCGGCCTCTCTGAGTAATCGTCATCTTCCCTTATCTGCTGCATTCACTCACTTGCCCAACAATTATCCCAGAAGGCAGACTGTTTTCCTTTGATGGTTGCTCTTCAATGCCACAAGATAATCAAAGACAGCCAACATTTTCTCCTGTGTCTAATCTGTGTGGTCAGAAAGTGAAAGATTTCATTCCCTTCAAACAGCTGACTGCTTGCTGGCCGGACTTCAGCCTGTCTTGCTCATCTGTCTATGCTGGTAACAAGGATGCTGCTCTGTGCTGCCTTTCTCTCAGTTTACAAAGCTGTTCTGCTCACATCAAGGCTTCTTGTTGAAGGACATTCTCATCAATTGTGTCAAGGCTGGATTTTTAAGTAATTTTAAGCCTTTCAGGTTTCTTTGGAAGGGCTGAGACTTGCAAGTTCATGCTGTATACTTAATTTTCAAACTTCTTATCCATGCCAAGCCAACTCTTTTTGATCCTGGTTAAAAGGATTTAACTATACAGTTTAAACTCATCTACAGTAGCCATTTAAGCTCCTGCTTCCTCGGTGGGGCTCTCTGTTCCTACGCTGAGCTGTGCTCCATGTAACGTGCTGCTGCCATCGAGGTGTGCAACACTTGGCTAGTTGGGATTTGCTCCTCTGACTGCAGAGGGCTGGGAAGTGGTACCTGCCATTGTGGTACCAGCACAGCGCTTCTGGCACTACTGTCACAGCTTGCCCTCTGTGGGCCCATGTCCTGGTCCCCATTTTAGGACCAGTGGTAGAAGGAGATGTGAAATGATGTGCCAGGATGCTGCAGAGAATTAAACTCTCAGTCCCATCCTGGTCCCCTGAATACAGAGATGTGCACATTGAAGTAACTAATCCAATGTCACCCAGGTGAAAAAGACCCAAACATCCTTCTGTTTGGTCCTGGGTCAGACCATGCAACTCAAACGTCTTCTCAGCCCATGGATTGCAGCAGGAACTGCATGCTGTGGGAGCCACCCCTCTGCACAGAGGCACAAGCTGGGTGCAGTGGAAATGTGAGTATAACCTTCTCCTTGCTCCTTGCCTGCTCGTCATCCCCACTCCTTGCCTGGGTGGGGAACGACCATTTGGGAACAGAAGGTGAAGGAGGAAAAACAAACAAGTCTCTCGCATTGCTCTTCTCACATGCAGGGGAGCTGGCTCTCGGTTTGCCTTAGAAACAACTTTGACCCTGGAAAACAGATACATGAGTAGGAGCGAGGGACTGGGTGGGAGGAACAGCAAAGCCCATGTAGACGCTGCAAATGTGTGGGATTTTCTGCTTCAGGTCATCACGGATGGACGTAATGATCCCTTGAGGCTTTCCACTTAAAACTGTTGGTTCCAGTTCACCCCTCCCCTGCTCCCAGCATTGCCACAGACAGTTCACATGATGCTCCTTTTGCTTACACCTCTTATCTGCCTTGTGGAAAGTGCATGCTCAGAGTAGCCCAATTTCTGGGTCTCACTGCAGCCTGGCAGTTCCTTTGGCCTGGCAAGAATTGATAGATCCCATCCCCTACCCTTTTTACTACAGGTTGCAATCTGGTGCACGTCTTAAAGTAGCTGAGAAACACTTAATCCTACATCTGCCCGTTTTTGTGCAAATTAAGACATCAAGCTAAACACTATATTGGTTTATCTTTTGTTTGACATGCTATAAATTAAACAGGACCTGAATATGCTCCTTTTGACTTTTGATACGATGTACATGTGCATCTATGCTGTGTTCCAGGTGCCTTTGCCAAGACATTAGCAGTAATACTAGGAGGGCTGAATAGAGCAGATGTTCTGTAATCCCACACCAAAAGGCAACCTGGGAATGCTGGAAGTTCTGCAGGTACAAAAAGCTCTAGCCCTTGAGCCATGTACTTTTATTCATATAAACTAATTATCAGAGCAGTTCTGCAAGGTATCACCATCACCTTACGAGGAGGAGACTGAGATGGGCGATTTGGCAAAGGACACAGAATCGTGGAGCTCTGACCTTGTGATCAGTTCCACTCTCCCACTCCAGCTTGCATGCAGTCTAAGTGAACAATGTAATATTTCAGTGCAGGGATCATTAAACTGTAAAACTCTACTTTAGGAGGGTTGTTTTCATTCTTACCCCAAATAGTAGATTGGCTCCAGAGATAATAAAATACAAATATCCATTAGAGTAGGCAAAAAGCTAAGCAGCTTTACAGATACCGAGTTCTTTTTTCCTAAACTGTTTGATTTCCCTAGGGGTTTCAAGGTAGCCAGCTAAAAGCAGAAAGACATCTCCCTGGGGGAAATCTTTGCAATGTCATTGTATTTCCATAGTGGTAGGAAGTCTGTACCAATTGTAAGTCCATCAAAAACAAGATTGTCAATGGTTAAAAAATGAGACTGTTTTAAGCCTAATCTAGCTTCTGTCAAAATTCATCAACAACACTTCCACCAACTTGGAGCAGTGCAGAACTGGGGACTCTGTCACCAGGAGCTATTTTACAGCATCACATCATGCTCATTAATATCCACCTGATGAGGATAATATAACACCAATATCAAGTTGCAACAGCTTGGAAAAAAACATTTCTCTCTAACTTTAAAAAAAGCCTCTGCTCCCTAAAGTGCAGCACGAAGAACCAGAGCATTTTAAAATGCTGCCCAGGTAGCCAAGGTTGCTGGTACAAACTGGCACAGGGAGGGAGAAGATAATCTAATGGTAGCTCCATCACTTGACATCACTGGTAGCTCACATCATCACTACAGCCAGAAGGTGCACCAGAGCACAGCAGCCATGTGGGATTGCTCCCCTGATGCTAATGGAACAAGTGTCGCTGCTTTAAATGCTGTGCTGCAGATGCAACTTCCAGCAAGTCTCCAACCCGCTGAGTGCAGGATGTGCTGAGGAAGGAGCTCTCCTCCTACACCTGCTCCTACGCCCTTGCACCCAGTTTCCTCCTTTCCTCTGAAGGCAGCACTGATAAGGAACCGACTAGGGATGCTTAGGTGGAGGGAAGTTATAAACACATGACAAAAATCTAAAAAAGGATTTGGTCTCTCCCCAGCTCTGTCCTGGGTGAGCAAGTTCTATTTTCGGCTGCAGGCCCTGCACCGACCTGCCCGTTTCTCGTGACAGCGGTGGCCCTGCCTGGGCAGCTGGGCACTGCTCACTTGGGGTCCCTCACTCCCGGTTGTGCCTGGATCACCGCTTTGCTGTCAGGTGCCTGCAGCCTTGGCTTTGTTACTTAACCTCACCGTCAAGCTCTGCTTCTGCAACCAAAACGGGGCACTGACAGCGAGCATTCAGTGTTTCTTGAGTGGCAAAGTTTAGATGTTGAGGAGCACGCTCAGAAGTAGTGGGGTACAGCCAAGGGAGAGCAAACTCGGGATGATCTGCAAAGCTGAAAGAGAGTTGTCCTCTCCTTCCCAGCTGTTTCCATCAGCCACCCCTGCTCCATGCCTTCCTGCCTCCTCACCCACTAAATACCTTTTTTGATGGCAAAGGCTGTGTATGTTCCCCTCGTGCGTTCCCTCGCAGGTGTGGGGAGAGCTACATGAAGGATGTGAATTGGCCGCAGCCTTTGTAAACCACATTTGTGTCATGCCACTGAGACTGGGCAGCTGTAGAGAGAACTAATGGAGTCTAAATCCCAGTTTAGAAGCACACATCATCTCCATCCTCTCCCTGTAACTCCTTCACTCCCTTTGCAAACCACATGAGAAAGCATGTCCCCTGAAGAACCACAGCTGGACATTTTGGGTTGTGACAGAAAGAAGTGGAGCATTCACACAGCCAGAGCTGCCTGGCTGACGGTTCAGAGCTAGCTGTGATGCTTCCAAGGGAATCTGTAGCCCTGAGACTAAAGCCTGCTAGCAACAATCCTCTTTTAAAGTTATTCTGTGGCTTGACTACAAAGATAAGGCACCAGATGGTTTAGGAAGAATTTTTAGGAGACAGTTGTGCTGGTATGCCTGGAAGGATCTTGAGAGTTTACGTTTACAATAGACCATTTCTTTGGAGGCGAATGTTTGTCAGAATCATCAGTTTTAATTACTTAAAATGTAGACTGTTTCCAAATGCAGACAGTGTTAAGAGGAGGGCTTTTTCTGTCGTTTTTTTCCTGAAAAGACAGCCAGCAGGGATCCTTTTCTTTAACTTTAGAGGTAGCAGATTGACTCGTGGAGACTGCAGTTTTCATCCCAGATACTATCCTGCAGCATTTCTTTCACTGATGAATTATTCATTGCACAAGCAGGTATTTCTTTTTATCTGTTTTCAGTCAACAAAGAAAGCAGCTAATTTTGTCAACTTGAAGCGCTTAAAAGCATGGATCAGTTCTCAAAATTCCCAAGACTTTTAAACTAAGCCTTACTTTGTCTTTTGGCTGCAAGGAGGCATGAGCTGGGACAGGATCCATAAGGACGCCAGTAGGAATAAGCAGTATGGCTGAAAGAATTAGCTAGCAACCTGCTGGTAATCTAGATGTAGCTTTCATACAGCCAACTTCTAAAACAAAGCGTGATCACTTTGCAGTAAGGATTATGGCATTATTACCTACAGTATCAGGCTGAATTTGATGACACCAGGAACAGAGCTCCCATACACCCAGTCCGAGGGCATGGTGTTTCTTTCCTAGCCAGAAGTGTTACCCAGACATATTTAGAGGATTTGGACTGTTGGAGCCTTCCTGATAACCACAACCCCACCAGAGCCACTCGTCACCTGCAGGTGCACAGCAGACCTGAGGAGACACACACATGGACACGATGCCTGGAGATATGGCAGCTCTGCTAAGGAGGTGCTTCCCTTCCTACGATGCCTGTATGTTGGGACATACATGTCATACTTTTCAGGCTCCTCTACTTTTTTTATACAGTAGAATACAAATATGTTACTGAATGTTGGTGACAGGAATCAGGCTTATGTTTGTAAGCCAGCTGTTTCCACGTTTTCTCACCATGTTTTATCAGCTTAATTTTTCAATACCCCTAATATTTCCATCCAGAATTTTTAAAGGGAAGAAGCATGACTTGGAAATGACTGTAACACAAATGGATTTGTTGGCTTAACTGACATTGTTTTGACATGACAGGGCCTACCAAGGGACTAAGGCCCCTTTGTGCTAACTGCAGAACAAACACAGGACTGAAAATGGAGCCGCTATCAGAGCTGCCCTGCCTTATCACACTCAGTTAATGCGTTACTCCACGATAGCCAGCCAGCTAAGAGCAGCATTTGTTGCAGGGAGAGGGGACACTGGTACACAGCAGCAGCATTGTTGCCCTATGCTGTTTTCATAGCAGGTTCCTGCCCACGGCTCTTTGCAACTCAAAGCCCATTTTCAAAACAGAGAATTGTCCAAATTTGAGTCATTTAATCTACCAACAAGGCGGACATTTGTGTTCGTGTCGCCCCAGGATAGGGAGATGCTGGCCTATGGCTGAGTGCCCTAGACCTGTTAGAGCTTCTCAGCTGTGCTGGCATCTCCCAGCACCCACAGGTCAACCAAACACCCCAAGAGCCAAAAGGGCACCCCCCTCCCCAAACAGGTGTGTAACTGGGCTCATTAAAACAAACACATGCTTGTTCTGTTTGATTCTGTGAATTAATTAACCCCTCTCAACAGTTAGAATGTGACTTTGTAGCCCTGGTTACACACGTGTAAAACCATCTAGTTTAGAGCAGCAGTATCTAATTGACTGCGTGAAATTTTTTTGAACACCGCTATGAATAGAAAATAGGTCTTTGGGCCAGGAGTCAGCAAACCTGACATGCCTCTACCAAGAGTATCAGGAGGGACCCAGCATCTGCACCTTTCTGCTGCTTTGGCAGCATCATAACAACTCTGAACAAGAGCCATCGCCATAGCCCTCCTCTCTCACAGCTATCCCCAAGCCAGCCTCCTGCAACCCACTGCACAGCACAAGGAACAAAAGAGAAGCTTTGCATTGCTTAAACACAGAACTACTGCCCTGTTATGGCCATTTCTTGCCATCTCCAGGGCGCGCCAGTGGTGACCACGCAGCAGTGACGGGGTAAGAACAAGGTAACTTACACAGTGCTGTACCTGAGCACCAGTCTGTCTCCTCTGCTGGGGAGCTGCCGTTGGGTGAGCCATGCCAGAGGCAATGCCCTTGCGCCCCTCTGCTGAGCTGCGCCGGGAGAAGGACCCGAGTTCTGCCTGGGGAGATACAAACAGCATCGTCACGCTTGCCCTTTTGCAAGTGCAGTGCTGATGTTGAAAAGCTTGACCTTGCACTGCCCTACGGTCTGACATCGACACCAAACACCAAGCACCCAGAACAGACGTGGCTGTGGAAATCCCTAATTAACACATTCTGATTAAAAAAAAAACCCCATCATAGTCCCAATAGCATGCATGTGCGGCCGGACCTAGTATTGCCAATGTCTGCGAGCTTTTAGCAAAAAGTGCGGTGAGATCTCTCAGCACATGGAGCTGTAATTACAGCTGTCAAGGACAGAAATGCCTTTTGCTTCTCTGCCCCATTCCCAAAGACTTTTCTCATGCCCCAGCCCTCTCCTTGTGTCCTTCCTTCAGGCCATGTGTCATTTGTCCAGGTCACCAAGCAGTTGGGTTCCCGTGCCTAGAAACCAGCTCATCTTATTGGCAGATCTTTTTCTTTCCCCATCCATTGAAATCTGTAAAAATAAGACAATGCACAAGTAGCTTTTTAATCTAATTATACTTCTATTTACTTGGCAGAATCTTAGATATTTTGCAAACAATTTATATGACCCAGCAAAGAGCTTCCAGAAGACATGAGCGTGTGATACAGTGACACGGATGTCTGCTGTCGGTCTGAAATGCGGTACAGGCTAGCACATCTCTATCCAAGCCTTTCAGCAAAAGCGCATGCAGCTCGTTTCTTGATTTTGGGAAATACTTGCAAATGCAAGCAGCTTCACCCCACAGCTGGCAGCGTCTGGAGTACCCTGCAACGTGTGTACAGCAGTGCCTGGCCCTCGTGCCCGCTGGCTCCAGGCAGTGCATGGATAACACCACAGCTGGAATAATTAACACAGAAGATTTTGCAAGCACATTTGCTGATTGCAACTTTGTCCTAGAGACTGGAGCCTCCTGCAGCTGTGAGAAAGGAGGCTCCTTGTCGTTTATAGCTGAGGTCAGTGGAGGGCCAGAGCAAGGAAGTTTGTATTGCAGCAATTTGTACCTTATCTGGTTTATAGATGTAAACAAAAGGTTTACACTTCCGTTACTGAACTCTCCTACACCAAAAATGTTCAGCGCATAGAGGAGGAGAGGGATCAGCAATGAGTGCACACACTTATTTCTTGAGCATATTTTGAAAAGTACAGTTAGCGAGTCCAGTATTTCTGAAGGGTTTGGAAATTAGGACTCCCTTGCAGTGCTTAAAAACCCAGTCTCTCTGCAGAGGTAATTCCAGGATCTCCATAGGGTATGGATGTAACTCCTAAGTCTCATGGACTTAGGTCAACACCGCTGAAGTGAAGAGTTCTTTCATGAGCTTTAGGTCACTCCCAGTTGCTTCTGAAGTCATTGCCCAGGCTTTTCTCATTTTAGTCACAGTAACAAAGTTTTGTATCACTTGAAAAGCTCCAAGGCAAGGGACATATGGAGCCTACAAAAGCATAGTTATTGTGCTAGCTAGCTCCAATCCCATGCCAAGCAAATTATTCATGCACACTCTGTGGATAGGAGGCACAAGCTTTCATGTGGTTATATGGATAAAGGGAGGAGAATTTGGGCCACTGACTCAGCCTGTCAGCAATGTTTCCCCCTAAATACAGCCATGGAGCTGCAAAGCAGATTTCTCACAGCACTGATGTTGGGGCAGTACTCTCTTCGGAAAATGTGACCCCTTATGTACATGTCACTTGGAAACCAGTATCACACAAGGGAGCCAAACTCTTCCATACGTCTGACCTTTTGATTATTACCTTTCATGAAAGTAACAACTGAACAAAAGCAGCTTAGGGATAGCATTTCAAATGAGACTCAGACGGCTTGCCTGGAACAGGAGCAGTAGCTACCTGCCCAGCCTGTTAGAGACGTGGCCATGCTATGTGATGCTGCACTCCTGCATCCAAAAGGAAACCTGACATTCAACAGGTGTTCTGCTTTTTAGGTAGTCTAATGGAAGGAGAAAGAGTTTGAGGACACACACTACAAAAAGGTCCTTTAAAGGCACCTACTTTTCCACTTTAAAGGCACCTACTTTTCCATTTCAGTTCCATGACCAAAATACTTTTTTTTTTTTTTTTTTTTCTTACCCTTTTCTCAGCGAATTTTATTCCATTACCATTGCAGTGGCCACTGCCGAGTGCGGGGTACATTCCTGCTTCAGTCGTCTTTGTGTCTACTTGGCAGCAGTCGTGAACACCCAGAAAAGCAGGCAATTGCTATTTGCTTCAAGTTTTACTTATCCCTCAGAAATATTTCTGATTTGGCTACACACACACACACAAATAATTCTTATGATCCTTTCACAAAGGAATTAAATTTACTCTATTATTTTAGTTAGTGGAAATAGAAAAGCCAATCAGCTGACTGTAATTGTACAATAAAGCCAAGAGTAGTTCATTTCAATCCTTGTTCCATAATACTTATATAATTCAGACCTGGAGACAAAAGCACTAAGGTCATGGATTAACAGTGGCTTAAAGTTGAAAATAGCCTGAGGAAGTAAGGATGACAAAGTAATTACTACTGGGCAAATCATATGTTAATGGGTATGGGAATTATTTAGTGTATGACATTTAATCAATGTAAATGGAAGAAACATAAAAGCAAATTCAACTTTTAAGGTCTCCATGATTTTATATATATGTGACTAGTCTCTATAATTGAAATAGATCTACAAAAAATACATTTGAAGTGACACTATATTAAAATAAATGGGTTTGTAATAATTAAAACAGTTGTTGAAATACAGAGATAGTTCTCATGAACAGTGTTTTATAAGTTTGCTTTTTTAACTGAGGCATCAAGCAATTAAAAAGAACACTGTGCAGAAACTCATCTCTAAACACCTGCCATAAACTGCAGTTTTCTAGATAAAAGATCACAATTCAGAGGTAAATAATGTTGGCAATTCACTTTGCTATAGCATGCGAGGTAAATCACATCAAAGCCTTCATGTGCATACCCAAACAAATTAGCAGAATCCATTATAAAAGGTCTGGTAGGGTCTGTACTCGCCCGTGCTGGAATTTCACAAGACACCTAGCAATGTTTCATTAGGATCACCTATTGCAAGAATTACAGCTGGTACAATAATAATTGCTGTGCCAGAGATAATTGCAGAGATTGCGAGAGCACAAGACACAGGATAACTAGAAAAGGAATTCTGTCACAAGAATGCCACACAATTTTTCCCACAACAAATAAGGGAAGAAAATTAGATTTTGAAACAGCGGGTGAACACTTATTTGCCAGGGTAACAGCTACTGCCTGCACAGAAACCATCCCCCTGGGCCCATGGGATGTTCAGAACGAGGAGCAGCTGAACATATCCAAGGGGAACAGGGGCAATTAATATTTTAGTGCTTCTGTGCTAAAAGAAATTACACCTGCACACATTATCGCTGGGTGAAAAAACCATGCATCAATGAAAATGTACATGAACTAGTTCCATTACTCATCAGACCACCTCTAGCCTTGTTGTCCAGGACACCTGCCCGAAAGCAAGTGCCTTGTCTCAGTGATTGGGACTTACTGGGAGAAGTTCGTCACGGCCTTGATTCATAGCTCAGTCAGAGCAGAGAGTTTACAGAGACCTTTTGGGTCTTTACAATACCATGATGGTAATAGCAGAAATAAACCTACTGTCTTGGGATAATGCACCTCCTTTTATACAAACATTTCATCTCAAAGTCTTAAATAGGCAATAAAACAATATTTAGACTTATAAGTTGTCTTTGTTTAAGTTCATAACGTAGCAACCTACCACATGCATTCCCCACATTCAGAACACCTCGAAACCTCTATTTATTAGTAACTCATCCCAAAGTAAACGTACCATTTGAGTCAAAGATAATCTACTCTGAAGAAGGCTGCTATAGCCAGGTCCTGTGAATACAGGAGGATAAGGTGCTCTTGATTATTTAAAAAAAAAAAACAAAACAAAACCAACCCAGAACAAACAAACAAAACCAAAAAAGTGAAAAAAGGTCTTTTCCATTTCAGAAGTGAATTTTTGCACACCCTTATTCAAAGCCATGTTTTCTTCATCCAGATACAGGTTATGACCTCAAGAAAATACCCACTGAGATCTTTCTTCCTCCCAGCCTTTGGATGCCACCATCAGAGGATGATGAGGCATTGCCTCCTGTGCCCAGACATACAACACAGTGTCCTGGGCCATTTCACAGGGTTTTACCTGTCCTTGAATTGCCCCATGCAGAAGCAAAACAACTGCTATGTACACGTAGCACGATTTAAAGACTGCTTGACAGGCTGGTTCTGATTCTCTGCCTTATGAGCCATGTAACCCTATTTAGTGTTTTAGCTGCTCCATACGCGCACCGGTGGCTTTGTGCTGTACCTTGTCCATTATTTGCCATCATTGGCAATGATGCAAATTTTGCCAATTTCCCATCAGCCATGGCAGATATAATGCCTTTGGCATGTGGCACTCAGCTAAGGCAAGCACTGAAAGCGTTAACTCAAAGGCAGGATAATGTCCTATTTGGTTGAAGTAAAAAGTAAATAAATACAGGATTTACTGCAATTTAAGGCTTAAGATGAGATCAGATGCCTGTCACCTCCAAACACCTCTCAATCAGCAAAAAAATAATCCTTCAAATAAATAGGTTGTTGTTTTTTGGTGCAAGTTTTTCTGGAGAAAATGGAGCCATATGTTATTCCTCTGTAGAGTGGAGGAAGGTGAAGTATAAACTCGGCTGAAAACTTCTCCAGGGCTTCTGGCAAGTGCGGGCTCGATGCATGTGATTTGTGCTGCTTACCAGATCTTTGCAATTCATGGATCCCAGATGATGTGCAGGGGGATCTCTCGAAAAGGATGCAGGAGGTCAGGGCTATCATCAGCTAACAAAGAGGGCAGGGAAACTAAAGGGGAGCAGACAGGCGAGCAGGCTTGGAGCTCTGCCCTCACCATGGGTGAACGAGGACTCATTCCCATCCCTGGGAGCTGCGGAGCTGGAGCCACCTGCCTACAGGGTTAACGGTTAACCTTCTTCCCCTCTTTATTTCCACTAAGGAGAGTCAACCCGACCTTTACTTTCAGATCTGAGAGAAGCCTTGAAAATGAGAACAGTGAAGCCATCCAAATGCAAACGCTGGCTACAGTAGGCCTATTTATAAATAGTTTAGAAGAACACCATGAACTACAGGAGGAGGGGAATTTCCTTCTCCCCCCATTTTGCTGCCTCAGTGAACAGAGTGGCACGCTTGAATTTGCTTTCCTACATACCAGGAGGCCTATAGCAGAAAATGAGGTTAAATCCACAAATGCAGGACCCGATTCGGTCAAGTGGCACCAGCTCTGTTTTCGATGTAGTGCACGAAGGGGCTGTTCTGCTGAACACATCCCTGGTCCCAGCACAGTCCTTCAGACTTCTTAGTGGTCCTGCCTCACGGGAACAGCCCCTGGACAGGGCTGCCCAGGGGAAAAATCACAAACCAGATGGAGTGACTTGGAGGTCATCTACCTCTGAGGAGAGAGGGGCTGGGGATGGCTTCCCGGGCTGACCACCTCCATCTTTCTCCCTTCCAACTCCCTCCAACATAAAAGGGTTTTCCTTTAGCGGGTTCATAAAGAATAAACAAACAAAGCACTCAGCTGCAATACTGTCATGTTAAGAATTCAGAAAGTGAGAAACTACCCCAAAAGAGCCAGCACCCGAGCCCTCATGGATTCTTGTAAGGATTCAGGTTTATCATAGCCCCCAGCTTGCCGCACAGCTTTCGGTCACATCTACTATCAGCACACTTCTGCTGGGCTGCTGCTTTCGGTTTTGAACCTTAGCCCTACAAGGAGTTGTCTGAGCAGACTGTTAACCTTTGTCTTAAAGGACGTCATAGGCAAAAACAAACTCTGCCCTTGCAAAGCTTCCCTGTTTATATTCCACACCCCACACACACACACAATTACTTGGAAAAGTAATCCAACAGATTAAATTTCCCTTTCTGAGAAGTGTTATCTAATGGCCAACCAGTGGTGGTGTCACTGTGTGGATGATACAGTCACTGAAGTGCAGCTACTTGGTCAGCAGAGACGGCTCAGATGCTCGAAATAACACACTGCAGAACGAGGATTTCATCCCTTTCCTGCCTGCCCTGCACACGTGGACACTGAGGAGTAAGGCAGTTTTCAGGGGTCTGACGAAGCTAGAGCAGACGGCAGAGGGAGAGCCAACTGGGTATATTCTGTGTTATTTTGGAGTGATGCCAAGCTACCTGTCATTATTGACATGTCTTGGTTTCTCCTATCTGCAGACATCTTAGGCTGTTTCACCCCAGTTTGAGTCACGTCATGGAGCATATGAGGACTGGAATAGGAGTCAATTAAAGGTGAGATGCAGAGAACTAAAATGCACATCCTTGGCACACCTCTATAAACAAAGGTTAACCCACTTTCCTCTTTTACAGGTCACTGAAATTGAGGTGAATTTTACCAGTTCAGACATTTCTAGCTACCTTTACCTTCTGTCTCCCATCTCATTTCTCCTGAACCCTCTTCAACAAACATCACGGGTGATTCCTGGAGTCAGGGTGATACCTTTGTATTTCATTGCCCTCAGAATTGTTTTCCAGGAACTCATTTGGTTACCCCTGAACTCAGGGGGCTCACAGAGAGCCGGCTGTAGGAAGGACTGAAAATTAGGTTTGGTTTGTTTGGTTTTTTTTTTTTCTTTCCTATGGGTAGTAGTCAGAGAGTCTCCTCTCTCCAGCCAGCTGCCTGGAACATCCCAGTCCATTTCACAGGAGATGATGTTGCATATGGGTTAGCTGGAAGGGTCACCGAGCAAATTGCTGGCTACATCAATGGCAGGCTTGCTCTTCTAGGATAGCTGGGGCCGAGTGACTTTAGTTTCTCACAGGCTGACTTTTGAATTCAAGGAGAATAAGAAAAAAAATCAAGATGAGAGATGAGTCCACTGTGTCGGCCTGGCACGGCAGCCCCCACCTTTGACAACCTGCTGGTGAAGAGGCAGAGTCCTCCGAAGTTCGAGCAAGTCTCAGGGCCTCTGCAAACGAGCTCCAACAGGACCTGGTAACACCTGGGGTGACAAGGAAAGGGGCCTGAAAGTGCTTGTACCTGCCCAAAGTCCCTGACCTTACTGGCAAAGCACCCATTGAATTTATTTGCTTTAGGTTAAGCTGATTAAAGAAACAGCTGGAAAGGTGACTGTCTCTAATTAAATGGACAATAATTTATTAATTACTTGGGCTGCCTCACAGTAAAAAATAAACTGTTTATTAATAATGGTTTTAAGGCTCAGTTCCTGTTTTAAGTAAAATAAATTTAAGTAAGCAGTCCCAGCTGAGCTTCTGGCAGGAGGGAATTTACTGGAAAAATTAAACATGTTAAAAAAGAAAAAAACTACTTGGAATTTACTAGTGTTCCATTACCATTTTTAAGTTTTAGGAGGGGTTTAGTGCAACCTAGCACTTGAATTTCAAATGTTTTCATCAGCCACTAGCAACAGGCATAATTCTCCTCTGGAGGAAAACTGGGAATCTCAAAAGCTCTCTCATTTCTTATTTTCCTGGTACTGTAAATATATTTTGTATAGACACATATGCATGCACACAGTATATTTTTATATAGATATACACACACACATACTTTATATATATACTTACTTCTGATACAAGGCAGTTTGGGAGTTCCCCTCAACAAAGAATTTTGCAGCTGAAACATGCCCAGTTCAAGGTGGCAACCTCTCTAGGATGTGACACATGCGATGGAAAGGGCAGCAATTAAACACCATATAAAGAAGGACCAGTTCCCTGTGACACTTCAAATTCCTTCTGTAACCATGGGTAGATGATTTAGTGCCAGACGTTCAGAGGGATTTAGGTTTATGAAGATGCAGAGAGAAAACATAGGGATTTCTTTAATGTCTGGTGCCAAGGGGAGCTGGACATCTGGGGAGAATTTTGAGAATTGCTCTGTGAGCCTCTTTCTCTCCTAATTTGCTTCAACAGATGTTGTTTTCTCTGCATTGGCTCTTCCTATTCAGAAAATGTCAAACCCAGTGATTTCCTCCCTCATCAGTAAGAATCAGGAGAGTGAAGCACTCCAACAAGTCAGCTGAAAAAAGGAGACAGATGAAAGAATATGAAAAGTTTAATGATTACTCCTCACCTTTATCAGACATGAATGACCTATAAAATATTTACTGTCAGAATCACTGTCCTCATGTTAGACAATGCTACCTAGAGCCTACACCACATCGCTGCTGCCAGTGCATTGCTTTCCTGCCTTTAAACTGAGCAAAAAATGCTTGTGCAGACTTGGAGGAGAGCTTCACACCTCCCGCGGGGTTCAGCCCCAACACCTTTTCTCAGCAATGGTAGGATGTGCAGCTGGTCATGAGAATCTACTAAAACCACAGAGCTGAAAACCAGCCCCTGCCTGTTCCCTGCCTTGCAACAGGCCTGACACCTGGGAGAAACTCCCCATTTTATCAGCATTCATCAGAGGACAGTTACGATCCAAACATCAGTGTCCCAGGCAGAGTTCTGGGATTGTGGAGACATCACAATACATCATATGAATCTGGCACGTTTGCATTTTGATCTCATACAAGCCTCTGTCCCACACCAGAGATGTTCTCAGGTTGCCATCCTATCTCATACCATAAAGCTTTCCGTGCCCCTCACCCTCAGGTTTCGCTTTGCTTCCGTGCTCGAGAACTATTATCAAAGAAAGTACTGGAAACGTACCTCCCAGGACAGTTGCACAAAGACAGAAAAACCATCTTGGTATATTTAAAACAAAAGACCAAAAGCTGACACACATCTCTGACGGTGAAGTTAGGAAAGCATTTAACAAGAAGCCAAGCTGTGAGCAGCAGAAGCACAAAGTCTGGTTTTCTTTGGCTCTCTGGCTCAGGGTTGGGCCAGTCCCCAGGTAGTAACACACAAAATCAAATCAGAACATCTGCTATAGCGGGAATACTTTTCGTATGAGTAGTTTGTGGAGATTTCCTTGAGAATACAGGTCAACTTTTGTTCCTGATTGGGGGGCTTGACTTTAATCTCTCCTCAGTTGCTTATCTTGCCACTGCTGACATATCTAGCTGTCTGTCAAATCGGGACAAAACTTAGCAACGTGTTCAGAAGTAGAGTCTGACATACAGTGTGATGGTGGAAACCTTCTCTTTAGGAATCCAGGCTTGAAAAAAAAAACAAAACCAACCAAATCCAAACCACCAAAAAACAGTAATGTAATTGTAGCTTGACTTGTCTACTTCAGCTGTGTCAACTGTACCGATGACTCATGGGAAGTTACTGAAACAAGTTCACGAACCATCACTGATGCACAGCATGGGAACCCTGCTGATTGTAATTACTAGGAGAGTTGGTTGGAGCATTAAGTGACAGCCATTTATTGGACTAATAAACACAGAGCTTAGCGTTCCTGTAGGAAATGCCAGCACCTTTTGATACAAGACAAGTGACCATGGAAGCTCTTTCCTTGTGGATGTAACACAAGCAGCTGTATTTGTTCCATCAGTCATAACATCTTTCTAAGTAACATTTACAAATGAAGAACCACCCAGAAATCCAGACATAGTCCATTTTCTCCCTAGGATACATCTTGCTGGGTTTCTTACAGGCTATTAATATGTTATCTGCTGAACCATGAGGCAACAAGCAAAGCCAGAGAAATGCAGTCTAGTGAAATCTGCCGTGAGTAGGGTTTGCTACTTAAATAAATAAATGTTTAAATATTTAAACAATTTTGGTTTTAAAGGAAAAGCTCCATCATACAAGGGAGAGGACAGATGAAAACTGATATTTTCTGGACTGACAACAGGTATAACTACTGATCCAAAAAATCCTGAATACAGCAAGCACTGCCAGGTTCCACTTGGATGGATAATTAACGACTAGAGTAGTTAAGTGACAAGAGATGTTATGTGATGCTAATACGTAAAGCTCTAAAAGGATGTAATTGGATTGCTTTGATCAAGTGAAAAAAGAAGAAATTCCCACCTTGGCTCTCCACACAGAGATGGGCATCTTGGCAAAGCTGAGGAGCAATGCCTAGGCTTGCTCCGAATTAGTCTCCTGGTTGCTCTCCATCTGACCTTGCTGTGCAGGAAAGCCATGAGACAAAGAAGAGCAGTAGCCCAAGTAGGAGTAATTTGGTGAAGTTGTCCAGGCAGCATTATTTCCCTGCACCCTTGGGGACAAGTTTCAGTGTTTTACGTGGCAATGGCAGGGAGAAGCCCTACTCGCTATGCACAGTGGCGAGCTCATGTCCAACAAACAGCCCCAGGTATCCCCTCTGAAGGTGAATGTCAAACAGGACCATTCTGCCTTCCGGACTTCAGTAGGAAAGCTTCATCTGCTAGCAAAAAGCTTACTGCTAGGATACAATTCTGCTCTGAACGTCAGCAACCAAATGACCAAAACAGGCATTACTCACAATCCTCTCACAGGGAGGTTGTTGCCCAGAGGTCCAGGAACTCAGTGTCTTTTCTTACTTCATACACTGACCAAGAGAACTTCTCAGCTACCTCAGTTTTACAGTGTCTTTACCTCCCACAACCCTTTGACTCCAGCTGTTTACCAACCTCCAGCCTCTTTATTAGGCAGAACTGGAAGAAGTGATTGCAAGAACGTCATATGAGGGAGTGTAATCAGTGACTGCAAACACCAAATAAAAGTTATTCAGCTATTGTTCATCCAGCACCATGCTCAAGACAAAATTAAGTTTTGACCTTTAGCTATTTTGTAACCTAAAACCTACTGCTAATAATAAAGCAAACATTTTTTTGCATACTTGTGGGAGACATCTGCTGAAGTCAAAGGAAGCATTCCCAATACTTCAAAGTCCAGGGCTTCAGAGCAACCAAAGTTTTCAGAACTCCTTGCAATGCCGGTGCATCACCATTAAAAGGTGTGCTCCCATTTCATGGAGTTGTACATACAATGCTTGCCAAAAATCAGGCATCTTTGGCTTGAGCAGAAGATATGTGTGCTTGGTGAAGGAGACCAGAGGGGGCTCAGGCACAGCATGCTATGAGCCTTCCCCCTCCCTTTGGAGAGGTCTGTACACACAAGTTCATTTTCTGGTATTGATTCTGCACCGTTATCAGCAAGAGCCCTAGCCCACATCCCTAGCTTCATGTTGAACAACTTGATGTTGCAACTTGGCCCTGTAGTTGGGCATCATTTGTCATTGTGTCCTAGTTTCACAAATCCAAACATCAAAATCTTCAAGTTTGTAGGACATCTTCAAACTCAACAGATTTTACAGTTTGCAGTTTCAGAATATCTCACTGCTGATATATCCATAGGTTATAGGCTGGAATATTAACTCAATAACTGTAGTACACAAGTTCTGAAAGCTGCTTAAACCTAGCTATTTCTAAACCCAAGCACTTCTCAGAAGGTCCTTGTTCCTTTGCAACAGCATGTGCTTCCTTAAATAGCATTGCGTTCAAAATCCTAGTATATTTTATAATTATATAAAACATTTCACATGCCAAATTAGAAGTTACACAGAAGACTTCATACGGACCATCTGCATTTGGCCACTCAGTTTAATATTAATTTCTGGAGTCTGGGTCACAAAATTCTCTTCATTTCAAAAGCTGGCTAAAAGATCACTTGGATTTTGTCCTGTTGGCTTGAATCCTGTATATCTTGTACAACTTCCTGGCTGTGCAGATGACATGTTGCAGCAGTAAGCTCAGAACTCTTAAAGGAATAAAACTGAACAGTCTTTGGACACTGGGACAGTTTTCAAAGGCCATTGCAAATACACTCAATCCATCATTTGTTTTGCATTACTCTAAAACACATATTCCATGGGAAGTATAAGTAAATCTTCATATCTTCATGGGGGGGGGGGGGCAATGGAAGAGGGCAAAGGAGGGAAAGCAAGCAAATGTAAATGCTTGAAGTGGAAATTAATATTGAAGAAATAGTTATTTGTGCTAAACAACTATCCCCAGGCTGAACAATAAACATTTTCTATTTAAATATAAACCAAGCTATGCGTGTAACATAAGCATAGTTGAGAAACGAGAGTTTATTTCAAGTAAATATGTATTTATTCAATTAAAATAATCACTCAAGCTAGTGAAATACCTCAACCAATTTTATAATGATTAAATCAAGGCTCTACATGACTGTTGAGATTTTCCATATAAACCAAACCTCTGGTGCATGTTGGAGCATCAGAGGATAGGCTGCCCTGGTGCCCAGCAGTGCTCCTAGAAACTCTTTTGAGTCAGTTTTTAAAGTCCCACACATACTTGCTCCTCCAGCATGCTCTTCTTGCAAATAGGGACAAATAGGAGAAACAGAGCTTTGCTGACTTAAGCCTGTCCTCGTGCTATGAGCTCCATTGCCTGCTGCCTGTGACTATCCCGTTAATGCTGGGCAAGGGAAGGGGAACATTCAGTTCACCCCTCCGCTCCACTCTTGGCCCATGAGAGCTGCCCGCTTTGCTTCCCTCTTCCAGTTTACATACCCTATAGTTTATTTTGTATAGTCGTCTTCTTCCTTTAGCCCTTTCTCTACTGGGAAAGCTTTTAAGGTCTTGTCTGGCCCTACAAATGAAATCAAGTAGAAAGAATGGGCAGTCCTCAGCTTAGGGAAATAACCTAGGCAAGGGGACAAGCACGGCTGTTCCTCCTGTTGTCCTCCCTCTTTCTAGAAATCTCAGTCTTGAGGCTGAGTCTGAGCCATCATTCAAAAGCCATTCATAAGCCCTTACCCATGGATTTGTGTAGTTCCTTTTGATCCCATTCATGCTTTAGCTTCCTCAGCTTCCAGCAGCAAGGAGCTCCATGACTGAATCATGCTTTTTCTGGACAACAGCACAATAAGCCACACAATGCCAGGGACAGATGGCATTTTGGCTTTCCTCCCTGCCCCCCTCAGTCCACCCACAGCTGCAGACATTCATGTGAGAGCTACAAATCCGACCCGTAGAAGCACAGGCACCCTGAGCCAAGCGTGTGCACAGAGGACAGACACATCAAGACCCTTGATCCAACCAGCCACTTTATGTTAGCTCTATTCACAGCTCCCTCCTCTTTCATCTTAAATACATACCAGAGAATCGAGCAGGAAGGTTGTCCAGCTCCTGCCTTTGCTCTGCAGTGGAGCACGTTACTACTGAGAGCTTCCCAGCAGATGTTTTAGCTGCTCAGACACTGCCTGTGGCAGAGGCTCATGCCCTCCAGAGGCACACCATTGCCATTCTCAAACACCACTGCAGTTACAAAGCTTACCCCAACGCCAGCTCTGGGTCTCCCTCACCTCACTTTAAGGCCAACCCTTCCTGCAGCGTTTCCTGTAATGATTTCTGGTTCCCTCCCCTGCTTCTGGGACAGAAGAGGATAAAAGGAGAACATGCAATATGAAAGATGCTTCTGCAGGGGAGAAACCCTCCCTGGAGGATTTTCAGAGCACGCTAGTGGTCTTTTGAACTGTGGTTGTATTCAAGCCTCACTATGTCTCTCCATACCCACAGAGCCCTTGCCTTTTTGTTGGTCCTTCAAGGCGGATGGGAGGCAGAGATCAGCTCGCTCAGTTCCTCTGAGACAGCAATCAGGGGCAGGAGGGTATTTCTTTAAGTTGTTGCTAGTGGCAGTCCAAGGTTTCACTCCTTGGTCCTTCTCTAGCACGTGGCATACATTCAGCTCACTAGTCTGCAAAACATGGACTTAATACATAAATAATTGTATAGCATCAAATTTTTGCAAGACCACGAACAGCAGTAGTGGGTGTAAATCAAGCACTAGCAAGAAAAGCTTTGGTCGAATGAAATAATTTCCAGATTGGAGAGCTCAGGGAACGTTATCTTCAGAGAAGTGGGTTTCTGAGTTGCTTTGATCAAATGAGTTTCAAAAGTGATTACAGCCCAATAAGTGTTTCCCTAAGCAGTACCCTGTGGGATGGGGAAGGCCAGAATTCAGGCAGAAGCTTTCCTCTGTACAAAAGCCTTGCCACTGACATTGTCAAGGGATCTGTTGCACTCCATTGTGTCCATAATCTTCAAATTAAAGCTCCCTAAATCCACAATAGTCTAATAAACCACAAGCCTGTAACAGCCCCTTCAATTTTCCACGTTAATAATCCATGGATTAAGAGTCCCTCTGCTGCTACAATAGACAGAACTGATCTTCTCTACTGTGTCAATGACCCATGAATTATAGGGCTGTGTCTCAGATGGTTAGATAATACTTCACTCAAGTCCCCGCGATAGATTTTTCTAACAGGGCAGATTCAGGACTCTGTTTTGGAGCAAAAGCACATTGTGACATTCTCATTTTTGGGACTGCTCCCCCTAGTCCTCTTGGCAGTATCCCTGCACAAAAGCGCAACCCCCTTTTTATCATACCAATCCATTTGTTTTGCAATAAATAGCCTAGTCGCCTTTCATTTACAACTGTACATTTAATATGTCATATTAAAGTTTATTAAGAGGCACAGTTTCATAACTGGTTAATCAACTGATGCAAAATCCTTCAATTTTCTTGTAATAAGGTCTTATAATAACCTGGGATATTTTATACTGATTTGTGGATAGCACTTCTTAACACACTTGTGTCGCTTAATAACCCTTTATTATACCATTTACTATGAAGTACGTCCAGCCTCTACAGCAGTCAAATCAGAGGGCAAAAGGAAGCGGAGTGGAGTCACTTCAGAACTACTGCCCAAACCCATCATCTGTAAAATGCTCATCGACTTTTCTGGTCAGGAGCAAGCAAGCTTCTGTAACAGCTGCGTGATTTCACCTTTGCAAATACCACTGCAGCCGGCAGCGTGGATTTTGCGTATGGATGGAAGTGCCCTGCCAGCCACTGGCATGGAAAGAAATGTGATGGGTAGGAGCAGACAGATTGTCTCTACGGCATTTTCACTGGGGAGCATGGTCCCAACGGCATGCTGTCTGCTGGAACAGAATGCCAATGAATTTTCCCCCCCTCCCCTTTACTTTTTAAAGCAGCAACCTCCATATTAAACTCAAAGCCACACAAATCATTGCACATTGTTGCAGGGTTGTTAAAGCCAAGGAATGCCTGTTAGGTTAGCCAGCCATGTCTCCATCAAAGCCTAGCTGTTCCATACCATATCTTTTACAGCGTTTGGTTCAGACTCCTATTATTCGGGACATTTAAAACTACGCTGTCAGCTCAACTAGACATGAGAAGAGACTCTGCACGGCAAGTGATCAGCTACTTCCATCTCTGCTGCTGCATCTTAAAGTGTATTGAACAAGTTGTTTGGCTTTGTTTTGCCCTTCACAGAGCAATAAATCACCTGGGCAAAAGTTAGAGCAGTAATGCTTTGGGGCAGGTAAAGCTGTGGCCATGACTTTGGGGCCAGGGTAATTCCCAATCCAGAAGGATCCATCACTTGCTGAAGAACTGTATTTTCTGATTCTCTGGTTTTCCAGACAGGCAGTGAAGGTCAGTTTTGTAAATCACCTCTAGCAGCTATGAGAGTCTATTAAATAAAATAGTCCCAAATAAAGACTTATTAACATCGATTCTGGAGCTTAACTCCACTGTTAAATCTTCCAGTGGCAGAAAGAAGATCAGTGCAGCATCTATAGGCAACTAAAATTATAGTAAAAGTAACAGTGGCAGCAGCCACTGTGGTGGCTGACAGAGGGTGGAGATAAATCTCTTCTGATGCAACAGAAAGAGTAATGGGAGGGTGGAACAGTATTAGATAATGTGTTTCTGTTGTTTGTATAGCAATTGTGACGACAACTGTCAAGCCGAAGTGGAGTAAGTTTTGTGCTGCTGGCTACCACATGTGACGTGTTCCTGCAGCAAAACCCTGCAATGCCACAAATAATTGGATTCACCTTAGCTGGCTGCCTGGTTTACAACTATCTGAATCTCACCTCTTATTTCACCCTGGTGAAGGTTTTCATTGACTTACTTCATCGTCCTTTAGAAGATGATAAAACAAGGCTCTAAATTGCCTATATATATCTTGGGCTACAAGTCAGATTTGTGAGACCAGATGTAATGTACAAAATGGGAAAAAAAAAAAAAAAAAAGAAAAAAAAAAGAAGAAACCTGACCCATTTGCCTCTTGGAGAGGCACTAAAATTCTGTCATCAGTTCATTTCCCCTTGCAAACAGGTATAAGAACAATAACTGTACTGTCGTTAGCCAGCATCTAGAATAAATAAAAGGAACAAGCCCATGCTAGCTGACCCAGATGCGATAGAAAGCGCCACTTTATCTCCTACAACTGCTGGGACCTGTGTGATCAGTCTCCTCTGATTTTAACACAAAGTCCGCATTGTCTTCTGAACCCATCTCAGCCTTTAAGTTGACCCTGCAGTATTTTTCTTGGTTGTCATGCTGAGCGCAATGTTTATCTTGTTATACTATTTATACAGAGCAGACTATTTTTCCATAAGGGAAATATCAAGTGTCAAGCATCTCAAAGTCCAGAGGACCATTGACTTGGGCCAGGCTCCCTCCTCCAGAGATTGGGCAACCCTGCGATAAACCAGTGGGAACACCACACCAGTGCTGAGCTCCTGGTGCCCAGCACGATGGCCCTCAGTCCTTCCTGCAGTACAAACCCTGGTGGCATCTAATGCATTCACTCACACAGCCCACGTTAGAAGAGTAATTGCTACCGTGAGACCTACGGTGGCTTTTCGGGTAGGGTAATGCTATTATTCCCATTTAATGATAAACCACTAAGTTAAGAGACATAAGGATGGTGCAGCGCGCACAGTTGCCACAGAAACAGCAGAGCCCATCACTCCTTTCATGCAGGAACAGTCTGGTTCCCTGGGGTGCATGGGGCCAGGAGAAACACCACTAATATGCTCCCCAGCCAGGTGTGGATCCCTTTGGACATGGGGATGCCTAAAGGATGGTTCAGTATAACCCCAGGCCCATTGCACTGAAAGGCACTGGCCATGCTTTC
>JAVJGJ010000047.1:16491919-16516017 GCA_035590215.1 Microhierax caerulescens
TAAGGTACTGGCCATGCTTTGGATTACGTGAGCTTGCACACCCCTCTGTCCCCCCTGCCTCCGACATATTCCTACGTGCTCTCAATATACACACAGCTTGTTAGCAACTCTGCAGGGTTCCCAGGAGCAGTGAATGAACAGAAACCGGGATTGTATGATCATAACAACCAGCTCAGTTTCTTCTGTCTCCTAAGCTCCCCTCCCAAAGCACAGGAGGAGTGGCTCCAGAGGAAAGGCCATGAATTTTTTATTTCCCTGACCAGAGGGTGTTTTTTGCCCGGTCAAAGCTATATACATTGTTCCTTGTTACTAAGGCAACAGGTACCTTACAAATGCTGCTACTACATAAACTAATACAACTCTGTGGTTTGCTCTTTCTTTCCAGCGCAGCTTAATAACCCATGTGGATGCTGCTAGCCGCCTCTCTCCCGCTGGGCTAAACGAGCACTTCAGGAAGTATTATCTCCCTTCCAGCACAGACTCCGCGGTGCCCGCACAAAGACGAGGCACTGAACTGGGGAGCTGGGCCACTATCAAAAGGCAGTGAGGTTTCAGAAAGCTCCAAGGAGGAGTGGGGATGGCTGTGGGAGCACCACATGGGTCTGCTGCGGCACTGCTGCCTCCCCAAAAGCAGCGAGGGATCCGTAATGCTCGCCTGTCCAGAGGGAACACGGCGCTTTTACAGTCCCGTAAAGGAATTCCTGGAGCACACACTCTTTAGTTCCAAGTTGTGCCCCCGTCATCGGCATCAAGAGCTAACTGGATTAAGGGCTGTTTGTTAAACTCCACCTCGCTCCCCCTCTCATATACCAGCCCCTTTGATACACATGCCCGGTTGTTAAGTGAACACGCCAGGTCCCCACTGCTCTTGCGGCCAGAGCAGGGTTAAAATGCTTCACTGGTCTCCTTAATCCCTCTCACATGATTTAGTCAACACCAGTGGGGGAGAAGGACCCGAAGGTTCTGCCTCCATAGCTTCCCCTTCTTCAGAAGCCAGAGAGAAGAGATTAATTCAGCACCGCACTCGGGCTGGAAGTGATGGGAGCTGTCAGAGAGCCACAGAAGCTGTGAACACTCAGAGCACCCAACAGGTACCAGGAGCTGCGTCTGCAGAGCTCGCAGGCTTGAGAGCTGCGCCCACCCTAGCCTTGAAGCTTGCTTTTTTCACTGCTCAGCACCATTTAAATCTTGAAACAGAAAAGACAAACATAAATTTTAAATACAGATTTCTCTCCTGTCCAGAGCTGCTGTAGCATTAGTTTGGTGATGGGGAGATGATCACCGTGCAGTAGTAGAAATAAAAGCCACCAGGAAAGAGCAGCAATTGCATACTACTGTGCTGGATGCATTCCTTCTCAGTGGACCTGGTACACAAAAAGATCTATATGCAGGATTTAGTTGTCAAGAACAATTGTTCTGTTAAAGGAACTAAATAAGTGGCCTTATTTCTGAGGACTGGAGGTAGCCTGAGATGCAATAGGCTAATAGGAGTTCAGAAGGAACAACTCAGAAACCAAAGCAGCTCAAAACCTAATGACTGATCTTCACTTTTTTTCTTTTCCTGTTTTGGGGGTTTGTTTTGGAAAAAAAACCATAGGGGCATATATTTAAACTATTTTATGCTTGCTACTAGGCAGCCCCTTTGTCCTGATGATCTAACAATAACACAAATAACTTAAATAATGTATATTTAACTTCCTTCCAAAAGGAAAACACAGGATGGGTAGTGTGCTCTGTCTCAAAGAGCTTTAAAAGCACAAAATGAGGACAGTTTTACAGACCCCATTCTTGTGCTGGATGACTTGCTGCTGCTGCTAGACAAGGGTCTTTTATTGAAACCCCAGCAGAAAAGTAAACATTTGAAATAAAGCTAAACAAGAGGTTAGTTGTTGAGGAAAAGACAGTCATCTGTCAGCATTTGGCAAACGAACTCTTCTTAAGAGTGGTCTTCCACTTGGACTTAACCTTTGTAGTCTGAATCCCTTCTACTTCATGAGAGGGCTCTCTGCTGTATCAAGTTTGCAGGACTATTGCCAAATAGATTTTAAGAAAACAAACTTGAGTTCCGAGTCTCAGGAATACTGAAATATGCTACTGGAGGAGATTCCCCAAGACAAAACACTGCGAGCTCACCACCTCCCATTGAAAGCCATCAGCAAATGGTGCCTGTCCTCTGTTTGTGAATTCACTAACTTCCCGTTTTATCTCCCCAGGCCTCGCTTGCACTGTCCTCTAACCCAAGCCAACCCTTCAGGGGACACATGGAGACATATGGAACAAACAGGTGGGCTGCCAGGTTCAGAGAGTAGGGATCAGTGACTTGACACTCAACTGGTGGCTGGTCATCAGTGGAGCTCCTCACAGTTTAATGTGGCTAAAGGCAGCGAGTCCCTACCAGCCTAGCCAACGGGATGGAACACGTCTTCAGCATGTTCAGATAAGATACTGAATTGGTGGGAACGGCCGATATGCCAGAGGGCAGGGCTCTGTTCAGCTATGTCTTGACTGGCAGGTGAAGCCATCTAACAGAAGCTTCATGAAATTCAACAAAGCCCAGTGCAAGCTCCCATGCCTGAAGCAATAATCCCTACGCACGCTGCAGATGGTCTAAATAGAAAGCAGCTTCACAGAGGAGGTAGGGACTAGGTGGACAGGAACCGAGCGTGAGCCAGTAATGTCCCAAAGAAAGGCAGCCACCTGCTGCATGTAACTTCAAGGACTTGCCAGCAGGCCAAGGGGAGTGACTATTACCCTTTGCCCCCACAGGAAAGCTACCTCTGAAATACTGCAGTCAAGACAGACATGGCCATGCTGTAGCCAAGGCAGACAAGGGCTGGAGCACCAGACAGACTGAGAACGGCATTTGTTCAGCCTGGAAAAGAGAGCACTGAGGACAGATGCACCTAACTGCTTTCACCAGCTACTTCATGGGTGGCTATGATGAAGACAAAGGCAGATGGTCCTGCATTACACAAGGGTTGGTCTAGGTGACCTGCAGTTTTTTCTTTCCAGCTTCAATCATTCCATGATCCTAGGAAACCGTTCCAATGAGAATTGTCTGCAGAACATGACATTTGAAATAATTGACTGCTGGAGAAAATGTAAAGCTTGGTTTCACCATAAACTCAAAGACGAAGAAAAAAAAAAAAAAAGCCATGGGGCTGCTTCTCATCTGCCAAGTCCTTCCCTTGCCTCTGGGTGACTTGCCAACCCAAACACCTGTTTCATATGGGTAGAAAGCAACAAATGGCTGACCCATATCTGTAATTAATCTTGAAGGCGTTTTGATTTTTCAGAGGATTAATGCACCCAATTCCCTTAATAAAAAACAAAAAGACAAAACAATCCAACCTTCTTGAAATTAAGCAAAACCTAAAGCATATGGGTAGACAACGGCTGCAAAACAAACAAACATTCCATGGTTCAGTGCAACTTCAAAAAAGGTCAGCACTGAAAACCCGAGCAAGCGAAGATAGCGTGTTACCTTTGGCAACCTGCGCGGCTTCAGCTTTGCTGCATCATTTCAGATCTATGCAGTCTGCTCATCAAAAATGACTATTCAGACTCTAATCAAAATAAACCTCCAAATTACTTCAGATGTAAACCACCGTTGAGACTGCAATGTCAAGTGTTCGAAAAAGTTCCTTACCCTAGTTCAGTATACCCTAGTTCAGTCAACCTCATGCCAACAGGTCGTGCTTCAGGCTTTGGTTACATGGAAGCGTGTGAGAACTAATAGGAGCAAAGTGGCCCACCAGCCCCATCGCCCACGCCGCTGTACCACAACAACACCGTTTGACCTAAGCAAGAGCAAGGCACAATCCAACGTGCTTGGGAAATAGCAAGAGCAGGACATTCTCATAATCACATTTTTTCTTCACAATGCATTTCTCACAAACAACAGAAAAGTTTCTGAGCAACTGAAATTTGCAATCTACAGTGCCTTACTGTCTCTTAGCATGGACCTCCCTCCTCCTCAGAACATACTTCTGGCTCACTTCTAAATTTCTTAGTTTAGAAGTCATTTATCAATAAATAATTTTTTCTTCCCCTTCAGAGTTTCAGGTGTTACCCAGTTTCTCTGGCAGACAAACCAGAGTGACAGCATGTCTTTTTAACAGAAGTGTTCTGGGAAATCCATTGCTGGAATATATGGAATGGGAGGGGGAGAGCTGGGGGAGAAAGAGAGCAGGAGCACTTTGGATGAGACTGGGGCTGTTGTACAGACCCTTACACCACGATTCCTGGAGGTGTTGACAGGCACAGACAATTTTACCTGGAATGGAGGATGGGGTGGGGAGGGATTAGTGACAGCCCACGTTAGTGCATCTGACCTGCCTCAGACTGACAAACCTGCTCTGTGGTTGCTGCTGAGGTGACTCGGGGGGAAATCCCTGTGGCCAGATACACGATGTATCCTTTTCCTCATGCTTTTCCGTCTCTCCAGCAACATAACACCTGGCCTGCGCAGATGGACCAGAATGCAAGTTTCTCCTCGCTGTGCCCCAGCCAACATGAGGCCATCTATAACATTTCTCAAACACCTATCTTGTTGCAATTCCTTTTTGGTATCTTGGTACCAGTCTCTGCCAGACACAGCTTAAGTTTCAGCATATTAATCAAACTCCTCCACATCCCATCAACACCAATCTTGGCACACAGCTACTTTTGCCTCAGGGACTCCTTGAACTCTGTGCCCTGAAACTACAAAAATTCTCCTTGTCCCCCAAACCTCAGGAGACAGACAGGGGTATGTTTGGTCCTGGTGAGGGATGCTGAGAGGGATGCTCCTCTGAGGAGGAGCAAGCACTGAGAGCTCTTCACTGTTAGTATTACTACACTAGAAAGCACATCAGTACTAGGTCAAAGCCCAAACCATGCAACATGAGTAACACCGAAAAATGTAAAAATGAAAGATGTCTTAGCTGAGTAAGATTTCCACCCCCCTGCCCCCAGTTCTCGGCCATGTCTGCAATACAAAATGAGAAGCATGGGGAGAAAGTACATCTTTCCTTTCTCTCTAGAAGTCAGGGTGGCTTTTCATGACAAAATATTTCTAACACTTTCACTATCTCTCCTAGGTCTCTCTAGTTGACTGAAAACTCAATTTGAAAGAGGTATGCTGACCACAACAACATATATTTTGCTCCTAATATTAGGTCAGAGTACCCAAGGCCAAAGAAGAGAGTGCTAAAGCACCATCCATCCATCCATCCACCCCAGCCACCCCTGTTTGTTTCCCTGGTTGTATTTGCTGCTGCAAGACACTGCTAGACCATTGTCTGCAATCAGATACGTTGTACACATCCACATGAACAACAGTTCCTTTGATCTTCAAAAGAATTTTACTTCTTCAATTACGAGTTTATCAGTAGCACGTAATCAGGCTGTAGACACACACAGTTTAGTCTTAACCCATTCTGATTGCAGGTGCACAGCCAGCAAGTGTCCTTTATGCTGTATCCAAGTATTTATTGAGACAGACTGTCTCCTGGAAAAGCTAAGGCAGTTTGTCTTGGCAGGTGGAACAGGGTGAATTTCTCAAGGCACTGAGAGCTATCACAGCTAATAAACTACCTGCACTGTGGCCTTTCCTTCAAGATGAACGTTCCAATACTCCATATCCCATGTTGCTCCCAATAGCAGTGGGATATACGCAGATATAAACATACAGCATCTTTACACATGGTTTGACACTCTGGCCATGTGTAAGCAAAGGTGTGTCAGGAAGAAATAACCCTCCACATACTAGTAAAAGTTGAAATTAGACATAGGGAAGGATGTTTTTTTCTCTTTCCACTCACACCAAGTTGAAAACAGAAAGGCAGAGACACTAACCTGGAAACTGCCACCCAGGCAGGTACAGCCCATAAATGAAAAGAAAAAAAAATATCTGCGAAAAGAGAGTCGAGAAGTGTGGCAGTAGTTAATCACTTTGCATCAGTACTTGGTAGTTGATTTGGTTTCTGACCTGTGGGGAAGTGCTGACCTGGCAGCCCAGAACACCTGCTGTTGTTTAGGTAAAATGCATCAAAACAAGGGCAAAACAAGCAGTTGGCTATTTTGTATTTGTGAGTTGATGGCTAATGCTCTGAAACCTGATTGATTTGAACAGCAATCAGCTCAGCTCTTCATTAGAAGACGATGAAATTCTGTTAGAGGTACATGCAATGAAGTTGCATTACCCAAGCGTGTGCAGGAAGAGGGACTTGCTAAGCAAACTCCTCTGGCCATGCCCTGCCTCTGCTCCCCTACCTGTTTCTTCCATTTCATCCCTGATTTCTCCAGCTTCTGCTGCTAATTGGAGCTCATTGCATTTCTTTCCTGTGGGCAGCATCAAACCAAATACAAGAATCCTGTCAGAAAATGGACTTTCCAAAAATATTCACCGTAAGAAAAAAACCAAACCAACAGGTCAGATTATTTTTTTTAGAAAAGAGTAAAAATCCCTGCCATAGCAGCCAAGAGAGGACCAGATTTTTCAGAAGAGTTCAACATGCTGTTTAACATACCCAAACATCTCAAAAGAAACTGGCCCCCGTTACAGCATCGAACACCTGGAACTAGCCAGGCTTGGTTTTGAACGTCTGCTCTTAAAAGCAACAATAGCTTGTGCTGTTGTGGGTAATTCAGTTTTGGAAGCAGAAACCTTGATTTATATGGACTCCATGCTAATGGAGAATTACTTCCAGTTTGTTACAAATTTCAGCACTGAAATTAGGTGGTTTTCTTGCCAAATTCGGGCCCAATGTGATTCTAATCGAACGGGTTTTGAAGAGCTCCAGTCCTTTTCATAACACTGCAGCATGGCTTGGCAACCCAGCTTTTACATGCTTGGGGTTACCCAGCACTACAAATTGTTGTTTTATCAGATGCAGCTGACTGAAAAATGAAAAAAACACTCCCTCTTTCCTCCCACTCTAAAAGCATTTAAAGCACAGCGTTTCCGGGAACCTGGCTGGGCAGAGGGAGTTGGCAGGGTGGATTGTAATGTGTAAAATACGGAGGGACAGATGTTCAGCTGATCGCTTTAACAGATACGATGGTAACGCGAGGATGACAGCTCTATTAGATTTCAGGAGGTGATGTGTCACTTGTGCAGTAGGCTACTCCACATCTTCATAAAAAGCACTTTTTATGGGGTGAGACAAGAGAGATCCAGATAAAAGCGACATAAGAATGCTAGTCAGCCATAATCGTGAGCTCAATTAAAGATTTGCTGGAAATCACATTAAATAAGAGCTCAAATCTGCAAATCAGCTCTGTGGCATTCCCAGTCGGCAGCAAAGCCACTGCTCCCTGGTGCATCCTCTCACCTGGCACTTGCACCCGGCTGTAGACTATGCTCTTCTCAGAGGGTGAGGACTGCCCGTTGTCCAGTGCATTGCCAGAATATGGACATTTAGAGACGATCCAGGCTTGAACTAGTAATATCACAAACAGCATGGTATTGCTAGCGACAAAACCCAGGCTGGACATCCATGTGATCAACGAGGAAGGAGCAGCCTCATCTCCAACGATGTCTGCTCCTCCATACTATTAGTTTTAGCTACCCCAGTCTTTGCTCTTTGCCTGTGACCTTCTTCCCCCTTCAGCTTGTATTTCCTTTTTAAATGGCTTTTTCAGCTCTTGAATCCCAGGTGTTTCTCTTTCTTCAGCTGACACTCAGGCTGTGCATCAGGCAACCATCACAACTTGGCAAAGGTTTACCAGGTCAGTGTAGGAAGACCCTCAGATCCAGATTTTTGCTATTAGAGTTGTCAGTCATACAAGTCCTTAGAGACTGCAAGAGCATGCAAATTAAATCTACAGATTGAATTATCTTGCACTTTTTTTCCCCTTTCCCTTAAGTGCACATGTGGTCTTGTCATCTTGTCATTTTTATCATTGTTAGTGACAGTCCTCAACAAAATAGTGGACAAAACCATCAGATTTCTTATTCCTGCTGCAAGCTGAATACCAAATGTGAGCTCCCCGAATTGCAACGAGTTATTCTCCTTTGCCTGACACATTGTTATGCACCATGTTTGTGTAGCATTTGTAATCAAAACAGCTTTGAGTGTTGGGCTTTTTTTTTTTAAATATATAGAAAAAGATAGGTTTTTTTTCCCCCAGGAGAAAATGAGGAAGGTTATAAATTTCAAACTCCAGGAGCACTACACTGAGATCCCTAAAAAAATTAGACCAGCAACTTGAAGCACACAAGGAGAATTATGCCACAGGCAATAAATAATGTCCTGATATCAACAAGTGGGGCTACCTGAAAACCTCTGCACCCTGCCAGGCAATCAGTCAAGTCGAAGGAGAAGATAAGACTGATACAGCTGCTCTGACCTGTAGATCTCAGTCCTTGGCCAGTCACACTTGGTGACTGGGAACCAAGACACTCACAAGAGCCCCTGGAGATCCAGGGCAAAGGATATATGTAGTTGACAGATATGGAAAAAAGCAATTTGGTTCATTTGAAAGTTAATTTCTACCAACGTTTCACTCCAAAATGTATAGCCAACTAAGATAAAACCCAAATCACTTTTGCTTCAAATTCACGAGCATTCTTCAGCAACCTTTTCACTAACATTAACATAGTACCCTGTTAAAGCAAACAGAGAAACTTGTACACTTTTTTCTTAGGCAAGAGAGAAAGCAGGTAATGACCAACTGCCTGCAAGAGCTGTGCAAACACATCAGTGTGTGGACACAGAAGCTGTGCTGAGGATGGCTACACCAGGGTCCAGGCAGAGCTTCAGTACCTCTGCTGTAGTCATGCACAGCCTGAAAAGAAACAAGTGCTATTTTGACTGACTAATCAACAGCCCAGAGTTTCAGGTGTGGTAAGTTGCTTATATCATCTTTGGTTGCCAAATTTAAGACTTCCTAAAAAAGCTAAGCAGCTGGAGCCCTCCACCTTTGCTGGAAAATCTGCTTCAAGCTGGGCGATCTTAAATAGCGTAAATAACTCTCAGACATGGAGTGTGTTGCAAGGCTAGGCTTCCTGCAAAAATAATAGCAAAGGACAGGATTTTGGAGGATGAAGTCAGAAGAATCAGTGGGCTGAGGGCTATGGTGTTCATCCTGGGTCACCTGTCTTGTGTCGAAAGTCAAAGCATATTCAGTTTACCTAGTTAAAAATCCACATGACGTGGGCCTTCACAACTCAGAGCAACAGATCTGAGTGCCCTACACATTGATATCAGTGGCCAGGAAACAATTAAATAAAAAACGTAACAGGTTCCGTCTTATTTTCACTGGCTGGCAATTTCACCCATCTCAAGAAGTAGGACAAACATCTTGTGCTGATAAATCACTACATCATCAGACCCAGCAGCAAATGCTGTTGTGCCTCTAGAGCTAAGGAATCAATTCAGCATCCTGCGACAGTACTAAGTATTCATGAAAAATTGAAAAGGACATATTTTATGGAGTCGGGTCTGCAAAGCAAGGTAAGCAGGTCCACAAGACGTTTGTTGTACAACCTCATCCAGTAGAAAACAACTTCTCCAATACACAGCAGGCTTTTAGGGCTCATCTCCGCACTGAAAGCGCCTCAAACGTGGATTTAACAAGAAAAATTATCTACGTACCTCCCCTAGATGCATCCCTCTAACCACCTTATGAGCTGTAGGCAACAGATGGAGGTGCCTCAGCTGGATTTCCCACTTTTGACTGCCAATTAGAACTTTTTTTCCAAGTTTCTAAAGCTTAGACTAGCACACAGTATCATTGCTAATAAAGCAATAAAGATTTCTGCATACCAACTAAGTTGCTAACTACTTCTATTTTGTCTTCTGGCATATGTTCGACATTCACATTTATTTGTTTATATTATGATTTTTAGGTAAGAGTTGTACAACTGTAAAATTGCATTTGCTCGCAGTTTTGTATGCTGCCCCACTGGTGCTGGTTTTGTGAAGAACCCAGCGATGTAAGTATAGGAAATGCAAAATGTCAAGGTCGTTTAAGTGGTAAGTTTCTTTTCCAGGCTGGATTGCAGAGAAAGGTAGTCTCACGGGGGAAAAAAATGAACATATGTACTCAGTAAATTCTTGATGCTTCGTGAAAAAGCTTGGCTAGGATACAGCTATGGCTAATAGCCCAAAGTAAAGCTAGTGGGAAAAAAATTCTCGTACACAAAGTAAACAGTTTAAAAGTTGAACTTAAAGCCTTCTCCTGAGTAGATGTCCAAACCACATTAATTATTTAATGCACCAAGTAGACAAAGAACTAAGAAAAAAAATTAGGCTGAAAATCCTACACCCCCCCCCAAAAAAAATCCTCTGTATTAAAACTGTAACATTATAAAGGTACGTCACCACTCTCACACTGAGATCCACAGAGCATGGGGCATCAGCAAGGAGGTATGGAAAGGGATGTGTGCCTACACTGTTTGCATGCTGCTGTTCCCATAAAAACCTTCTCTGACGTGCAAGAAATGACATCGGAGAAGCTTTGTGGAGATATTGTAGAAGATCATGGAAATAGCCCCATATATATCCCTTCCTTCAGGGGCAAAAGGATTGCTGAGGAAAAGACCAAAAGGAAAAAAAAAAAAAAAAAAAAAAGATTGCTGTGGACATTGATAAAAAGTATGTCAGTGCTCGAGATATTAAAAATATTTTCTCCCTAAAAAAAAAAAAAAGCACCACACACACCCCCTTAAAAACCTCCCAAACCCCAACCCTCTGTCATTTGAAACCAAGCAGAGGAAGAGCTGATGTTCCTCCCAAGGGTGGATGTCAGTCCAGCCAGGGAGCCTGGCCCCCCATGAAGGATCAGAGCATGAAGCCCTCATGCTCCCAGCAAGGAGCAGTAGCACCATTTTGAATGGAAACGTTTAGGCTGTCAATGAAGTATTATTGTGCCCATAGGAAACAGAAACTTGAGCAAAACAGAAGAATAGCTTTCACTAGACAGACCAAACTTTTTATTAAGGAAGCTATTTAAATTAGGTTTTTTACCAGCCACAGCAGACCATCATTTCTGCCTGTATTGTACTTGTAGTTTGGCCCTATCTCCACCACAAGGACAAAAACCCCAAAACCCAACAGAAAAATGAACCCGTTCAGAGTCTTCTCACAGGAAACCTTTCCCATGGCTGGGTATCTGAAGTAAAGGTTTCTGTAACAGGAGAGAGAACAGCTATACCCTTACAGAGCAAATGAGATGTGGCCCTCAGACATCCAGAAATCAAAAACACACAGCAGATGCAATTATGTCTCACAGCAGAAATAAATATGCAACTTACTATAGGAATGTCCCAGTGGACAACTTTTCTAGAAATAAATTTCAACCAGAATTCATTTAGTTTTGCAACAGATGCTTTGAATTTGAGTCTGCTTGTTCTCAAAAGCATGAGACAACAGCTGACTGTAAGCCCTATATTCCTATCACGCTCATTCTCATATCAATTTATAAACTGCTGAATTAAGAATAGAATTGATCTCATGTTTAGGATTTATAAACCATTTGGAAGAGTTCAGCCTGCCCTGACTTTATGTTGTTCTCATCACTAAGACACATTCATTAACTACCGTTGAAGAATCCCTGAGAAGTTTCTAGGGATCGTAACACAGCTATTAAAAGCCTTTTGGATCCAAACAGTAGTTATTTGACGCCAATCTATCTTTCCAACTCTCGACAGGCACCACATAGGCAGACATCAAAAAGAGCTGAGCATTTGATGACAATTTTGCTGAGCAATCTGCCAGCAGCAGAAAGGTTACATCCCCCCCCGTGTTTGCACAGGGTTTAGCTGTGGAGGCACAAGCTGGAGGTGCCTCAGAGGTACCACCACGAGATTAATGCTCAATATCTTTAATCATTCCCTACAGCATTTGAAACACGAACAAACCTAAAGCCTCTCAAATAAACATTGGTTTATAATCTCGGGTAGAAAACAATGTGGGAGTTAACGTGCATGTAGAATACAATTTTAAAACTGCCTTCCTACTTTCCTGTTTCCTTGAAAGGGTCCAAATGAAAATAGCACTGTTCCCTGCTCTTGGAGTTATCTGTCCAAGGGAAGTGTTTCTGTGAATGCCACCAGCTGGTTTATATCTTAATTAGGGGATTGGTTTGTTATTGGTACTTGCAGAAAAATACATTTTACTGATAACTACAGAGTAAATATTTATGCCTATTAGTTACAGCTAAAAGGAAATAGTTCAGAAACCACTTTAATCAGTTGTTAGTCTACCTGCTGGCAGCGTAACTACTTGCAGTGTCATGAATGTTAAATAGAAAGTCAATGATGAGAGCGAGGGAGTCTTCATACTTGCTCTCTCCCCAAAGACAAGAAGAGACCCTAGCCTAGCTTCTACTGTGCTCTGTGATTATTATATTTTTTTTAATCAGATATATTGAAATGAAAATGCTGTCACTGAAAACTGGGTGGCTGCTGTCTGTAGTACCTCGTGTGCATTTATTCCACCCCACAAACGGGTTTGCCCCAGCTTTGCAAGTGTAATTTGTTAGTAAATCTGTCTGCTAGGCGCTTCACACGAACAACATGTTTTAAGCAAATATTGGAGCATTCTAATGAGAGACAATGTTTACATTTACCAAATATATTCCTGAAGCCAAAGCCCAGATGCCACAACCCCTTATCTGAGGGTAACTTTATGTGCGCTAGAGATTTCACAGACCTCAGGTCCGCTGCAGCGCTTGAATAAAGCGACTCACATGTGATCCTTCAGAAAATAACAGCTTGAACTCTCAGACATTTATACGCGAGAAAAACACTCGCTTATACCCTTAGTTTTAAGCACACATTTGGGTCTTAGTGAAGCGTGTTTAAATTCCTAACTGCACAGAGGTGAAATCTGATTCAGAGACCTCAGGAGATAAGAAAAATATAACAAAATGATTCACCCGTTACTGGAAGGTTGCTTAAAACTGGTGTTGCACACAGTTGTTGAGAAAAATGTAGCTTTTTCATCTTATCCTATTTCTAATAAAATAATAAAAAAAAAAAAGACAAGGCAAAATTCGACCAAAATCTAGTGACATGTAACGATTATTCAAGCATAAGTGAAAAGATACTTCAGGGATTTCTGAAAGTGGAAATTGTATGTCAGAAGAAATAAGAAATCCTTTAAATAACTAAAAACTTTCTGTAGAGTAATTATTCCCCTCCCCCCCGCAGATCTTCATAGAGCAAGGACATGCTTGTCTCAGCCCTACCAGCTGCAATTTTTGATTGACTCAAAATACAAAGAAATAAGGAAAATTAATGGGAATTAATTTTATTCAACGGTGATAACCTGCTCTTACTGTTCCCCATCAACCACAGTACAGCTCAGCGAGCCTGCATGCCAAAATGCCCACAGAAGACAACATGCCACAGAAACAATTTTTGAGTCAGCACGTGTAGACGGAGATCACTTCACTACTTCTGTTCTGCTAAAGCTTCTGCAATTATATTATTCATTATATAATGGTGCCCACAAAGTGGACACATTTAAGTACCCTAAAGGATAATATCATTGGAAAAACAGCTTGTACTCCTCAGCCAGGCATTTAGGACCGTAAAAACTTCACATTGAGGATGAACTGTTCTGTGCTGGAGACGATACTAATACAATGTGTCCAAACCCATCCTTTTGCAATCCCCCAAAAAGACGTGTGCTGGTTTGAGAGCTGTAGGTTTTGCTCTAATGCTGGCAAACACACAGAGGCAGATTTCCCTTTGATACCAATGATGGCAGTGGAAATTGGATTTGAGTAGGAAATGGTAAAATTAATTTTTTTATTAATTATTTTTATTAATTGGAGTGGGAAGCTGGTCTCAAAATTCCTATTCAGGAAAAGCACCTTGGTAGCCAATTAATTTGCAATTGCACCAAATGCTTAACCAGCAGTAAAGCTTGCAGGTCTGATCAGAGAGCTGATTGAGCATGAGTGACTAACGAGAACAGATGTGCTGGCCACAGCTGTCACTACCAGCTTAATAGAAGACGTGCTTGGAAGTCACATCACTTCAATAATAAATAAATATTTTTAACCAAAAAGGTTACATTGTGATCAGGAGCTTCCTTGTATGGAGTCTGACGGTTGGGGTAACCCCAGCTAGGGCAAGGCTGAGCGCTGGCAGGACAAGGCTCAGCTCTGCCGAGGTGTTACTGGAACCACCAAAGCAGCTGGGTCAGCTTGGACCACTGCTGTACCTACACCCAGACAACAGTGCGACGGAAACATCTGCATTCAGATAGCGCGGGCAAAAGCAACGAATGTGCATGCCCAGTTAAGCCAGTTGCTGGGAACGTGCCGCAGGGAGGGCAGCCTGGCAGCGGGCACACCGGAGCACTGCCTGGGCTCCTGGGCTTACCGGCTGCTGGGTGGTGAACGCAAATCCTCTGACCAGGTTTCCATTCTCTTTCAGATACTACAACTCCCCAAAATCCTACCGTTCTTTTTGCCCATCCCAAATTCTGCATGTCTCCAAAGAGCATGACACTGGTGACTGAAGGTGTGATTGCCTTGCACTGCTGGAAAACACAGTTTAAAAGAAAAAACAAAACAAAAAAAAACAAAATCAAAAAAAGAGGAAGGAAAAAAAACCCTGCAGCCTCCTGACTGCTGTTGAACAACAATCACCACCCAAAGCTTTTTTCCCAAGTATATTCCCATCTGCACAAGTCAAAATCAGGGCTTTCAAATAACACTTCAGAGCAAGACTTTGTTTTTCTTGGAAGCTTTCACTCTGAAACCTAGACTAATAGATCTGGGCCATAAAACAGCGTAAGCTTTTGGATTCTGGGAGGAAAGGATTTCTAACTAACTCTCAGTGAGCAGGTATCTACTATCTGTCATCACTTCCCTGCTCTGTGGAGCAATTGGAGAGGATTACCACTTTTATTCTCCCAGAGAACCTAGTTGTGCCAGGTATCAGAAGATATCAGACAAGTTTGTGCCAGGTATCCCCAGCCCCACATGTGCACGATCGCACCCTTTCTTTACGGATTAGGAGCGTGCTCCGTGCGAGGCCATGGCACAGCCACCAGATTAATTCCGTCTCCTCCAAGCTCCTCTCCATGCCTCCTTGCTCTCCCCTTCCCCGGCACAGTAAAGCAGCGATGCTGAATGCTAGCACTGATCCCCCCACCCCTATCTGATGGCTTCTTCAGTGCCAAACCTCCAACTCAGGTTTTCAAGTTGCCAAATAAATTTGGTTCCACAGAGTCCTTTGGGGATGCTGAATGCGTTACGCAAGGAGAGGTGCACAGTCCCATAACCCTGGTGCTCTGCACTGCCAGTCAGCAATCTCTCACAAGAATTACTCACCCATCTGTCTTATCCATAAGAAATGCATGGCCAATATTTTCTACCCTAATTTAAGGCAGTTTTCATTAAGCCCTTTGTTTCTACCACCTGAAGCAGCAAGCTTTGAACAGGGTATTATAAATGAAGAACGTTTTACCTTCACCCCTCACAGAATAGACTGCTGACTTCATTTAAAAATAAATTTAAAAAATTAAATCAGACAATGATGCTATTAAAGAGTTCCATGTCATTGTACTTTGAAGTCATTTTCTAAATGGATCACGAAAGTGTAACAGACAAGTGCTTGAATAATACCTCAGACGCCTGTCTAAACAAGAAATATTTTTCCTATTTTCAGCTGCGTGATGCATACACAGGCAATGATAATGAAAGCAAGGAAATGATTTCTTTAATTACTGTGTGATGGAGTATAATAGAATAAAATGCCTATTGTTGGCTGGGATTAGGATCAGATGGATGCCTCAGAAGGAAACCCCCAAGATGTGGCTGGACAAACACCAGACACAAATACATGCAGAGATTCCATGAAGCACTTTATTAGTGGGGCCATTCACTGAATGGCAGCTGATAAGGTTTTCAATAACATGGACACAGCAAGTTGTATAATGCTCTGTAATCTAAACATAATTAAAAGTGTTAACAATTTTGTAGCCTTTATCTGAACACATTTTTCCCACATGCTTTAGGTGACCGGGTCATAATCCAAAGACAAGCAACTCTCTTGTTTTACACTATTAGTCTAGTGAGTGGCAATTTTTTTCCTGTGCACAAAGGTCATTGTACCCCAGGCAACGTCGCTTGTCGGTATCTTCCACAAACCCAGGATGCACCAAAACAAACACAGATGGATTACACGTTGTCTATTAACTCAGCATTTCTCTTCCTTTCCTCAGATGCCAAAAAATAATTAAAGAGTATTTGTATGTGAGTGGTGGTAATGCATTCATATAATTTGGCAATTATCTTGTCAGCTACCTTTATTAGATTCTCAGTACTGTAAATTGCTTTAATGTGCTATATGGCTCTACTACGCTTATGACATCAGCTTCTGCAATTGCAAGCTCAGAGATAAGTTTTAACGAGAAATGAGAAATAAGTTTTGGTGAAGTTCAGGATGCATTTATGTTAAAGCCTTTTATTTTTTCTGTTTGAAGTCTAGGAGCTAAGTCTTTCCTAGGAGTTTTAGTGGGATTTTTTTGCTTTGCTTTCTCAAGAGGAACTCAATTCCCTTCTAGACACATATGTAAATAAACCAATTTTGAAGGATGCACAGTGCCCCAAAAGCTCCCCTTTAGGCATCAATAGGCACACCAGATTTTTCAGTGGATTTTAAAATCTAGCCAGAAGAACATCACCCCAAATCAGGGGAGTGGGAAACGTGGTGTAGATGTCTGACTCTGTGGGAGCTCAGTTTAAGAGAAGCCTTCACTCCAAACCCAGCAGGCAGTGGCAGAAGACCTGGGCCATTGGCAGAGAAGGGTGCAGGGGCACCAAAGCTAGAATCTCCCCTCCTTGCTAAAGGGAGTCAAAAGTGTAGATGCACAGGAACTGAAAAGTGAGATTTTGTGAAGAACAGCATTACTTAACACATCAGTACTAACTGATGGATTACAATGTAATCATAATCTTAATGTACCCCAAAATACCTTTTTTTTTTTCTTCATTATTCCTCTCCCAACCCAGTGAGTATGAAAAGTTACAATACCAGCTTACAGGCTGCTTGACTGGCCCCGTTTCTCTCATGCTAGCTACATATTTTAAGGAAGATTTATCTGTCTCCAGCTTCCAATACTTACTGACTCACTGAGATAGACTGTAACAGCAGCAAAGCCAAACTCATGCTGTCATGCTGAGGCATACAGTGCATAGGAGCCATTAAAGCCTGCTTCAGTGCTACTTGGAGCACTGATGGATACTTGGAGGGTAACTACTAGCTCACTTTAATTTGCAAAAATTTCTCATAAGCTGGGATAATTGAATGCACAATAAGAGTATCTGCATCATTTGAATGTTGCATTCATGCTGTAATGTGCACCTAACAAATTCAGGCACTTTTTAGGGTGTATACTCCCCTACCCTCCTCCTAACATCTAGAAACATGCAACATTTTTCTGCTCTGTAGCATTTTCGGTTTTGTTTTTTAATTATAGGTAAGACTGAACATACCGCCTTTCCCCGTGGGAAAGTGTCCTTCCTGGATTACATACAACTATATAGTCTGGATGCAAGAAAAATACAGATGTGTGAAGGGTAATAAACAGATTCTGGGAACTGCACATTTCAAATATATCGGCGAGTGCCTTTTCCATCACAACACAAAGCACGAACATGGGCATATTATGCTTGATTTCACAGTGCAGCACAATTACAGCACTCAATTTGCAGAACTTGATTTCACAACGCTGGCAAAATCATACGTAGCAGAGGCTAAGATCCCCCTTGCTCAGCCATGTCTCTCCATCAGGTCTATGCCTGCAAGAAGGTACAGACGCAAGGACTGCTTCAGAGAGAGACCGACACAACTTTGCACTTCGAATAACATGCCTGAGCTGAGGACCTTGAGTCCCCAGCCATCTCAGATGGTGAAATGGGTACTTGGGCACCCCACATCAGGCAGTGACAAGTGACCAGACTGGATGGACCACACAGGCAACGTGCAAATGCTGAGGGCCGCACCAAGCACGTGGGAAAACCTGATATCTCTACCCAGTGTAAAATGGTAAAGATGGCAGAAATTAGTCGCAGTCATCAATGTGATGAGAAGCTGGAGCTGAAAGTCCCTGAAGGTGAATATGACTATGGCTCTTTGAGGAATAAAGTAGCTTTGAGAGTAAAGGGGCTAAATCTGATTGTCCAGATCTCTCCAAGTTTCAACTCATAGATTTAAATATAGACCCTTCTTCAAAAATTCTAGGGAAAGAAATTTAAGATGGGAAAATTTATGGCAGAAAGACACTGAAGTCACATAAACATGTAGTCAACCTATTTTCAAAGTTTATAGATGAATAAAGTTCAAAACAAAGGTAACGAGTTAATTTCAGATATGAAGAAACAGCATTGTTTGAGTATTTAATGGTTATTCATAGAAGTTTTGTAAGAATACCACCAAGTTTCTCAATTTACAAATGATGTGATATAGCATTTTTTTTTTTTTAGATGGGATAAATCTTTATGTGAATTTTACTAGCGACTTCTATGGATTGTCTGTTTCTGAATGATTTGAATAGAAAAAACCCAACAACAACAACAGAACTATTACAAAATTGGACAAAGGGCTTCCTTTCCCCTTCCCTCCCCCTTTGCCAAATGACTTTCTTCCCAATCCCTTTTCTCTGCTGGGAATGAAAAGCATCTCTGCAGAGAGAGTCTTCCAGTTAGCTTGAAGTTGAGGAACTTTTGCTTTGAATTCCTGTCCTACTCCAGGATAAGTGACATTAAAGTGTCTTACAAGGTGCGCAAGACTCTAAAGTCTGGTTTTATAAATGGCTTAGGAACATAAACTAAAAAGCTTTTTGTTACCTAAAAATGCCAACATATACCTGGCGTTTTTGGTGTCCTGGATACTTTAGAAAAAAATCTCACTAGGACCATACCAAATTTAGACAAACAACTGTTTAGATAGCTAAACATACCAGGGTACCTGGGTATCTTGCCATCGCAGCAGGATCTGACAGCCCAGCAGAGGTATTCATTCTGTAGTTAAATAATACCACGTAACTTCCAAGGCCTGGATCCCAGCATCTGCACTTCCAGGTGAGTGTCCTAACCAATACACTCCAGGCTGCCTTTCATTTTTTATTTTTTTTTTTTTAATTATTTGTGAAAAATCAGACCAATTTTAGCTGAAGAGACCTCCTTCCTGCTCGCTTCACAGCCCAATGGCTCGGGAACACGCAACGGGAGCTGTGGGCAGGAGGAACTGCTCAATGTAGATCTGCCAACCAGTGGGAGGACCTTCCCAGTCCTGGAGGTGGCTGGTTTAATGGGACCTGTCTCAAGGTTGCCTTCTCTGCCAATTTCACAGAGAAGCGTAGTAATAGATTATTTTTCCTACAGTGTTTTGAGCAGCCAAAAATATAGTATTGTTCTTGTACTGTATTAAGCGTTGCTAATCCCCAAACCACTGCTTCCTCTGTAAGGGGAGGAAACATTGCGAGCAAAACAGCTCAGCTTTTTCCTTGTCGTTACTCATTTGTGCAAGCAACCATCATCTAGCTCTGCAAGTCAACCCCTTTTACGATACTCAACAATGGAAGATACTTCACAACCAGAACTGATCACTGCCAGCTTGCTCCCAGATTTTTATTAAGTTCAAACTTGAGTCGTACTGTGTCTAATCCTTAAAGTGTCAGTGGTAGTTATAAATTTATTAATACAGCACTTAAGCCATTGCCTTTTGGATAGAACAAAGTGGATCCCCTCACAATGTCAACGCCATTCACGCCAGCTAAACAAACTGGCTGAAATATCCTCCCCCAGGATATACTGTGCCCTGGCATGAGGATGCTCTGTCCTGCTGAGATAGTTCAGGTGGTAAACTTTGTCTTAGCGGCACCACAGCTTGGAAATGGGATTAAGGGGAAAGAAACCCACAACTGTAGAGCCTCTGCTAGAGGTCAGCTCACACATGCTTCGCTGTATGTATCTGGCAGCCTTAGAGAGGCAAATACATAATCACAGCGGTATGCAATCCGTATGGTAAGTTCAGACCAGATACAATTACACCATCAGGAAGCAAATAATCAGCACTCATTTGCAAAAAGCCCCATTAGGAGGGGACAGTCCTATACCTCCCCGATGATTTATAAGCTACAATTGTAATTGCCTCTTTGAAACAGCACAGAGAACAGCCTCTCACCAAATGTGCACACAACGCCCAGACATCACTTCTTTTCTTGCAAGACAGAAAAAACAAATGAAGTCAATTAGTTCATTCTAGCAACAAAGATCTTGCACAGAGGGAAAATGATTCACATTAAATAATTTCCAAGTGGTGAGTGGCTCTAGAGGTAACAGCCCTGCCTTTGAACCCAAGGGGAAAAATCTAGGATCCTGTCCAGCAGACAAAAATACCTTCCTCGGTGCCAAAGGCACCTCAAGGTGGGCATGACTGGCAGCTCCTGGTCCAGGTAGCTGAAGCCTTTGAAGATGAAGGCATTACCTGAGCGCTGACCCGGAGCTGTACCACTTTTCAGCTTTTATATTTGTGCATGAATAATAGATGAATAGTAGCCAGGAGAACGAAGAGGAGGAGGCAGCAGAAACAGTTAAAATGTACTCAAGATATTTCCAAAGAGAACAAAATAGGCTAGCGAAGTAAAGACAGGGCAGAGGTGAAGGTCAGGATGAGCTCCACAGTGCAAAACCCGGGCAGAGGAAGCAAAGATGAGTCTACACCACCTCTGCATAACACCGCTCCCCAGGGCGGCAGATGAAGAGGATCCGTATGCTGCATGCCGATCCTGCCACGCACATGGCACACCCCTAAAATTCCCCTTCCCCTTGAAGGAGAGGAGGGGGCTGGAGCAGAGCCAGCCACGCGGAGGCCAGCCCAGCATCTTCTGGCCGTTATGCTCCAGTGCTCCACAGCACCAGAGGGCAACTTGCCCCAGGGTCAACGACTGCCTTCTCCGAGTAAGTTAGTAAGATTGCTCAAAGTATTCCCACGGGGAATGTTTTGTTGCCATGTTCCCCAGAGAAACAGTGAAATACCAACAGCGTTCAAACATTGTGCTCAACTGTCGAGGGCATGTTGCAGGACATTCCTCAGTTGCACGATGCATTTTCTTTGTGTTTGTGTTATTGGCCCTTGGTATTATCTGAAGTGAGGAAGTAAATCATACCCAAGATCTCTGCTTTAGAACAAATGTTCACTACTGCTACTTCCTCACAGACCTGTCTGACTTGGGAGCAAACGGGCACTGCTTTCCCAAGCCACCCACACTCTGTGTTCCACTGCTACAAGAGCTTTTCTTTCGGGCAGTGAAGCAACAAGGGAGCTGAAACTAGTTGAGCAAAAAGGGTGGGGGGAAGAAAAGGCTCAGCTACAAGTCATTTCACATCCTTGTCCTGAGGGCTCACTAGACTTCTGCTTGTTTAAAGTCAGACCCACTTTCATTAAATAGAGGTAAGAAAGGATATCTCCCCTGCCTAAAGGACCAGCTTCCCTCTTCTGCCATACCACCTCCCAATCAGCCAAAATCCAATACCCTGACACTCTACAAGAGGCAATTGCATCATAAGACCTATGTGAACATCCTCAGAATTCATGTAGTCTCAGTCCAGGAAAAAAGGGACTGACATAAGTATCCTAGTGTAGGATCAGGGCATAATGTAGCAATCATTTCCCAAGTAATGTACAGTGAGAAATTCTTCTTTCCGAGAAACAGAAATGAGAAGGAAAGAGATGGTAATGACTGGATGTAATGAGCCATGGATAAGAAACCAGGTGGAAAAAAAATCATTCTAGTCTAAAAGGATACAAAATAGGAGGTACTTTTCTGGTCTGCAAGTACTTCAGAGGCATTTAAGTGGAACAAGCTGATGTGAAGAATATCTACCATGCCTGTGCCAGGGAATAGATACATGCTCATTTGAAGACCAAGGGACAGAGCTAACACCAAGGCACAAATAAAGACTGTGACGTACAGCATCAAAAGCAAAGATATTGCCCATGACAACTAGCAAGGATGAAACAGCATGTTTTGTGAGTCCCTGTGTATCAAATCCATAGCAGAGACCTAAACTTCTGACTGGACACATTTGATAAAAAGAGAATTTTCCTTAGAGACTTGGAATTTTTACAGCACAGGGAAGGGTACAACTTTCACTCCTTGAAATTTGGCACAGCACCATCTTTAGGTGGACAAAGAACCAAAATGCAGGGAACAACATGGAAAAAGAAGATGGATGTCCACAACACACTGTAAAGAACCCACCCACCCACCCCCCCAATCCCAAAATGGGACTCTCAGTCCTGAGCCCACACCAAAAGCCATAATTGAATAATTCTGCCCAGAACTCTTTCTTCCAGGCACAGAACATCTCCCCCCATTGTCTGCAGCAGAAGTTTCCCCATCCCAACTGTTCCAGCTGCTGCAGCATAGTTGTTTTTGGTAGACAGTGGGAAGGCTGAGCCAGTGCCACAAGCAGAGGCTGCATTTTTGGTGTGCTTCATTCAGACACAGCACCCACTTACACAAGTGATGGCGTATCCAGACTCTGTACACTTGCTTCTTTTGCTAGCCATGAATCAGGGAGAAATACAGCATCCCTTGATTTTAATTACAACAAAAGTTCAGGCAGAATTGAGGAAGATGTCAGGAAAGGCTCAAAACAGCAAAGCTGTTAACAAATACATCTGAAATAGTAGCTGTTTGCCCAAAGACCACACAATAAGATGTTTGTTTTATTTCATGGTTGTTGGTTTTGGGTTTTTTGTTTTGTTTTGTTTGGGTTTTTTTTGGTTTTTTTTTTTTAGCAAAAATTGCTCCACTGACATCGCTAAAGCTGATTAAGATCCTGCTCCCACTGCCAGTGACTTCAGCTAGTGAAGGGCTGGGATGCACATTGACAGAAATGTCTATTCATAACTTGCCTGAGGTTACATCATTTTATACAGACACCACCAAATGTGTCCTGCTTATGAGCAGATTCATAAAAGGCTGCTTGGGAGTAATGTCAAAAAAACCCCAACCCTGACACCTTTCTTTGATGGAGCCCTGTAGGGAAGAGAAGGCAGATCCATCCCAGGCTCTGAGTCAGAGCCCTCCTCTCTGGACACTGACTTTATTCTGAGCAGGAGGAGACCTCAACGTTAGCTATGCCATCCCTGGTCCTCAAAAGTCAGATGTCACCCACATGCCAAAAAAATACTTTGACTTCAACAGGGCAAAAATTACCAATAAAAGCAGGGTGACTGCTCTAGCTCTGGGCTCCTGCCTGCCTTCCTGTCGCTAGTAGCCTGGGAACTAGCCTGAAGCCAGATACAGGAGTTAGTAGTTCTCCACAGATATTTCATCTTGCTTGTCCGATGCAGGAGTCAAGCTCTGGAAGCCCACTGCAAGGCACTGTAAATATTACTCAGTGATGCTATTGAATAAAGTCATATAAAAATGCACAGGGCTTACAGCTGGACTGCAGCTTGTTTTTTCTAACCCTTGCAAATGAGAAACAAACGCTCTGTGCAAATAGAAAGAAAAAAAATAATCAGAGATTTATACTGGCATCTGGAGGCTTGTGGACATAGTTCAAGAATATGAAAAATTATGTGCAAAATTCACATGGGGACATAAGGGACTTCAACTTAACCATGAAAAACGTCCATGCAATTCCACAACTACAATGTATACAGAGGGAGCAGGATGAAGGGGACCTTCTGGGGCAGGGAAATGAAAGAGGCCACCAGGACTGAGAAGGGTGGGTGGGGACTGGCTTGAGGAAGCATTTAAAATTAACACAACTGATGAGAAAGGAATCTCAAGCACTTTCCTTTTTCTGTTTACCCATCTTGCCTCTCCTCCACTGTGCAGGGACGCTCAATAGATGAGTTAAGACTACATCAGACCTCTGGGCAGATACCTTCATCCAGAACCGAAGCTGTCTTACTGTAACTACAATGCAGCGCAGCCTAATACCTTTTTAAATTCACACTTTAATTACCCTGGATTATGCACCTGAATGCCCTCACGCAGGCAAACCATCAGACTTCCAGATAGATCCACCAGGCAGGAGGATTTTCTGAGTAACCATCACTCTCACACCACTTTGTGGCACAGGAAAGGCTTTTTATTTCTTCCCCACTTTGAAGTAGTCACAGG
>JAVJGJ010000047.1:16516117-16534725 GCA_035590215.1 Microhierax caerulescens
CACAGGCAAAGAAGCAGCGGATCTCACTGCCAGCATCCCAAAGGAGGTGAGCCATTTAGTCACTATTCTCTGCCTTTCTGGGAAGTCACAGAAAGGCCCCGAACTTGTCCCCCCTCAGTGACCCGCTCCCCAGGAAGGCTGCTCTCCCTGCCTGAGAACCACCGGATCCAGGAATCTGTCCCAAGGCAGCCGCCAGCCCGGCCTGGGCAAGGGATAAATAAGGTAAAATAAACTCAAAGCACCAATCCATGACCACATGACTTTCCAGGCTGACTGCTAATGTATGCGTCTCCAGAAAGATGCAAATTAGTGAATGGCCCATTCGTTGCTACTTTGTAAGTACTAGCTGGAGACAGCGCACCACATTATCTATGGTTTCTTTAAGATGGATGTTACAAAAGAAGTTTGGAAATGCTTTTCTTTCAAACAGGAAAAATATGTTTTTATATAAACTGAGTCTTCCAAACCAAAATTTTACCCTGGACAGAGCTAATTCGAGTGCTTTCCAGCCATGAATTCACAGTGGGAGAGAAAACTGTTGAGTGTAAAACTGCAAGGGCTGTTTAACTGGGACCTCTTAGATAGCTAAGAAGTGAGTCATAGAGACAACACCACTAAACTGGTCATTCATCAAAACCAATCTGGCCACAGACACCACAAGTCCTGTTATCTCACTGCAGACACTACATTTTCCCATATCAGTCTGCCTTGCAGCCTGGTCTCCTCGTGGTCTCACAGTCTTCATCATTTTGGGCTTTATGAATTTCTTTCCCTCTTGCAAGCATTTTCACTTTATCCACCAGGTAACAGGGATTGGAGAATGCTCAGGCAGACCACGTCCACATTTTTTAAAGTTAACTTGCTGGCTCTTGGAAAAGGAAAATAATTATCTCCCCCAGCTATCTTCAGGGAGTAAAAAAAGAAATAATCTGTGTAAAAGCATCGACTATTTAATTTTCCTGACTTTCCTCCTCATGCATTGAAGAAAAAAAAAAAAAGGAAAAAAAAAAGTTCTCTGAGAGACAAGTAAGAATTTATCTAGGTCTCTTTCCTGCAACATAGAGAGCAGCAAACAAATTTCAGAGGGGGAAAAAAACCCTCCTTAAAAATGAAAACAGTAAACAGATATTTGCCCCAGATGAGAAACACACAGGGTCTGTATTAACCACGTCACTTTGTGCATGATTAGTGAGCTGTTAGATATTACAGCAAGGAGACAACTGCAATAGCATATGCAGAACAATCAAGAAGGAAGGTTTTCCCTAATACAGACTAAGTTATACAATTGGCTCTAGAAACAGAGCTCTCTGCACCTCTGCAGAGCATCCTTGCAGTTTGAGGTGGCCAGTGACATGTGTGCAAGCCATTATTTGCTCGCACGGTGCAAAATCAGACATCCTGAATGGCAGCTCTTTGTTTCTTCATTTCAGACTTGGGAATCAAATCCACAGTTGCTTCTTGTGTGCAGCAAAGCTGAAGTTGCTCTGTGCACAGATCAGACAATAAGTCATCCAAGATGGCTCGACATGCACATCCCCTAAGTGCCCCTCGACGCACCACGTCTGTCTTTGCAAGAGGCTTTGGGCAAGCAGCAGACAATAGGCTGCTCGTGTTCAAGCCTCTCACTTGGAATGATTTCCACCCAGAACAACCTCCAAACATTGCTTTTGCTGACTGCAAGGGAAATAAAATAACTCCTGAAACATTTGTACCAGTGCTCCTGCTTGGTTTGTCTCGAACATGTGGCACAAATACGCCATCTTCAGCTGGGGAAAGTGGATATGGCTCCAGTGAGCAGCCCTGCGCTTAAACCACCTTACACCCACTGATGCCCAGATCCAACATTTTCCATTATGTTACAGCAACTGATACAACTTCCATTCCCCTTTATAGTGTCTGTGCGTATCTGATTAATTCTTCTTTCTCACAGGAAGTCCAGCAGCCATAGACTACTGTTTTATTAGGTAGAGTATATCCAGATGATTTCAATAAAGCACTTAAAAAAAAAGACTAGTTTCCTGGTATTACAATAATAATAAAAAAATGTACTGGGAGGGAATAATTTCAGATGATAAATCTGCTGCCATTCACCAGCATTTGTATAGCTTATTAGAAACAGTGCATTGTCCCAAGCATGTCCCCTCCAACCCCCTGCTGGGAACACTCCTAGCAGTCCAGATAAGAAACATATTCTCCCGCAGAGTTTACTAATATTAGTGATAAATTGATAACATTTAAGAGCTATTGTGCTACATTAATTGACAGATTGCACATATCTTTTTGTACACATTTTTGTAATGTTTAGGTCCAAATACACTGGGCATTCTCCTACCATCTTGAACTTGTTATTTAAACTATTGAGCCTTAAGAAATTAGAATAATCTATTGTCAACATTAAAACCATCAACAGCTAAAGGAGTCTATTGAGGACAAGGGCAGTAGCATTACGGATACACTCAATAGACTCCAACTACATACACACAACTAGGATCCAGCAATCCAACTACTCGCATGAGTCTAACACCGCATTTTCATTATGTGGCATGCTAGTATCTCATCACAGCATTCAGGGAACCACACAGGTAATGGAGAGAAAGGCACGAGAAAAATAAAAATCACCTGTGAACATTATGGTTGCATTTGAAATGAGTTTGCTCCAGCCAGAGTTTTCCACTGGAGTTTACTGCATCAGTGCTTGTGGTAAGAATTTTAAGCTTGTAAGCTCTCGCATTGCCCACAGAAGTCACTCAGAAGATGGAACACTGCTGTTAACACGGTAGGAGATACTGCTCCCAGCACCATTTTGGGATTCAAAAGGGGAATTAAATGAGCAACACTAAGGTGGGACACACATTTACATGGAAGACTGTGCAAACATGCGCAGTCATTTTGCAGCAAGAGAAAAGCCAAACTCTGCTGGCCCATGAAGGAACGTGTGGTTTTTTTGTGCATTTTACTGAATATAAGTGTTCACAATTTCTCTTATTTCTCATACAACACTGCCCTCCAAATCTCCTTCTATTGTTTCTTACTTTGACCCCTTTACAATACAGCTGACTTCTATAACACTGCATGCTCAAATCCCAGACCAGAAATATGAATGTAACCGATGAGAACTGGTTGATTTAAACTCCATATTAACACTGAGCATAAATATGTGGAGTCAGAGTCTGAAATTAATTCCAAATACCCTTTAAAATACTTTTTCTAAAAGTTTTTTTATATATGACAAGAGGAAGACATCCTCCCTTGCTCACAGATACTCCAAGAAGAATATGCATAATAAATTGTGAAATAGGAGTACCTGTCTAGCTGATAAAATAATGGTTAAATTCACTGGCAAACAACTGACATGTGTTAACTCTTTGGTTATCCAAATTCTGTAACTCTTTAAAAAGCACCCAGATATCACAGCTTATTGCATGCAGGCAGACTGCAATAAACACATCTCTCTCTGGGTGGGTGCCTGTGCATAGACTGCTGCCCCCAAAACTTACTTTAGCATCAATAACCACAGCTAAAAATCAGCGTCCAAGCGCAGCACCAATTTTCTATCCTATCTCAGGAAGAACTGCTTTAATTAAGAACGGAGTCAGATCGTTGTGTTTGTGTAGGTTGCCGCTCCAGGCCATCCCCGTAGCGTTGGATGTTTGTGGTCTCCTTAACTTCCTGCCGTTCCGTCACTTCTTACTTGGTGCCTGCCATGAGATATGTCGACTACAACATCTGTGCATGTAACATCAAAGATTCACTTTAGTTTACATTCTGATGAGATGAAGTAAATGGAAGTTGTTTGGGTCTTTTTTAAATTTATTTTTCCTCTGCTTCTTTTTGCCCTTTAGAAAGAGACACACCACTGGTGGGTCTCAGTTCAGCGCCAGATTAGCATAACAAAGCACGATGGTCATCTACCAAGGTTGTTGCATGTTCTCCCCATGGGAGGAAGGAAAAAATATTAAAAACTTATCACATATTTGGGTGCAGGGGGTCTTTCCAGGACAAGATAGCGTATTCAAACTTAGAGATGCGGGCTAGCCCAACAATAGCACTATTCTTATTCTTTCTTCCACTTTCATAACTACATATGACACAAGTTTACCGGGGGAAACAAATTTATTTAGATAAATGTGTGCATTAAGGAAGAGGAACCTCACTGCAACACCAACAAGATGAGACAATCACGAGCTGCTTTAGCGAAAGAAATCTGGCCTGGCAGGTAGGATGCTAGTCTTAGATCTGAACTGCTGGATTCATTGTCCTGCCCTTAATTAGGCACTGAAATACTTTGATGAATCTGGATGTGACTCACACTGCTTTAACGCCACACTGTTAGAATGAAGATAGCAGTATTGCTCTGCCTTCTGTGTTAGAAAAATAGTACATCAAAGCCACAGGTGCTCAGACATCGTAGTGACAGGAGCCACAACGGCACCAGCGACCTCCGCATGGCACAGTATCTGCCCAAGAAGCTCATATTAAAGCTGCCTGTTTTCAGTCTCTCTTCCCCAAATTTCCACTCTGGCAAATCAACTATCAATAGAGGGACCAGAACGGAAGATAACAGAATTGAGCCACTTCAGGCTTTAACACACGACCTATGTGCAGTGCTTTAGAGAAGCAGGAAAAGTGCTGTATGCAGAGCAAATGCAGAACTGCTGCCGGTGGTCCCAGTCCATCCCACAGAACAAGCAGTGCAAGTCCTGCCCCCAGCAATTCACAGGTACAGATACTCCCAAATGTACCATTAACTTCTACCGTCTGGAAAGCATGCCTGGATTAAGCGAGTTCTGCATTTCTCCCTTCATCTCATCCCTAGCCACATATGCATAGCTAAAATGTTGGTATTGGGTCAGGGGGTTAAGGGCAACTTCTGGCTATTTTCATCTTATCAAGTACAGTAAATAAGAATTGCAATTGCTCAGCTGTGTAAGGCCCTTATTCATTTGGCCAAAGCACTTGTGGCTTTTTTTTATTATTTATTATAAATGAAACAATGCCCCAATGTCTAGTTTTCCCTCTTTGAGAGAAATTTACATTTTTCAATGTAAATTCTGTACTTCTTTCTCACGTGTATATATATATATGGCCATGCATTTATTTCTGTGTTCAGTTATAACTACATTGTCTCTGAAATTCTCTTTCAAAACTTGTAGCAGGAAAAAGCCACTGACTCAACAGAGAATATTGACATTTTTTTCTTACTGGCCTGGATATCTGCCCAAACAGAGAGCTGGTTAAAGGCAAAATACAAAGAACCCTTTTGTGAGGGGCTAAGTTCACCTGGGAGAGGTATTAATGAAGTCCCGCAGGGGCGGGGACTCAAACTTGCCTGCTTTCAACAATAAAAAAAGCCAGGCTGAGAACACCAAGTACCCTGCCTTCCTCACCCCTTCCTCTTTAAACTGCGAGAAGGAGAGCTAGCGTAATTGAGCATTAGGGACATTTCTGCCATTAATCTATAGGGTCTGTGAAGAAAGCAGCTAGATTTTCAGATGGCATGCCAGCTGCTGCATGGCAGCTGAAAGTCTAAAACAAATTTTCTAAGTAGGTCAGTACAAGAGGGCTGTTAACTCTGACTGAAAGACCTCTAAAGAAATCAATACTGTAAGCAATAATTACATGGGATAGCAATACAAATGACTAAACTCAGAATATGGATGTTCTAGCATGTATTAAGCCATTTGATCAATTTTCTTGGAACTGCAGAAGGCAAGGAACAAGAACATTGCTCTACCAGGAGATTAATGTCCACTCTAGTCGAATATGTCCCTGGCATTACCATGTAAGTTGTAACATACTTAATTGAGAATTATTTACCAGCTGTGCTGGGGAACATTTTTCTCTAACCTCATCTCTTTGATCATTAGTTTATAGCCTAAAGTTGGAATATTCAAATATCTTTATTTGGTTTTGCTCATTTTTAACTTCTACTGAGCTCTTTGCCTTAACTGTTACATGAAAACATGCTCCTGACTTGAATTGCACTCTACGGAATATACATTTAATTTCAGCTCGTCACACATTGAAAAAAAAAAAAAGGCAGTAGATAGTTCCTTGTTTGTGTACTCGAGAGAGCTTAAAAGGATGGAGGTGCATGAAGAAGGGGCAGTCTACATGAGCAAGGTGGCTCCTCCAGGGCCAGTCTTTTGCCTGGGCAGAGCAGGCAGCTGCAGGAGAAGAGGAGCAGCTCAGGGAAGAGCATCACCCAAGGGGTGGGACACATCCATCCACCTTGCCAACGCTACAGCCCTGGCGAGGCAGGCTTTCGATGGCTTGCCTTTCTAGCCGAAGCAGCAATCACTTCAAAAGAGAAAGAACGGGTTGCCCCCTCTGCCACCCCGGTAACTGCAGAAAAGGAGAGCCCAAGGAGGCAGGCTAACAGCTTCTTCCTTAGGGCTGAGTTGCTGTGCGATGCCTAAACTACTGAATAGCTTTGAGGTAGTTTCACCCACCTGTGGGACAGCTGTGCCACCCGCTGCGCTACCAAGACAGCCCTGCTCTCCTCAAAGATGAGCCCTGTCTGCAAGGGCCTTTTGTAGCACAAGTTCTGCTGCTTCTTTAGCAGGAGCATCAAAACCTCTCCCTACGGTGCTTCTCCTGTGCAAAGCACAAAGAAATCCGTACAAAGTGTAGGGATTCAGCAGCTTTTGCAGCAGTCCCAACTTCAATGAGAAGGGTATATTTCCAGTACATTTAATTTGAGATTCACCTCTTCAAACTGCCCCAGAAGTCTCCAATGCACACGTACTTCCAGTACCACAGTACATCAGCTCGGCTTGCTGAGGAGGGCTACGAGACAGCCCCGGATTTGTGAATCATGGCTACTACAAATGTTATACACTTCTGCTGAGCGCAGGCTACTGACACAACCGCACACCTCTCCCTCATGAAGGCTAAGAATCACAACTGATTGTTATTAACAGCACATATTTTGAATGAATAATTCAAAGCTAGGAACAATTAAGACAGGCTGCCAACTCAGAAAGATTTATGGCGTTCAGGAAACCACTATTTTGCAGAGGCATTCTTCAGACTTGCATTAAAAAATAAAGTAAAATAGGTTTGATGAGCCAATTTCCTTTTCCCCTTTCATATTTCCCCAAGATATACATGCTGCCTAGGTTTTCTATTACTTGATTTCCAAAAACCTTAGAGATGCTGAGAGTGTACCAGCACTTGACATTGATGCACTGTCACTTCAAGTAATATTCATAATTCAAACTAAATACTACAACAATAAGCCTGTAATATGCTTTTAAGCAGGGGTCTCACAGAGTAAGCACTGTAAAGGCATTTATGCTGGACTTTAAAAAGTGAAAATTTCATAGCTAGTCAAATACTTTTGTTCTGTGTAGCTTAGTTCTTTATGATTTTAGAACTAAAGCAAAATGAATCTGGTTAGTGTTCTTAGATAAATTACTTTGTCATTTGAAAAACAAGTTTCTGTAGAAAAAAATGAATGTTACTACTTTCTGAAACTTGATAGAGGGTGTAATGACTCCATTCTAGCTACACTTAACAGGCAGTCTGTTATGGTAAGTCAATATAACATTAAACAGGATATATTATACTGCTTTTGTTATGAAAAGCCTATAGCAAAAAACCAGAAACACACTTTTCAGGAAGCATAACCCAAGACTTGCTGCAAAGACCCCTTAGAAGAACAAAATAAGGCAGTTTTCCAATTCCATCAACTTTTCAGGTTAAAATACATAGACAAAATCATTACCTGGGATGTACACCAATATGCAGATCTTCTGTCTTTGTGCAAGAAAGGACATAAGGTATTCTAGGTGCCAAGCTTTCTCCTAGAAGTACCTCTTTCACCCCAGCCTCACACACCACAGGTCACCTTCCAACCGAAAGGAGCCACCACCCAAACACCGGCTAATTCCCTCTGACAGGAAACAGCTGGACTTGTGTTAATCATAGAGTGAAAGCACCTTGATCTTCCTTTCAATCTGAAAAGATCCCACCTGCTCTGTGGAGATGGTTTGCAAATGGCCACTGAGGGGCTACGGGTGGGCAGCATTACCTATGGCCTGATGGCCATGCCACCCCCTCCCCATCACCGCCTGCCTCAGCACTCCTGCCGGCACCACCGCTATTGTGTGAGCAGTGGGAGTGCCAGTCTGAGCTGTAGGCTTGTCAGCCTGTGTCTCTAGATACAGGTGTAAAAGGTCTGACTCCAGAATGACTGTAACCAACTGCTTCAGCCTGCGTATACTCAAGAAGCAGTGAGCTCAAGCACATGTCAGATTCACTTTGGCAGAAATATTTAAGTGACCCAGAGAATAACAACCAGCTTACCTGCCAGACACGTTATTTTATAATTCTTGCAAAACATACCTGTGTATGTATGCATACATATATAAAACATATATACTCACCCTCTTTTTGGCCAGATTGGAGACATGTGAGTAAGAAGCTCTATACATCCCAAGTTTAATAGGCATCTTGCTTATATTAGGTAACAAGATTTGTCTCGTGACCACTTTATTAAAATTTCAGTGCATAACTCTTAAAATAATGAAGTATCAGCACAAGCTTATCTTTCTCTGGTTTAACCTGAAGACTGATGGATATTCTCCCAAAGCTTGCTGAAAGATTTTATTTTATTAGGTCACATTACAGAATGTGTCTTCCTGAAGAATGAAATAAATTAATCTCCTTGGTGATAGCATGCTTGACTGACATGATGCACTCACCAACATCTTGTAGACAGCTGTGAACATTTGCAGTGGTGCCAATTAATCTACGATAGCATCAACCGAGACAGAGAAACAAAGAAGGGAACACAAAAAGCTCTATTGAGTAACATAATGAGTGATGCAGGTGTTCTGTGACTGGGTTTAATTTTTTCAACCTTGCAGAAAGGTAACACTTGAGTCAACAGTGGTCAAGTTGTATTCCAGTCATTGCCTCTTTGCTGCCTCCTCTCAAATAGCAACACACAGCCCACGCTGTGAGCATCGCTCACAGGTGGAAAGCTTGTGCATATAGGTAGCAAGGTTTTTCATGGTACAGCTGGATGGACACTGGTTTCTAAAATGGCTTTCAACGCACTCATGGTATTTTCAGGATTTTTTGTGGCATCACAAAAGATACAATTTAAAATACCTGCTAGAAACAGATGCAATGTCCAATGAACAAAATGGCAAAAGTTAAAATGATGAGCCCAAACCTCAGTGAGTTTAATGGGATGTAAGCACATGCTAGTTGCTTTGCTGAATGGGGGGCCTTGCAGTCGTAGCTTAATGAGTTGCTTTGTAAGCTCTGAGCTAAATGGAGCTTGGAATCTTTAATGACCAATCTGTGTAAACAGCATCTACTAAATAACATTTTAATGCCCTGATGATCTTTTAATTCAATAGACAAATGATGAGGCAATTTTAGCTAGCATCATAGTGTTAATGCAGCAGGGAATGCACACTGGAAAAAGCAAACACAGTAAGTAAGCAAGGATACCAAAGATGAACAATATCTGGTAGAGCTCAGATGCTCAGATCTGCTTCCTAGAAGTGAGATATCCAATATCTGCCACAGTTCAGAGTGTACCTATTTTAGCAGAACAGCAGTAAAGTGGTACTTCAATCACAGTGTAGACTAGGTGAGGGTTTTAGAGCCGTGTTTCCACTAATGCTAAAGGATGCAACACGAATAAAGCACAGTATTGAAAAACCATCTTGGCATGCTTGCAGTGAAAATTGAGATGCGAGGTCCCAGCCTGGTAACATCACAGCTGTGTCGGGAAGGGCTGTGCAAATGAGGGGTAACAGAGCAAGGTTGTTATGATCGGTACAGTTACAACCTGTACTCCCTCTGCCTCAAAGATTGGGTTAGATGTCAGTCAGGCAGTGAAATAAACTCTTTATGAAAAAGATGCGGTTGAAGGCATGATGAAAGCGAGGCTGCATGCTTACAACACATTGCAACATCTTTAAAGAAGTGCTGACCATTTGCCTGGGAGTGCGCGGGCCAAGAGCCCACCTAAGGTCTGCATTTAATCTGCTTATGTGCTCACAGCGGCTGCGTGTGCATTATAGCAGGCTGCAGCGCTCTCTGAACCCACGCTTCTGAACCCACGCTTCTGAAACCTGGCCACAGTTCTTTTTTCTTTAAATGACATTACCATTGGGTCCTACCAAAGATGTCAGCTGCCTTCTAGGGTCACTCAGCCTGGATCAGACATGTAAAAACACTTCCAATATGTGTTGAGTTCTCCTCAAAGCTCTCCTGTTACCTGAAGCCTCTCGGTTCAGGCTGCTCCTTTCCTTCCTTCCACACCCGTACCTTCATTACTTGCCTCCGTTTCCCCCTCCCCAGACTGCCCATTCCCTATCAGGCTCCTTGGCACCCTGCAGTGCTGTTTCACTTGGCAGTCTCTGCAGGCCTGGTACTTGCTCTGCTGGGGCTTGACCAAATGTTTCCAAGCCTCGTGATCTCTAGGGTTTCTCTGAATAAGCTGTGTCTCAAAATATATTACCCCTTTCCCTGAGCTGAGGGAAACTCATCAACTTGAGAGGTCCAAAGGCAACATCCACTTTCTTACTCAAACGGAGTTTAGGAGCAAGGTGAAGTCCCTGGTGGGTTTGCACAGGCACTTTCTGATATGCAGAGGGGTTGAGTTCAGTCCTGTCTGAACACTGGGATGGAGTCAGTTCCCGTTTCCTTTCTGATTAGCTTCTCCCTTTCCCAGGGAGCACATATGCACTTTTCCTAGAAAAACGTAAGTCATATCTATATAACATTTCTTCCATTGAAGATAAAGTGCAGCCCAGGTCATGCTTTTGCAGGTCTCCACCATGAAGACATCATTTTTTGGACTGGCTAGCACCTGAAACAGATTGTACCATCACACTGGGGATAAAAACCCTTGCTCACCTGTTGGAGGGCAGATGCAGAGATTTTTTTTCTCTCCAGTTGCACTTGGAGGCAGCATGAGGGGAAAAAGGGGCTGTTCAGCAGTGTAAATGTCATGACTCAGTCTTAAGCATGCAGGAGCAGAGGGCCCTGAAGAGACAAATTTCATATCCCTCAGAAGTGGCACTCTTCTTGACTGCCTGTTGAAGCAACCTGGCTGAGGAGAATATGTGGGATGTGTCAGCACCTTCAGTGGTCCTGTGGGAGAGACCTGGATCCCAGAGGGGGGCTGGGAGCCACAGAGGTGGCCAGGCCAAGGGCCACTACATGACTGAATCAGAGCAGAATTAATCTCTGAGTTAGCAGTGGTCTGTTACACACAGCAGCTCCCTGCTTTGATCCATCTTGATTTGTTATTAGCTTAATACCCCAAGCTATTTTACGTATCTTTCAGCCTCTCTCCATTTGAGGCTGATTTATGCCATCCATCTCAAGAATTACAGCAGGAAGCTGAAGGAGGATTCTGAATCTGTGGAAAATTTATCTTCAGGCTTTTGGGCGCAGCTTGTGTGCTCACTTTTTAGAAAGCCAGCTCCCCCGGAGTGGCTGGCAACACTGCTCCTGTCTGGCCCGGGGTGCCAGAAGCTGCTCTTGATCTCCCAGCCACAGGATGCTTCGTTCTGGGTGGATGAGCTGGCCTGTCCCAAAGTGCTGATAGTGGTGAGAAACTTCTTTTCAGTGTTCAGCTAAGTGGTTCCTCCACTTAGATAAGCCCTTCTTCACTTTTCCTGGAGGTAATTTCTTCCCTTTGGGTGGCTGCTGATCCAGTCTATATTGGTTTTTATGGGTGCGTTAATGCCTCTTCTTTGAAGGTTTGCCAGTTCATTATTTAATGGCTTCATCAAGACTAAACATAATTCTCTTTGAATCCATCCACCTCCACAGAATAAGGCCTGGCAAAGCCTTGTGCCCCAGACAAGGGGCAGAGGGACCGTCACCCTGTGCTCAAGCTGAGTGCATTGCGGTGCTGCGTGGCATTGCGCCCATGCCTCCTGCGCTGCTGGAGGTGGCACTGCTCCGTGCCAGCAGCTCTCATAAAGCCCAAGTGGTAATGTTGCCTGTTCTGGAGGTTTCTTATCACCAGCTTGCATTTCCCCCACTGCCTTCAGAATGGTTTTATTATATTTCTGCAGCCTGTTTTTTGCTGCTTATCACATGACAATCCAGCTGTCAGGGAAGAGGTTGTTGATTCAATAACATAAGTGCAAACATGGCCAAATGGTTGGCAGTCCTCTCCTGCCTCATGGATTTATTGAGTCTGGATCTGACAAATTCACATGGCAAGCCTCTTCCTTTGCACTGGTTTGTTGTTTTGTTGGGTTTTTTTCTTTTTCTATTTTTTGTCTTCTTCTTGTAGTTCTTGCAGTCATTGAAGCTTTGGAACAAGGCAAAGCTGTTCATCCCACCCTTTGCACCACAGCTCAGAGAGGGACCACTTCTCCACAGGACATACTGTGACCCAGGATGCTCATGCCTCCAGGCAGCTTCTGTTTGACTCATGTTCTTCCTTTCTTGGGAGCTCTCTTTGCTTATCTCCCAGGCTGCTGGCTCTCAGGAGGCATTTCTCTAGGGTTACAGCTGCTTGCCTCACCACTGTCTCCTGCAAGATGGAGCCGCACAGTTCATAAATAACCTGATCTGTAATTAGCAAGATTTTCTGTCTCTAGACTTGCAGTTCTAGTCCTGCACGCTCCAGTGAATTCCTCCTCATTTCTTCTTCACTGAAGCTGAAAACACTCACCTCCTCTTTCAGATTGATATGCTTGTGTGACCCCTGGGCAGCAGATCCAGAAAATGGGGCTCTCCTCCTGAAAATAGCAGCTTGCTTACCTTGTCTTTATCTCCTTGCTATGAGATAGGAAGATGTTTCATCTTTATATCCTCCAACCTCATTGACAGTTCTGAATGCAGACTTGCCTCTTACTAACAAAGTTTGTGTAAAGCTTTGTATCCGGTTCTCCTGGGAGGCTGAATCTGTCCATGCTGCTCCTCTTTCCCTCCCATCCCACCTTTCCCACTTTCCAGCCCTGCAGATGCTGCTCTGTGTTTTGACAATTGCACTTCTCTCTTTAGCAGGGGATGTGCTGACTGCTGCCACCACAGCCCACAAACCGTCCATGGAGGGCTTGGGACTGCCAACCTAATCCAGCCCTCCACGAAGGAAACCATCCTCAGACACTGCTCAGCACCCAGCCGGGCCATCCCACAGGCCGAATCCTGCAACCACAGTCTCTCCACCACCCTCCCTGCAGATTTGTTGCCTCCTCATCATTTGTAAGCACAGGGTTAATGATACTATAGTCCTGCAAAGGCTGAGGAGAGCTGTGCTGTCCAAAGCAGTGTGCAGAACCACACAGAAGGAGCAATGGCCTCACGGTGGCCTCCAGCTCTGATGGGCAATGTCAACAACCTTCTCTGACTTGTTTTTTTGGTTGGGTTTTTGGTTTTTGGTCTTTTTTTAATCTCTGCCATATTAATTCACATGTGTACAAATGTGTTATTACTTACATCCTGGCCTCTGGAAAGATTTGCTTCCTAAAGCTATTCAGTCTGACAAAACTCCTTCCCAAATTCAAGTGCTGCTGCTTAAATGGTTTCCTTATTCTTCAAAGGCTACTTATGACAGCACATGATAGAAAAAATATATGCTCTACGTTCAAAATTATTTTATAGAACGCTCAGTAAAACATCATGTGGATGTTTTCAAAACTGCTGACAGATTCCATGAAGACAGCTGTTTACAGACAAATTCCCCCCCAGAAGAGCAATGACTGGGGACTACCACATCACATGTCCTTTGTGGGTCCTGATACTGTCAGGAAAGGTGCCTTCAAACCTGAAAATTCAGCTGAAGACAGCACAGAAGCATGAGAAATGTTAAAAATCCAAGGTAAACTTGGACTCTAGCCTCTAGAGATGAATGAGACACCTGTGGATTTAGACAAATATTTCTGTCTGACCTCCCCAGCCTATTTCAGAAGTCCTCAACACCAGAATACCACCCCTGTAAGCGTGTCCCCGGGTCTGCAACTTCTGTCTGTACAGAAACCGGCACAGCCAAAGGAGAACTCTGCCAACACATGGCACAGATATAGATAAAATTATAAATACACTTATGTATTTAAAAAAACATACTAAAAAGCCTTAAGGTACTTTTACCTGGCCATTAGTACACATAAGTTACAGCAGGGGAGGTTTAGTTTGGATATTTGGAAAAAAAATTTCACTGAAAGGGCTGTCAAGCACTGGAACAGGCTGCCCAGCACTGGCACAGGCTGCCCAGGGAGGTGGTGGGGTCACCATCCCTGGGGGTGTTTAAAAAACACGTAGATGTGGTGCTCAGGGACATGGGTTAGTGGTGGGCTTGGCAGTGCTGGGTTAACGGTTGGACTTGATGATCTCCAAGGTCTTTTCCAACCTGAATGATTCTATGATTCTGTGGTAACCACTGTGCACAGACAGAACCAACTATTGACAATAGTGATAGGCCAATGCCGCAATTTTATTTCCTCGGAGGCTGTCTAGTCTGGTGCTTGGAACACAGAGAACAGGGAGCTTTCCAGGACTTTGCATGTAACAGAATTATCAAAAAGACGACAAGCACCAACATACTCAAGGAGACTGGCCAAACCAAATGCAAGATTAACCGCTGCCTCTGACACTAGTAGCTGAACTGAAGATTTAAATAGGAGGTGGTTTAAATATTTTTAAACAAATATAGCAATACTTCATCTATCTTCATTTTACAAATATATACAAGATTTATAAAGTACAGCAATATTTCTCTGGCTCTCTAAATCATCTTTAGTCAGAAATCCTAGGCTATAACTAGAAATGAGTGTATTAGGTCAAACTGTACCAGTAAGGATGGTAGAGAAGGTCAACTTGTTATAAAGGAGTAAAGAATTTTCATGTAAAAACCTGAGGTCTTTCCATTCCTACTGAAACCTGAGTATATACATATATCATAGGGATACTGAGCATCACAGCTCCCACTGCAGCAGCTCCCAAGGTCCAGGTGTCTCCTGGGAACAGAAGCAGCAGGCTCCCCCACTCCTCGCTTCACCTAGACAGGTTCATCTCTGATGCTACAGTAGCTAGTTAGAGAAAAAGCACACTTTTATTTTTAATGGCTGTACACAGCCAAGGATTTTTTATTTTGGAACTTGGTTCTCATTTTCCAGAAAGCCATATGGGGCTTTTTGCACTCTAAGCAGCTTTATTTAATATGGAAAGTAGAATATCTTTTAAAACAGAAACCAGCTGCGTAGTTTATGGGTATCATCATATGGCTCTGCTTTTTGTTTCCTTACTTAACCAGAGTTTGGGGTTTCCAAGTTGCCAAGCTACTAACACTAGTAAATGGAGTTTATTAGAGACAGTGTTTGTTGAACAATAACATTTTATATAGTCTGTCACTGTCTAGTACCTTAGATGAGTTACACATTTCTGTTCTCTATTTTTGCCCTGATTTTTTTGGCACTTTAGATCTTGTTTTCAGCTGTGGACACCAAAGAACAAAGTCAAAGACATGATCTTGTGCTTGCTTATGCCTAAAGTCCGCAAAGCTGTTCCTGACCAGAGTCACCCAAGCATCCCAAAAAAATCAGACCTCCAAGGGTTAATCCTGCAGTGCCTTTTGACTAAGCTTAGTCAGCAGGAGGGGATTGGATGGCAGATGATATGCCGCCCCAGGAGAGCTTTTCCAGGAGAGGGGCCCTGCTGCCCAGTTGTAAAAGATAACAGTCCATCAAACAGCCGCCCCACAGCAGTAAGGTAGACTGGGGTGGGTGGGAAGATTGTGAGAGGTATGGACCCTCTCTCAGTGATGCTCTCCTCTCCCCAAAGGCCCTGCTCATCCTCCCCCTGGTGCTTTGGAGCATCGCAGCGTTAGAAGCAAACAACATTTGCAGTCCAGGACATCTCTGGAAGCTGCGCTCAGAGGGCTGTTGGCATTTGGCTCCTATGGGCATCAAATCCAAGCCCAGCTGGACATCCAGAAGTGAGCACAGCTTCTGCTTCGTCCTTTAATGGTTAAGCTGCATGTGTAAAGCACGGGCATGACTCAAAGCAATTGAAATGCTAGAGGACAGCTGAACTGAGGGTTGCTCGGAACAGCATGCTTCCCCATTTCTTCTTTGTGCTCTGCAAAGATTGTGAGTCAGCTCTGGTAGATATCTTTATCTTGTTATCTGTTGCTCTTCCTCTAATCACAAAAGATTCATGCACTGCCAACTTTAAACTCCAGGCTTGCCTTTAATAGCACGTTAGTAACTTCAGATGTCATTAGTGCTCCCTTTCTCCAGGACTCCCCTAGGTATTGGAGGAACTAAGCTTTTAAACAAATGCTCGGCGGGTGCAGCCTACGGCCGGCATGCAGAACAGGGGTTACACCGAGTTCCTTCCCTGCTCAGGAATTATGGCTTCTTTGACTACTGCTAACTCAGCTCTGAAGAAGGTGATTTATCTTCATCGTTCATAAAAATACTTCTTGAGAAATTTCCTTTTTCCTGTCCCTCTTTGGAATAACCAGATTGCGGCATGTCTCAGATTTAGAAACAAATACGGCCTGGAAAATAGTATCTTCAGATTTCCCCCACTCATACCTTCTTACTATACACAATGGCTTAACTCCCAGCTTTAAATTAGATGAGTGCTACGTTAGCAATATACCTCACGTACATACTGAGAGCAAGACATAAATAATTCCAGCAAATGGGCTCAGTAGACGTTTGTTTGCCAAGTATTAGCTGTTGCTAGAACGTAATTTTGATTCCCAGTTTTAAGAGGCCCTTCCCAATAGAAAAGGTTTTGGTGCTTGGTTTTCTTCAAATTATCTTTAAAAATTAGAAAAAATCACTTGCATCGTGAGAAACTCAAAATGTGTTAATCAATTTTTTCAGCATTGTCATGATGCATGACTCCTGTGCAGCGAGCAGTGTCACGTGTCTAAAGGAGCTCTTAATCTATATCTTTGTGCAGCAGGGCAGTGGTGTCCCTGGATGCTCTATTGCCTTTGTATACAGCTATTTTGTAGCTCCCTCAATAATTGCAGCATGCAGGTACAGGATTCATGGCTGAGGAATCTACAACTAGGCACCGTAGGGACACAGAACAAAAGAATTGAATCTGTCCCAAAGTTACAACAGCTTTTATTAGTTTTTTCTTTCCTTTTTGAAAAGGTCAGGATAAGGTTCCAATCCTTCCAAAAAACTTATATGCCTAACACAATGGTCCAACAAAGTCAATAAAGACAGCAATCATGCAAAAATTGGAACATATGAATACACTTTTGCATGTCTGAGGAATGAGGAAAAGCAAATGTATCCCCCTGGGTTTTAGCAATCAGATAGCATATGTGTTAATAATGTGCAATACCCAGCACGGTGCATGGAAAGCCATAAAAATGTGGACCATTGGAGACTGGTTCCTATATACAGAATTCCCTTGGTCTCAGAGGTATATCCATTGATATCTACACACAAATCAACCGTAACAATAAGAATTTGTTTGGCACAAGCTTCCAGCAACTAATGGATAACACAGACCAAAATTGCTTCTCTTGCTTTTTGTTAACTCTGGAATGCTGTTCCTCACTGGAGACATCCACAGCAGAAATGTGCCCTGGGGCTAAACTGGGAGAGTAACTAGAGCTAACCCATCTTTGTCTACAGAAAACTTCTAGCCACATAAATGTGTTTTACAGATGTCCAGTGGTAATTTACTCAGCCCAGAAGAATACACTTAATAGCACGAAGAGGGGTGCTGGGTTTAATGCACAGCCAGGGAGCTGCTTGTCACCACCACCTGCAGCTACAGCAGACACTGGAGAGTGTTTTACAGCCCAAGGCCCTGATCTGCTGTCACGGGCACGAGGTGGGGCCGGGTCCCCCATTCCTATGGAGGCAGGTGTTGGCCAGCACAAGGGGGTGACCCTGCCTCTGCTCCTGGGGTGTGAGTGCTGCTGCCGGAGCTACAGCCCCTTGCAGCCCACCTTTGGAGCAAACAGAGCCTGGAACTATCTTGCTTTCAGTAAAAAATATGGCAAAATTTTAGATATAACTCCACCGGGAACTAGGGAAACAGAAACATCTTGCCCCGCGTGCCTGCCTCGCAGCGCGGCTCTAGCTGACAGATGACTTCTAGCCTTGCTCTTCTTCCAGCTCAGGCATTTGGGTCTTGCCAGAATCTGGCACTCAACTTGGAAAAGGAAATTACTAGTCCTTTCCTGAAAGTCAATTACTGCTGGTTCAATCCCAAATAAACTGGAGCAGGCCTGCCAAGAGGCCATGAGTACAATCAAGGCCAAGTTTCTACAGGTGTCCATGCAGTTAGAGTTGACTCCGAGTTGCCACACCATGTAGAGTCAAGGAACACACACACACCAGCTAGAGGGGGTAAAAAAAGAAGCATTAAGGAAGCTATTAAATCAATGTCGATTTCCTCAAAACATGGAGTGCAATTTGTGAAAACATCCTTGATATCAGTCGGAGCAAAAGAGCTATTTCAGATACATGCTGAGAAGTTGGATGAGTGTCTTAACTTCCTTCCCCTCAGCTTCTGGAGTGATTTATAACATCCTTCTAGTAAAGGACCCAGAGTCATTTGGAGGGGGTAAAAAAAGAAGCATTAAGGAAGCTATTAAATCAATGTCGATTTCCTCAAAACATGGAGTGCAATTTGTG
>JAVJGJ010000047.1:16534825-16561370 GCA_035590215.1 Microhierax caerulescens
GCTGCTGATGCCACAACAGTTCATCAACTGGATAAGCATATACTTCTGTCTCTGCTAACAAGTCATAGAGCAGAATCAAGGCTGACATGTTTAACTACTTTTAATCTCTTTTCTAATAGGATTAAATCCATTATTCATAGAAATTTGCATATTTTGCAGTATGATGCAAAGGTGGGGTTCTGCTCTATTCAATTACAGTGCATGTCATATAGAAGGGACCATAGCCTACCCAGCTCCACAAATACGCTTCTTTCCAGCCATAGGGAATTTTCCATGTTTAAAGTTTTCTATGGAGGAATTTTTGGCCAACTGTTCTTTCACTTGTTCTGGCTACATATACTTGCTTTACTGTAGAACTTAGGCAAATTTCTGTGGGCAGAATATGATCACAATATTGTGAAAAGTCAGAAAAGATATTTCTTCACATTTTGCTATCTCTCTATTTTTCTAGATTTGAGACAAAGAAGCTTACATTTCAAGGTGTTTCAAAAATTTCCAGCAGACCTGGAAAAGCCAAAAAAAAAGAGTGATTTCAAGTGGGACAGTCTGGTATCTCGCTCCCACCAAATTAAAACGCTAGCCTGCGGTTCATGAGAGGCTACCTTGTTGGTAGCCTGACTCCAGCCATCCTTGAGTTGTTCTAAAAGGCAAAATAAAACTAGAAGCATGAAGAAGTCTGTACAAGATCCTTACAAAAGTAGTGTGCAGCTTTTGAACCAGCCTGCGTAACACCGAGCCTCAGAACTACCGGCAATCTGCATCAAAACTGGGGAGTTAACTCGAAAAAAAATCTGGAATCATATGCTTAAGAAATGGGAGATACTGGTAAGTCATGCCAGAACGTTAAATCGGATGCAGCCTAAATTGTGCTGCGCAGTCACATTCGCTCCTACAAGGAATTTACACTGAAGAGCCCAGAACTCATCTTCTTCACCTGCCGAAGGTGATTTTTCTCCTGAATTTAAAATAGTTAACAATGAATTGGCAATATTTATCCTTCATTTTCCCGAGTGCCAAGGAAGAAGAGAGAAGAAAAGAGGAGGAAAAAACAAACAACCCTACCCGACCAACGGAACCCAATCCATTTCATCTGAAAAAAAAAAAAAAAAAAAAAAAAAGACGACTTACTGGAAGATTAAAGAAATCATGAAGCTTGCCAAAGCTAACAAATGGACTCTAAGCTCAGCTACTCTGCACTGGAAGGAGAGATGAGACTTCTGGTTAGCAGGAGAGCCGGCACCAGTTTGTGCAGGGCTTTGTGATGGCAAAGACATCCCAAGTTCTGCTTAATAAAGGAGCTGGGCTCACAAACCCACCCTCCGCCAGCTGAGCCAAAGTCCAGGGGCCTCTGCAGGAAGGAGATACTAACAAAGAACCACGCAGAAAGGAAAAAGGAATGGTTCAATGGGCAAAACTTGCTCTGCCAGGGCATGACCTTGCTCTCGCCCACGGTCAGGTCTGCCATTGTCCCCAGTGGGGCAGGTCCCTTGCTCACAGTCCCAGGGTGACATACCAGTAACTGTAACCTTCATAGCTCCTAAGAATATCCCAGCACTGGCAATTCCTATTTCCTCTGCCTGTGCCTATTCAAAGCATTGCTGAGCGAGGTTTTCCACCCTTTGGTTCTCTTACATTGTCCATGAAGAATATGCTCAAAATTATTAGCTGCTTTTTAGCCTGAAGGTTTTTTCTGCATCCCCAGTCTAATGTTCTGCCCTTTCTTTTGTCACTGTATTAATCAGCCCCTTATCAACCTGTGCAGCAATTAGATGGGAAATTTCCAGTGTCTGGGATTTCTCTTGTTGAACTGTATCTGCAATAATGCTTCCCTTTCTATTTACCATGGTCATAACTTTAAGTTTAAAAAAACAATGTAGCTTTTAATGTAGTACATATATCTTTTTGATACAAAGGTGATATAAATAATGCAACCTTGGTCACTGTTAGTCTTCCACAACAGTCAGGCATTTAGGATCAACTGATTTTTTTTTTAAAAAATGAACAAAATACATCAGGGATTTTTCTATTTAGCTTCTGGGAAATAAAGCCTTGAAGGTCATGTTTAAACCCAAGATGAATCCAACCATGAAGATTAAAAATTGTCTATTGAAAAAGAGAAGCTGAGGTTTTTAGGCAATCATGAACACTTTAAGAAGCTTGAAGTTATGGGCAGAACAGCAGTAAAGTGGCATGTTAACACTGCTCTGATAACACTGCAGGAATCATCAGTTTATAATAGAGTTTATTCCAACCTTTTTTGAAAAGGTTCAATGACAGAATACCTATAGCTAGGTATTTCTGGAAGAGCTGCAGGAGCTCCTCCAAGAAACTTATCTACAAGCAAGTTTCCCCTGTATAACTGTTATCAGGCTAAATAAATGTATCTGACATATTGTACATGGAACAGGTATTTGAGGCCAAGATGAACAAAGGTGTTCAAGCAACCAGAGGGTTTCTGTCCCGATGCATCTCTCAGCTACAAACCTCAATGCACTGCAGCTGGTAGCTGTAGGTGATGGAAAGCTTGTGCAGTCTAACAGGAAACTGCAGTGTTGCTTTAGAGAATGATACCATGAAAGCACCATTGAAGTCTGAGAGACAGTATTAGAATATTTGTTTGAACATCTTTCATCAAAGCTGGTGTTTATACTGCTGCTAAGCCTGTTATGGTATTGCATTTAGAGGAGGCTGGGGCTCTACCAGTGAAACTACACTGCACGATGTCAGCTCATCCAAAGACTTTGTGACGATGTATTGACGTGGATGAGACTTTCATCAACAAAGGTTTCTCAGCTCCTGGCCAGTATTCCTCACCAAAGGCCAAAAGACACTCACTGCAGAGTAAGGAACTGCCTACTTCTTGGACAGCTTGTCAGGAATGTGGGGGAATCATATTCAAGAGCCTGCACCATGGCTCAGAGCAAGCTGCACCTCCCCAAGCCCACGCAACTGGCCTTGCCCTCGGGCTCTCTGTTATTCCTGAATAGCCTCTTTCAATCTTTTTTCTGCAGAACATTTTGGGAGGCCTTGCATTTGTGTTGACGAAGAACAGAAAAATCTCTGAAATCTAGAAAATCTTTGGGCACGGGAAGCCTGTTTGTCTCCCAGCTCTTCGTATTGGTTTCTTCTTCCTCAAGCCGTTGATTCAACAAAAGATTTCAGAGGGAATGACCGCAAAGAACATCATTGCTGAATCCTCCTCTTCACAATTCACTTAGGAGCATTGACCAGTGCCAGTATCACAACAAGATCAAAGCGCTGGAGCTGTTGCTCTGTCTCAGCTGCATGGTTACCCGCCATCGATACCGAATTATTTTGCCTTCTAGTTTAGTCTGCTCAAAGGAATGACTCTGAATTGCTCAGAAAATGCTGCTTGCTGCCTTTAGTCCTCTCGTTAGCAAGGGACCTGTCAGCCTGCCCATTTTCAGCCCCTGACTTGGTACACTTTCTGTAGCTAACAGCTTGGCACACGGACCCAGTGAGCCTCCTTCTGTATCTCAGCAACGACAGCTGTAAACACTGCAGACATGCCTGGCTTCTTCTCCGTGGAGCAGGGCATGACCAGGCGGTGCAGCCATCGAAGGAGACAGGCGTGGGGGAGGCAGGAGAGGGCTTGTTGCAAATCCACAAAGGGGGAAGAAAAATCACCTTTGTAGTTCACTGAAAAATCTCTTTGGAAGGCTATGTTCAGATTCAGATGATTTCCCTTGGCACAAAACCAGCATCAGGCCCTGTCATTTCTCACCAGTTGAAAAGAACATGGAAGGATAAAGTGCAACCAAGAAGTGGAATCAGATGCTAAAGGCATTGCCATCTTTTGCTTGATTTTACACTTGATGTTCAACAATAAAGTAAGTGTTCATAGGAAACGTACCTTTCCAGCTGAGGTGTCTGCGGGTATGTGATGTCTAGACCTGTAAAGGCATCCCGGGGTTCTGGATTTCCACAAGAGCTGAAGGAGTTACAGAGCCTCCATGGCTTTGCCTTGGCTTTAATAAAAGGCCATGGTTGTTTTAGATGGCTCAGCCCTAAGGATAAAAAAAAAAAAACACAACAAAAACCAAACAACACAAAAAAAAAACCCCAAACACAAAAAACCAGCACTAAACTCACTTTGTTTTTTCCTCAGCAAGATGCTCTCAAGTGGATTCTGAGCTCTAGAAGGGTTTATCCATTTTCAGAGGATGTTTCAGCTCAAGCCCTTCACTACATTCATGCTTCATTGACATGTGCAATTGCAGCACTTGCAGAAATGATTGATCAAACTTTCCACTAGCACTCTCCCACATGGAGGGCACTGTCTCAGTATCGGAGCAGGTGTTAGCTCAGATTCTTAAGCCACGTGCTTACTACTTAAATCTGGTGCTTCCTTGCTATTTAGTTGCTATTTCAGGACAATATTTTGGCTCCATGCCACTGTACTTGCTCCAGCTCAACTCCTACCCACAAAGCTCCTATCTACTGAGATTTACTCCAGCATGGTGCTCGGACCAGGGGGGCAGCATCATCAAACCACCCCAGGTGGTACACAGCCTTCTTCCCATTCCACGCCTCCTTCCAACTAACTGTCCATCCCATTTCCACATGATGAGGAGGGAATCACAGGCTTTGTGCCTTCTGCAAGGAATGGCTTTTGTGGATGGCTAAAAACCAGCCTCAGCTGAGGCCAGAGCTGCCCAATGTTTAGCCAGAACATGAGCAGAGCACCCATAGCTCCATCCATCCGTGGAGCATTTCACAGCAAGGGCCAAACTGAGCAACTTGTGACCACCGTGCTGATGGATAGGACCCCGTTTTGCACAGCTCACCTCATACACAGGCCTGAAAGCTCCCTTATTTTGCAAGTTTTTGTTTCTGCTAACACCACAAGGCTGTTCCGTTTCCACAATGCAAAGCCCAAAGCTTCTCCTCTAGAAGCCACAAAAATTTCCTCAGTAACTCCCTGCATCCCTACATCAATTTTATTGCATTCCTTCTGGCATGGGGAAGGAATGAAAATGGGTGATGGTAAGTAAGATATCTGCATGTTTTTTCCTTGCTTCTTTTGCTGACTCAGAAATTTGAGAAGAACAGCAAGCAGCAGCAGACAGTGTAACCTAACCTTATCACACTGGAATCCAATCGTGTGGCTTGCACGGAGCATTTCCAAGGCAGGCTATTGCTCTTGCTGTTTATGTTGCATCACAGAAAACAGCTGGAAAAAACTGTAAACTCCTTAATTTTGCTAACTGTATAGAAAGCTAGTTGTTCCACTCAAGAACATTACACAACAGTGGCACAGACTTTCTTTTTTTAAGCTTCCAAAAAAAAGAGAGAGGGGAAAAAAAACCACCTTTTTTTTTTTTTTTTGTTGAGGCTGCTGCAAAGGTTCAGACTTGTTTAAAAAAAAAATAAACCCTGATGACTGCCAACCTTAATTGCCAAAAATGTGCTTTCGATTATTAAAGTCCTAATGAGGTAAGTAGGGGAAAGGACAGTTTCTTCTTTCTTGCTCATGACAAAACGAAAGAGGGAGGAAGAAAAGCAATAAACAGAGTAGCTGATGCTGTAGGGTGAAGATAACGTAATGACCTACTGGTCAAAGCTTTAAAGTCACCAGTACTGCAGTACGAGCCTTGCCAGTTTTTGCTAAGGAAATAAATTTACTTGTTAATAACAGTAGCGAGGTATTACCCAGTCTCCAGAGAGAGCACAGCATACACACAAATGCTTTCCTGAGGCTGCTCAGTGCCTGCTGACGCGTTAGGGGAGCATGGAGGGAAGAAAGCAATGAAAATGCAGGTGAGGGACGGCCACGTTTTCTCATTTCCTGGCCATGGTCTATTCCCAGCAGCTCCAATGAAATACGCTACCCCCTCTCCTGTGTGACTAAGCCACAACTCAAATCAAGAGGCACCTGGACTACACAGCAATTCCTAAATCTTTATACAACCAAGGAATTCCCGTGGGGAAAGACGATGGAGCCTCCCCCTTTGCATTTACAGTACTTGCACAACATCTCAGGGCCAGGGGTGAGAAACTCTGCTGGAAGTTATCATATGGAAATGGCATAGCTTTGGAAGTCCTGTTGATTTTTAAGAGGTCACAAAGGGCAGAGAGGTTTTGGAGAGGTGGGAGCAGAGGTAGCTCCAGACAAGTAGAGACGAGGGCGGAGAGGAGCTACTTTGTTTTTTGTTAGAAGTCATTCTGGATGGAAAATGTGGCAAGGAATATCACATCGTGCCTTAAATCCAACCGCATGGAGACTGCTCTGGCCTCACCAGCCGCTGCAGATCTATACACTGTGAGTATGACCTCCTCCTCGCAAGTATTTTTGCCCGAGTGGCCCGACCAGAGAGGATGCACATTTGCTGAGCCAGGAGGCAGGGAGAGCCTTCACTACGGACCCACCCTGCTTTCACCCGCACACAAACACTTCAAGCAGCTTTTTAAGTGGCATGTTATTTGGCTCTGGTTATGCCTGGAGAGGAGAAGGCCAAGTTACAGTCCCCTCAAATTCTGCCACCTAACCTTCCACCTCCCTGCTTCACCAGGCTGTGCTTTGTCCGTGCCCAGTAAACAGCAGCTTTGTAGTTTGTTTCACGACCATTCCTAGAATTAGGAACTGAAACTGGCCCAGGCTATTTAAACATCTTTTTACAATTACTCAAAACAATGCTTTTAAAAACAGGATTTATTAGGGTGGCTTCAGATTTTGTTACTTATTCTTACTTTTGTTTTGGCATTCATTAGCATTCATAGGAGTATGTGTGTGCCTGAGCTCACGTGCTGATCTTTGCCTGGGGATTTGTCCCAGTAAAACAGGGCAGAAGGACTGATTTGCCATGGTTTTGTAACAGGCAAGATGAAGAGTTGCCAACAACAGAGCAGACAGTCTCCAGAATCTGTGCATGGTCTGAGCCTGGCAGCATCTGGGGGCAGATCCATAGGGAGAGGAAGAGGAGAAGATGGGTGGTGGGTCCGCTCCCCGGGCAGCCGCTCAGCCTCTCCCATTGCTGCCCGTAGGGGATACAGGGGAGGGGGCAGAGGAAATGCTGATGAGAGAATAAGCATCTAGATAAAAATTAATCCTGGAACCATCTCAAGTTCTGTACTGTTCATAATTACCCATCATTTTCCTGATCCAAACATTCACTCCTCTGAAAGACCCTAATCCATTACCTGACATGTACTGCCCCTCTGTAATTTCCTCATCTGTGCTGCAACGCTCCGCTAAGCTTTGATGTTCTGGCAAGACCAGGGAGGCTCTGAAATTTGGGATTAGCAAACATCCGCAGGCATGATGTAGGCTCTCCAGCATTAGCACATGTTCCAGCATCTGAATCTAATAACAGCATGCCAAAATTTGCAAGAGGCAGCAAGGTGATTCCTCACTCTTTTGGGTGGCAATGCCTGGGCGAGGAACGTTGTTTGAAGCCGGGGCAGGCTGGAAGCACACGTGGTAGCTACAGCTGCTCTGCTGAAGGGAGGTTACACACCCTGTGTCCAGGCGCCTCTGTCCCAAGGACAGTCAGCTCAGTCAATATAGAAATTCGTTCTAGGGAGAAAGACATTAACCCTTGAGCAATGCTGCCCCAAAGAGGCATTGTTCTGGGTGCGTGTCTGCATGCCTTTTTTTTTTTTTCCTGCATGCCTTTTTGATTTTTTTTAAACACTGCACATGCACAGCTGTTCCCCTCAATGTGTTTGCAATCCTGTCCGTCAATTCCTAGGTGTACATGCAGTAATTACAGCAAGAATGGAGTCCTGTTTGCATAAACCTAGTTTGAACAGCAACATCAGACATGAGAAAACACAAATCACACAAATCCTATAACCAAAGGGTTCAGCATCCATTGCATTAAAAGAAAATCTTTGAGATCCAGAGTACTAATCATAAATTGAGTCTCTCTCTGAGCAGAGAAGGTGCCTTTGCTGAGCTCTGGGCTGACATTAAATATATGTTGCCTCAGACCAGCGTAATACTGTTTATAAGGTTCAGATGGAGAGGGTGTAAGCAGCTCTCCAATTTTGGGATAAACAGCTGCAAACAGAACACAAGAAAAACCAGTTTTGTTTTGGTTTTGACCAATTTGTGTTTGCTGAGAACATGGGATTTGTTCCTGTTGTTGCAGCTGTAAATTTCAAGGCTGCTGCAAGGTAGAAACTGAAATTGTACAAGCAATTAGCCCATGGTAATGTCTAATCACTGCTGGCATCTAAAAAAATGTGGAACAGCAGGGATGTTTAACTTTGAAAACCAACTACTGCACAGATGCAGGAACTATGTTTGTTGAGGAAGTTTTACTTGGCATATTGATGTGAAATTTTAAAATTGGCTCAAAACAGGGAGACAAAGTTCTACAGAACTGTAGAAAGAAGTATTATGGTTCATCGCATCAACATTTGAGTATCATTCTTGGGAAACTTATTCAACCAAATGAAATGGTTTCTAAGGGTCATTCTCCTCCAGATCAGTTAAGAAGTAATTATTTACATCTGTCCTTAGTATGCCTCAAGTTCATGCTCTTCTTAGCCATGAAGATTGCAGGTGTGATCCTGCATCCTTTGCACAGGCTTTGTGTGTGAGCAGGGGCCAGCCTAGCAAAAAAAGGTCACAACCCAGCCCAGCCCAGCAATCTGTGCTGAACCAAGCAGTATGCAAGAGCCTCGAGGGGATGTGTGTGCCAAAACCTATGCGAGAAGCTGTAAGATATTAAAAATAACCATAAAAGTCATGTCTGCAAGTTGGGGTTCAGCTTGCTGGGCGGTGCTGGGACTCCCCCCAGCCAGGGGGCTGGAGCCCTTCCTAGCTTCCCAGCTCTGAGCCGCTGGATGCAGGCAGCTGGGCTGGGCAAAACACTGATTTATTTTCACGCATTTGGTGCTTCATAACTGATACATAGTCTCCTATCGAGAGGTGGGGTTGGTGCCAACCTCACCACATGAAAGAGCTCTCCCTGATACATAAGGATGCCGCTATTGTTTTTTCTTGCAAAATTACAGCTGTTGTATATTGCTGTCTCCAGAAACGTGCCTCTTGCAGAGATGTGTTCTGGAATCCAGAGGTACAGCAGTTGATTCCACATTTCTCAAAATTAGCTGCAAGCATGACTGCTGGAAAATGTTGGAAGAAGTCAGGATTTATCTGACTGCAGACCCAGAAACCATGCATTAGTATTCAGGGTGTACATAACACACAAGCAGAGCAAAAGGGACATCTCTGTCAACATGGCAGTGGCACAAGAACCAGATTTAAGAGAAGATCCTTTCTACCTCTGACCCAACCCAGTGCCAGCACTGATGGGCGCCAGCGCATGTGACGTTGCATAGCATGCTAAATCCATTGTGACTTTTTTTTTTTCTTCTTTTTTTTTTTTAAAGATTCCCATATGAACTTAAATCAGGGTAGGCTAGTGGAGTCAGTGGGGGTGTAACAACGTGTATCTGCACCAGCTGCTAGCCCTATATTTTCAGATGAAGCAAGAAAAGACTAACACAGAGACAGCCAGCTGAAATTGCATTACAAAATAGAGGAACAGTTAAATACACTCTGCAAGCCTCCTACTTGCTTACTGTTTGCCCCTAAGCGATGTCAGTAGAAAGGCACATTAATACATGTCCACGAGCAGTGAGTACAGCCACCCCTTGGTCTGGGAGGGTGAGAAGAAACCACCTGTACCAAGGAAGGCCAGCACAGAGCCATGCTGGCAGTGGGGAAACAATCAGTACAACCCACTTAAAGTTTGCTTCTTTCCTCTCCATGAGTGACCACGTTGGTGTCCAGAGTCCCCACCTACCTGCTGGAGTCCCTGCAGAACAGCTACAGGGAGCGAGACTAGAGGACAGGAGCTCTGCAGCCCATGGTGTCTCCGACGAGCCTCCTCAGCCAGCAAAGAGCAGGAGCTGAAGCAAGAGTCTTTTTAAGGAACTTCATGTGGCCAGCTCATGCTCCCAATGCTCCACCCCGGGTGGGCCAGCTGTGGGCTGCTCCCCTGCAGTAATACTCGTTAGGTGCTGGAGAACATCATTTGGGCAGGTGAAACATCTCAGTCATTGGGTTCAGCTCGGGTTGGTATCTGCAGGGAGCAGTTTAGACACAACCGGTCTTTCCTAGTGAATGAATGAGGTAACATCGCAGTGTCACTCTATGACCCCAAGACAGAGATGTTTCCAAAGTGCCTTTGACACCCTCCCAGCTCCATCAGACACAAGAGGTGCACACGGGCAAGGAGCTGCCCCATCCCTTCCGTGCTCTGGGTGAGCAGGGTTAGCCACGTGCACTCTTCCCAGCCTCTGCAGCAGATGCAGGTGCATATCGGTTTGCAAATACACTCATGCATCCAATGCACATCCCTGTGGAAAAGTATAGGCATGTGTAAAGTGTTCCCAGGTGGGAACTGCAGGTGGGACAGGAGCTGCCCTCAGAGCAAGCAAGCAGTCAAGCAAGTGGATGGGTGAGATCCATCCACAGTCACTAGCAGTCTGTGGAAAATAAGAGCTGCCTGGGTTGTCACAGATTGCTTCCTCATAATCAGTATGGGTCATTTCTTGAGCTTATTACCAAATTTAATTAAAGTAGTTTGAAAAACATATTTTAGATTTTTTTTACATTTTTTTTACATTTTTTACATTTACATTGCTCTCATTTCTGCTTTCTGGGATTTTTTTGGCTCAGTCTTTTATTTTCTTTTTTTTTTTTAATTACATATTTCTGTCCTTTTCCATCAACTATCATAAATTTTATGACACAGTAAAGCTGAAATTGGGCTTCGATGCATGCATGTTATGCTTTTGTTAGCAAAATAAAACTGGAAATAAATCTTGCAAAACGTTGTATAAAGGGCCACAATGTATAGTACTAACTTTGTTAATCCATAGCTGGGCACTTTTTCAAGGCCAAGAAAAGGAGATGCAGACTTAAGTACTTTTAACATAATCCTCCAGCATCACATAAATCACAGGAAAAAAAAGCCAGCTCCTACAAACACCAACCTGAAAATGTACATAGGTAAATCTGGTGGTTCTACAAATCTGACGGGGTTTTGCTGAGCAAGTCAAATATGCAGGTTCAAGGTTGGCTGAACATCAGTATTATGTTCCAGTCAACCTCTACTGTCATATATTTAATTTCCAGTAATTAAACTTCTAAATGAATCCATTTCACAAAAGCCACAGTGCATAGAGTGAACCGGTGAGTAAATTTTTGTAACCTCAGAACCAACCCCAGACCGGGGTGGAGCTGCTCTGTGCAACAGCCTATAGAGCAGATAGAGACGTAACTGTCGAAATAAAGACAAAACTGAAAGAAAAAATACAAAGAACTCCCTTGGCTCAAGGTTTTCAAGTTCTTCCCTGTTACTAAAAAAATGTTTTCTAAATACACACAGCATATTGTTTTGCTGCAGCCCCTGTATAAAAAAAAATAATAATAAAAAAAAAATAGGAAGCTGATTAGAAACTTCTGATTAGAGGTAAAAAATTGTCACTGATAACATCTGGGTGCAAACTGAGAACTCACAGTGTGGTAGACATGGAGAGAGCAGTCTGTCACTTGGATTGCTTGCTTTGATGAGATAAAATGAGTTTTACCACGGCCAAATCCAGCACAGACAGCTGAGAGCGGGGACTGGCTGTCATGCACCTCCAGAGGGATGCTACAGCAAAAAGGGGCTTCCAGGGTCCCAAGACACACTGCCAGGAGGGCACAGCCTTTCCCAGGTATGCAGGAGCAGGAGGACAGTGCTGCAACATCAGGGACCATGCTGTCACTTGACTTCTGCAAGATGTAGAAAAGCAGGAGCTGTTTTACTGGAGATGAGGGCATGGTGACCTCAGCGTTAGTGAAATGCTTGCTTGTCACACACTTAAAGAGCTTGTTCTTTTGAAGAAGCTGTAGAAATGCTTGGACTATAGGGCAGAAGAAACTTTGTGGAGAAACTACCAGGCACGTAAAAGCTATTTAATAATGAGGGAAGACAGCAAGAATGACTGGGCAGGGACTGAAGTCAGACAAATTCAGATGAGAAATAAGGATTGCTTTTTCAGAGTGAGGAGGATTAACCTTTGAAATGAATTGAATTACCCAATGAAGTGATGGATCATCTGTCTTCTGGTATCTTTAAATCCAGACTGGATGCCTCCCTGGAAGACATGTGCAAGCCAATTACAGGTTTCTTGCTTCACACAGGAATGGATGGGTGAGGTTAAACAGCCTGAGGTACAAGGAGGCTGGTATGGATGATCTAACAGTCCCCTCTAGTCTTTAAACTCTGAATGTGTGACTCAAATGTAATATAACACAGAAATGTCCCCAGGTCTCTGGATTACTGCTTGTTACAGGTCGTTTTGAATCATCCTGTGCCCAAGAGTTGCTCCCACTGACATCCATGGCACTGCCTGCAGGAGAAGCTGCCGTGCCACGTGGACAACCACAGCTCTGTCTGGGCACAAGTGATCATAACGTGACTCACTTTGCTTCTCTGCAGGACAAAAAAAGCGAATGCATCTCATCACTCATCACAACTACAAGCCGATGAGTCCTCACCTTCAGCTGCTACCAGCCTCAGAAATGCATAGAGCAGAACATGAATATGCTTTTCAGTGTTCTAAGCACATCACTTTTGTAAGAGAGAAATGTTTTCCCCTTTCCCTTACAGAGCATGTCCTGAATGCACCAAACACCTGTGCCCCCCTGCAGACAGCCCTCCCTCATACATAGGTGATAGCTCCCTTTAGCCCTCCCTGTTAAGAAGAAAATGCATCCAGATCAAAACTGGTAAGGACTTCCAGTAAAATCAAGCAAAATTTAAACCTCGTTAGAAAAATAATAGAAGAGACTAGGAAAAATCAAAAAGATCCCACCAACTTTGTAAAGCTCGACCTGTGCATGCTCCAAAGGGCTGAGGCTGGCAGTGTGCCCAAAACATCGAACATCTAGGCTGACTCTGGAACAGAAAAACTACTACTTCTATCAGTGATGCAGAATGACAAACCCCAAAATTTTCCCTCCATTGTCCAGATAATCAGCAACACGTGGCAAGCAAGGCCACATAGTGCTACCCCGCTATGTTTCACTTCAGTTTTTATCCATTCCATGTGTTGCTTTCTTGCCATTTAGAAACTTAGTTCTCATTTATCAGAGTTTTCACATTTCATTTCTGGACACTGCTATCCATGCATTATCCATCCTTTTTATCTTGCTGTTTGAACTGTGTTCTGCAGCTCTGGTTCAGTTTTACCGTTCATTCATCAGCATGAAGTTAAACAATTACTAAACAACTTGGGTAGCTGGCAAGCAGTGAGGAAGCAAGATCCATTTCTGCCCAGAGGGAAGAAAGATTTTGTACAATAGCATGGCCTTTGTTTTGCATCTCACGGGTGATGCTGTTGATGTGAAGGTTATATCACATTATGCGCCAAACCACTTGAGGTAGTTTCAGATTGCAGTTCCCCTTGGGGTATTTCCACTTAATATATAAGATAACCAGATCTGCTCTCTGTCCACTCCTGGCCTGGGCAGTGCTTAGTCAGCTCCCCAAATCTTGGCAGGCTGAAGCGGGAAAGAGGAGCCGTGCTCCCCCCCTAGTTATTACCATTTTATCAGCGATCGCTCCTCTAAATGCTATGGAACACATGACAAAACAACGAGCAAATTGCGTGTTTTCCTGCAGTGAGCAGAAAGCAGTTAAGTGACTGTAAAACACAGAGTCCAGTACGTGTCGATGTATTCTGCTTGCATCTGCAGAATAGTAGTACTTTGTTTCAGCTTTAATTCACAATCACAAAACTGCTGATCACCTTGCTGCAAAGAAACGGTCTCTGGGTGCATGAGAGAGATGCAGCTCCATTTCCCACACATCAGGATCATCCAGATTCAGGGATCTGACCTGGGTCACAGTTTATTATTTTGTTTTTAAAATTTATCTCAGCATTTCCCACTACTAGGAAATACGGTACAGATAACAGTGATCTCAGCTTTGGTTTGTAGAACTTGATGTTTTGCCCCCTCAAGCTTTATTTTACACCCTGTTATTTTACGTTACAATCTGTATTCCATGATCTGGCCTCCTGGTTTTCTTGCACTGTGCTAACGAAAATATCAGAGTGGTTTTGTGCAGAGCTGGATACCTAGTGGGAAGACTGATATGGCTTGGACTGAGCCACAAGAGCAGCAACCAGGTGTGAAAAGGGGCCAGCCTGCTAAGAGCCGCGCCGCAGGCACATCCGAGGAGCCACAGCTCAGAAGCAGGATGTGTGCTCTGGCCTGGGGATGCTGTCCAGACCTCGTGCTTCCAAGGAGATGGGAACAGGGTCCTCAGGGAGGAGTTCAGCATTGTGTTGATTTAACCCTCTCAAACTGTTTAAAAATAACATTTCCCGTGCTTAGAACATAACTTTGCTGTTCCAAAGTCCCTTTGGTTTTTATCACATTTTATTTTTCTTTTTTTTGGGGTTAATGAGCTCTCACAAGACAACTGGAGCATGTAACTACTCCAACATGAAGTTTTGGGTTTAAGGAACTGGACCTTGGGGCCTTCTGCCAAGGAAAAATGGTAGATATGGGATTTTGCCTTGAAGGGTACCCAGGGGATGCAGAGGTGGTTACAGCATCAGTAATCAGACTTGGTTTGTCCACTTTTCTTTATAAGGTGCTGGAGAGGCTAAGCACCACTGGGGACAGCCAGCTTTTCAGGCGGGGATCTGGGCGCAGGGTATTAATGTCAAACAAATGTCACATGCACTAGGGCAACAGAGTCTGTAAAGGTTTTATTCTAGCACCTTGAGACTGGAAATGTAAGAGGTCATAAGGAAAATGCCTTAAATTTTGAGGCCATTACTAAAGGGCTGAACCAAAATTCTTCACAAAAAGCCTGAAAGCACTGAGAAATCCATCAACTGAATCCTATGGGTTGGCTTATTAACAGTCAAAATCAAAAATGTCTTTTCCAAAGTATGCACACGAGTACTCATCTCAGTGCAAGAGGCTCAGGCTCAAGTCCTTTTTCTGCTCATTATGGGCTTTTTTTTTTTTTTTTGCTTCCTCCTGCTGGAAGTGCTTAATTTATATAAACAGTGGAGCATCCACCAGATTAGAGCTCCTGCCAGTATAATCTGGCCATCAGGACAACAGCCAGGCCATGGAACCCCCTGTGTAGGTCTCCAAATCAGGCACATTGGGTGTCTATCTCCCACATCGCCCCCCTGCCACTCACTCTGCCTTTCTGAGCCAAAAATCCATCCCCAGGAACCTCTCCCCATCACAGCGTTACTGAATCCGGCACATCTCAGTCGGTCAGCATTGCACAATGAAGCGCTGGTACAGAGGGATGGTTCTCACCAGCTCTACTCGGAAACAGCAGAACAGGGGTATCAATGTCATCCCATTTTACATGGAAGTCCAAAGTTATTTTGGACTTAGCGTATCTGCTAAAAGTAGATGTGTCCAACATTTGTTAGCAGTTAGACTGTATTGCTTATCAGAAAATGCAACAAAATAGGCTTATTTTTTTTTCTTGCCTCACCCAATATAGTTTCAATTGTTTATTTTGATTTTAGGAAAGAAACAATAGAGGAAAGTTCACCAAATGAAATGTTTGGCAATGTTTTCACAGAAATATTTGCCACTGGAGGTCAGCTCCACATTTCCAACAGTAATTTAATAACCCAAATCTATCATATTGAAAATCCCTCTGGACTCTTAACAAACTAGAGAGACATTCATAGGTCATTTTAAAAACATCAGCGTGCACTTTGAAGATGACTCCAGAATCCCCTCTGTGTTATAGATTCTTGTTAGACAAATTGTCCCTGAATCTATTTATACATACTTTTTGCAGCATTATGAGAAAACATTGGTTTGTCCAGTTAAGAGTGTGTAGCTGCAGTCACACAACTTCACTGATGTTTGGCAGAGCGTAGCAATACTGATTGAGAAAACAAAAGACTAAATTGGAAGCTACCTAGGAAAGATTTCTTTACTCAAAATTGTTTAGTGTAACTATACAATTTAAAACCACTCAAAAATCAAAACAGATGCTATCAATGATTTAACTCAGTCCCACTGCTCAGCCTGTCTGAAGCTATGATCTGTGCCTTTCTTGAACGTCTTTTCCATCTTTCAACACACACATGTTTCTTTTCTTTCAAAAGTAGAAAGGAAACCTCACCCAGGTATTCTCAAAAAAATGACATAAACTTTAGACAAAAACCTTATTGAACTCAGTGTGGGCTGCATTCATCAATCCACAGGTTACACTGGCCAGCAGGCAGGCAGAAACTGAGTGGGCATCAGAATCCTCCCTGGAAACACTCAAAGTCAGGTGGGTTTTGGCCAGTCCAGGTACTCCTGGCACAGCAGGGCCAGTGCTGGGGCTGGGCACAGCGTGATGCTTCCCACTGCTGGTGCCACCACCTGCACTGCTGCCGTAGAGTAGGACCACTGCCTTGGCACTCAGGGTGACTTTGCCCTATCATCTGCTTCAGCAAAACCACACTCAACGCACGCAGTGATGGAGACTGGAGGTTTCAGGCCAGGCTGCAAGTGCTGCATCAGCTGAGTACCATACAGAAGTGAGCATGCTGCATGTGGAGCAAACCAGGGCATCCGTCCTTCCAGGCATCCGCTGCATGCCTGAGGGCACAGGCAATCTGTCTGAAACAATAGAAAGAACAGATTCAAGCAAGCAGATGAATCATATCTTTTTTAAGCAGGACTCGGGTAGCTTCGTGATGAGGTTTTCGGCAAACAGCCCTACGCTGTGGGACTTTTCCTTTCCTGCTGGCCGGGCAGACTGTCCCCAGCTTGCTGAGCCTCACAGAACAGCAAAGCTTCCATCCTTGATGCTGCAGGACAGAGCAGGGCTGCAGGCCAGCTCTTACTGAGTGACCTGGAAAGAGCACAAGTGAGGAAACCACTGACCTAACCTATTCTGTTGTTCAGACTATTGGACCAGGAGTCAGCTGGGGTCCATCCTCCCTCATACCTGCAGCATGAGTAAGAATCACAGTTAATTTTCTTGCTTGATCTTAGAGCAACACACATGGTCATGCACATCTAATATACATTTCTCCTAGATAAGAGGAGGCTGACATTTTATTCTTGCTTTAAGAAAAGTGTATACCCTCCAAAAAAGCTCTGTGCATTAGCTCCTCTGGCTCTACGCAGCTGGTTTGGGATGAAACGCCTGCAGACTCTGGCTAGAGTAACACTAATAAAACAAGAATAGAGGAGTCTTTCAGCTGTCTCAGAAAATGTGTCCTGCAGCCAGAGGGAAAGCCACCACCTTCAGATGCTCCCCAGCAGGCATGCAGTGGTCTGCTCCTCCCATGCCTGCAGCACTGAGCAAGCTTTACCACGTCTACCCTGTCATCCAGGCAACGCTGTCTTTGCTGCTGAGGCTACGCTTCTGGGCGAGGTGAGGACAAAGCGAGTTTCTCCGAGGGAGGAATGGAAAGTGGTTTGTGTCCCTGGATACTCTCTGGAAGTGTGTGGGTGTTTCTGCATGCTTCGAGAGCCCGGCTCCACAAAGTACTTCGGCACATGTGTAACCAGAAGTGATGTCCAACAGAGTCCTGCAGAGGCAGACACTTCCAGCCTTCCAGCTCCAGCGAGATCCAGTTTTCCACAGTTTCAATTATATATTTCTTTTTGTTGTTCAAGCCACCAAAATAGCCTTCATTCTGACAAGTGCCTGCTCATGTAGCAGCTGAATTCAACTCATTTTGAAGTATACCAGGTCCTACCCCTCGTGAGGAGAAATATCCATAATACAAGGTAAGAGACCTTGCACTGCTGACTACTACCTGGTTATTAATATGAGAAACAGAATTAATTCAATGCCAAAAAGTTGTGAGAAAGTTTGAGCAAAAGCAACATCAATTATAGGAACCGTCTCGTACCACAGCTATTTTACAGCAATTCCAATTTACATTCCTTGGCCAGCACACCTTATTGAATAATTAAATAGCCAGATGACACAATCAGATTATAAAGCCTTGAATGTGAACGAATATCAGTTTCCCAATTCTGAAAGGAATTTAATCATGGAAACTTCTACCTACTGTCCAGTTTACTGTATTTTGGAGAGAGCTGAAGCAGTGATCCATGAGATCATCTTCACGGTGTTTTTTCCAGTACAGAAGGAAACCTGAGCTGTTGCCTCTCAGGGGAACTTTGTCACAGGGCACTGCTCCTGAAGATTTGGGAGGAAAACCACCCTCTTCTCATCCCTGTGTAAAGTAGCTTTTTCTGAGTGGGATTTGCACATCATTAAAACAGACACATCATTAAAACAGACACTTCATTAAAATTGGAAACACATTTAAAACCAAGACTGTGGGGATAACTCACTACAACTATACAGAGAAGAAATCAATTACAATCATCGCAAAAGCAATATTTTTTCACCTGATAGTATCCAATATGCATTGCACTGTAAACAGTGTGTTGTATTATATAAAGACACTGTGTTTCTCACAGCATGTAAACCATTTAGTTGCAACAATGACTCACATTTCAGCTGCAGAGCTAGACGTGTATGTTTTCTGAATATGCCAAATAGGCAAGACACCAACCAGCCTTGGTGTATTTAGAAGAATATGCTTAAACCACATGTCAAAGTAAACAGGAAAGCTAAACTATTTGTTGAGGGGGTATTTTTGTTTGGGGTTTTTTTGTTTGTTTGTTTGTTTCTTTTATAAGCATCCTGATGTTTGCTTGCAGCCTTAATACATATTGATATGCAAGTATATGAAAAAGTGTTAATGATTCATCTGTAGAATGAACTTACCCACCATCTGAAAAGATGCTTGAAATTTTGAAGAGTGTCAAAGTGTGACTTTGCTCACATATATTTTCCTTCTCCTGTTTTCAAATCCTGAATGTGCCTAAAGAAGTGACAGATTTAATGAGACAAGTTTTAAACTGAAACCACAAAAGATCCTCCATATTGTACTGAAAACCATCATAGAGAGGAGCTGTTCCGAGGCATCTTGCGATCTGCAGTAACTCAAATTTTGTGTCAAGTGGGGTCCGTGCAGATGAAGAGTCTATACAAAACATGGAGGAACTCCACTTCCCAGCCGAGGCAATAATCACTATCTGCAAAATTGCTGAACCAGGTAAACTGAAACATTCCTTGCTAAATTTCCATTTTCTACATGTAGCGGACCATTCACTTTATTCACTCAGCTATACCATAGCTGATAAACATACTTCTCCATCATACAGTCTGGGACTTCTTTAAAGTACCTACAGAGTTAAAGCCCAAACCCATGAACTGTAGAGGCAGAGCAAGGGAGATGGTGGGAAAAGGATCACCCCCTTACAGCAGCCCAGGCTTGTGCCAGATTAGTGACTGCACTACCATGGCCTGAATGTAAACAGAACAGAAATTTCCTGTCTTGGATTACATGGCAGGGGACGAGGGATTTGACGTGTAAATGAGGGGAGGATAAAAGGGTAAAGCCCCTAAGTACACACAACAGCAAGCCTGTGAGTGGTGAGCCCAAGTTCGAAATGCTCCTGGAGATCCACTTCCAGTGAATTGCTTTAAAAAGACTGATCCGCATATTTATCATAAGTACACCCTGGGATCACCCCATGAAACAAAAATATCTTGTCTTCCAGCCATTCTGGGGAATAAACACACTGGGCTCCAGACAGGCGTTAGCTGGTGATGAATCTGCACCCACCTACCAGCTGTGTCTGTTTACAGGGGATCTGCTCCCGTTAAACACAGCGCTGTGATGCTGCCGTTACTCCCCCATGGGCAGCGATGCGGCCGTTACCCCCCACCCCCCACCCCCCCCCCCCCCCCCCGTGGGCCAGCAGAGCGGGTGTGAGGCTGTCCTGCCTCCCCATCGCCCATCCCCGGCAGAGCAGCCTGCCTTAGGAGACCTGTCAGCCCCACTGGTGCCTGTTAACCTGCTGCCCCAAACACAGAGCTGGGTAACCCTCGCAAGGAATCTCAACATGCTTTGGGTACGGCTGTTACAGCCAGCACCATCCAAAGCACCGGGCAGGAGGTCTGCGGAGATAACATCCAGGCTTTCCAGCTGAGAGATGGGCTCACAGAGAGGGACCAAGGGAGAGAAGGGAGGTCAACACCTCTCCACCAAAATTTCAGTGCAAGGAGGCAGGAGCGCAAGACAACCTGTTCTAATCCCAGCTGCGTGATACGTGGGAATCACTGCTACAGACAGCACCTACATCCACCGAGCTGGACTGCACAATACTGCGAGGATCTTCATCGCTGGGGTCTTGTCTGGAGCCTGCTCTAAGGCTTGCAGCTGTCAGATCCCACTTTAAAACGGCGTTTCTTTCTCACTTTGTAGATGCAGCATCTGTCTCGCTTGTTATATTGGGGGCGGGAGGGAGATGTGTAATTAAGTGCAAATAGGGTTCTCATGATGCAATACAGACTCATATAATACTTCCCAGGTGCCACTGTCTCAAACAGGAGTTTCCCAGTTGCGAGGCTAGGAGTTAAGAATAGCAGTAAACTTGTGTGGTCCTGCAGAAGCGCTCTTTATGTGCGCTGCTCCGACCCTGCCTCTGGGAACAACTGTGCAAGTCCACACTCATGGCTGGGCTGGTATTTTGAAGGGAAGCTTGGGTTAGTTTTTGTGTTTCCCCCCCTTGCTTAAAGACAGCCTTCACTTAAAACCAAGTTCTCTAAGTTTATCAGAGGGCGATAGTGGTGTCAAAGCCACTGCAAGCAGCTGGTTTGTGTTGTGTTCAAGAGACACGGCGCAGGACTAAAAAAAACCCATAAGTAATCCCTGCAGAAAGCAAGCATGGAGAAATACTGTAAATTGTCAAGGTACAGGATGGCCACTTAAGAACAGCTGACTGGTTTGCCAGTTGTTCTGGAAGATGGAGAATGAACAGTCACCAGGGCTGTGAGATTAGGGATGTGGCTCCTGAGTATGCAAAGAGATCAAGAACAGGCAATGCTGCAATTTCCATCTCTCCCAGCCCTGACATTTCCCCTCTGCCATGAATGTATTGGGTAGGATGGACTTATTTTTCTAGCAAATGCTCAACTGATGAATTCCAGCTGCTTATCACAATTTTTTCCTGGACCCCAAAAATATTTTGGCTTTTGGCAAAAGAAATTGGGATAGGTGTTATTTTAATTATTTATTTTAATAAGTAAAAGCACAAGGCAGTAATTTCCCTCCAAAATGATTGCTTATCCCAAACCAAGTTCCTAAGTTCTTGCCACTGCTGCTCCTGGCTCAGCCTTGGCAGGTGGCTCAATAAACTGATAATAAGCTGCACAATCTGACAAGGAGCTTTATCAGTCAAAACAAGCCCTGATGTTCAGCTCAACAGGAAAGTTCAATCACTCTTCTCTAGTGGAATCAGTCTACACGTAGTGCTTTCATCCCAAGATAATGTTAGACTGCAGATCTGGATCTGTTCTCACTGCTCCAGGGCTACTTATATCTTTGTACCTTGAGGGTTTACTAATTAGCAGCCTTCTTCCACACCCTTTGATATCATTAAAGTAATCTCAGTGTAAGCGACTACTTTCTGATGCTATCTCTGAGGGAGTGGAGAGCAGCTGGAATCATTCAGAATGTGAGAGCTTGAGTAGTTCTCCAGCAGCGGTGATTGAAAGATGGCAATAGTTCTGCTTACGCAGGCAAAGCACCCTGGCTTCTTCGGGCTGGCTGTGGCCAAAGGGGTAGGAGAGACATTTACTCTCATCTGCGCCCAGAATCAGTAGACAGCAGGTGTTAGTCTGGGCTTTTTCTAGTCATTGCAAGCATCATATTAGCAGGCAAGCACCTTGCAATTGTGTTTTGCTCCCCCACTTGCCCACCACCCCAGTTGCCTCGTCCTGTTCAGCACACGGGGTCTTGCAGAGTCAGAAGACACTCGGCATATTCGGGGCAAAGTAACAACAAACCCAGGACCCGAATACGAGGGCTTTGTGAGGACTCTAAGAAAGCAGCTGACAGCTCTGTACTGCCTTGCCTAGAATTACTCAGCGTTTCCCATGTTTTGCAAACCCTCTGGTTCCTGGTTTCTCACACAGGAGGCCTGGGATGATTTGTTTGGAATATGAATTTAACACTGGTGAAATATCTTCTCAGGTTTCTAATAAGGTGGGTGAGGTTTATTTGAACCATAATTGCACCACCTCATCTTACTCGCTTGCTGCTCCACAACACGAGTTAATTCAAAGGCCTGTCATTAACTTAGCAACTCATTCTGCAAAGTTCAAAACTGGAGATGGGACAGACTTTCCTCCATGTTAAAAACGCACTTCAGATCAGAACAACTCCAGTGTGAGCCAATGGCAGCTCCTACTCAAAAGATAAGCCCTTGCAGGAAAACACCATTTCCAACAGTCACTTCGGTACCTGCCATTAATTGCCTGCTCTTGCTTGCATGGTCTCACAGCAGCCTCTTGCCCTTTGCTGCTTTTTGTTCTTGTTCCTGTTTGAGCACTTCCTTTTGTTGCCAGTCTCTTGCCCCCCTTCAGGACCATTTCAGAGAGATAATAAAATCCTCGTGCAGATAGAAAGAACCAGATACAAATGGCTATGCTAGTGTATTTATGTTTATAGCATGAAGCCAGAGAACAGGCTGTCCTGGGTTCTGGTTTCCAACTGCAGCATAAATCCATCAGCGAATATGTTACAACCCCAGAGAAGAAAGCAGAAACTTTTACCTGCAGACACTGCAGGACATCCACCAGAGCCGTGTCTCAGATTACTCCCTGTTCCTTAATTTTCCAGAAGTGCAAAAGATGGAGGCTTTTACTCTGAATTAAATGAGCTCTCATTTTGTTTTGTTGGTGGGGACTGCAGAAAGGATTCAGGGACACAAAATCAGATAAGGAGCATTAAATACCTGGTTACCTGCTTGAGGTCTTCCTCAGCTGAGGCAGCACCGGGACACCTCGGAGCAGTGTCCTGAGCCATGTGCTGTGCTTGCTGTCCTTCATCCACCTGCCCAGCTGGCGTTATTGGGACCCTGGGCTCCCTTCCCCAAAGCAGCTATTAACTGAATATCATCCTCTCTCAGCCACTCTGGGAGAAGCATCTAATTACTGAACACAGAGCAAACTTTTCTTCGCCAGGCTTGATGCACATCACATTTACTGAACTACAGCCCTATTGCGGGCTGATAACAATTCCCTCTGCCAGATCGCAGTCCGCAAAGGGAAAAGCTGGCACAGGTGGCTTCTCAGAACAAAGGAAAAGACATAATAAGAATTTTTTTTTTCTTATTTCCTTTGGATGTTTGGTATACAGGGCCATGCTAAATACAAGCCAGATGACAAGCTAAGAGGATTGTTTTGGCTGACTCAGAGTCCATCTCTGTTCTGGTGGAAAGACATGACAGCAACATACACAAGAAAGGCTGGCTAAACTGAAGCCTTAATGTGGGATGGTCACATCTCAATAGACTTTGAGATAAATGGCCTTTTCTTGCCTACCGTATGGTTTTGCTTTCCTTATAGCAAGAGAATCATAACATTGACTGAAGGAGATGAGTTATCCAACTGCACTCGGTGTGCCAAGCTGGGAGAGAAAACTTGGAGGACAGAGAGACCCCCATTCTGCTGATGGGGATTGGAGAGGTGAATTTGGTGCAAGAAGTAATGAGCAGCACAGGAGGCTGAAGAGAGCCTGTCCAAGCAGTTAGGCTGAAAGACAGTCTGGATGAGAAGTGACCACCTCCCTGGCATTCCTCACTCTCTTAGTTGGGCTTGCACAGCACCCTCACCATTCAGTGGGCCTCAGGCCAAGCACATGCTCATGTAGCTGGTTCAGGGTCTTGGTTTGAGAGCAGGTTATCTAGTCATTGCTGACATCGGCGGGAGTTCTGCCGAGGATACAATTGGGATCTCCGTGATGCTCTTGAGAAGAGGTAGAAGCAAAGCATGAATGGGGTCTACCCCAGCATTAGACTTACACTGTGAGCACAGCCTTACTACTAAGTCAGGAGCTGCAAACACAATCTTTCACAATAGAAATATTTTATACCTTAACGTATGAGTTGACAAGGTTAAAGAGATACGAAATAATATTAAAAGCCAAAGCAAATGCACTCAATGACAAGGCAAGTCCATGCTTCAAGAAGTCTTTGGTTTTATACACCAATTTAGCCCAGGTCTATTAAGAGCTTTTCCTGGTGAAAGAGTGAAAGTATTTTCTCTGCTATAATCATATCAGCCTGTATTCTGGGTTAATGGAGATGAATATTACTGCCAGATTTTGTTCTTTCCCTGCATGTAATCTAATGCCAGATGGTTCTGAATGGGTATTAAATCCCCCATGTGCATGACCTCCCCAAGGTTTTTATCATTAGAACCTTAAAATAATTCAAGGAAAGCTTTCCCAAAGCCTGATCATAAACCTCCTAATGAGGGACTGAAGTCACAAAGAAAATCCTCTTGTTAATTCCTGTTTGGTGCTTCCCCCAACCGTCCGTCCCCCCCCCTGCTCTTTTATGACAAATAAGCAAGAACTCACAGCAACAGAGATGCCTTTAAACTGTTTTAGTGGAAAACACATAAAAAAGTGAGCATTCAGGTTACCAGTTCAGGTTCCCAGCAGGGTCAGGAGATGTAGAAACAGATCAGCCATCTTCAGCCTCTAACACAAGGCCCAGTAACATCACCACTTCTCAAGACAAGTAGAAGTTACTCTGTCAGCGAGTGACTGTTTTATTCACAGTGTAATATCACACCTGCTGTCAGAATAAATATGATCCAGTGTTGAACAAGTGGCTGAAATGGGAACTTATCTATGCATAAGTACAAGGACTTACACGAACACCATCTTTACACTAATTGGAGCTCAGCAATAGCAACTAAATTCCCAAAGATTGTACTGAGAATTTTCTGCCCCTCATTTTTCTCAAGTAGAGAGTACATTTTAATAATTTTGTGTTTGGTTTTCTACTTGCACCATGCCTTACTTGCTACCTCTTACATAAGATATATGACAAAATTGTTCATTGCCTCGTGGGTTTTCTGTACTTCTTGTTATTGGGTCACCCAAAAGCAGCGTTGTGACAATAGGGAGGGGTGAGAAATAATCAGAATAAAGTAAAATGTTCTACTGATATTAGGGTGTCCATACTGTTCACAACACTTATTTCCCAGAGGCCTTTAAGCTGTGCATGCAAAACTCAACTCTTGTATCTATTGCAACCGGGAATATGCAACATCTGCAAAACCCAATCCTCAATCCTTGCCCAAAACCACCAAAGTAGTCATCTTTAGAGAGTTTACTTCGGGTAACTGAGGAAAGTGAATCCAGTTCATCAGGACAGCATTCAAATGCATGAAACCTTAGTCATGGGACCATCCTGTCAGAAATCCCAGACTTGCCTCCCATCATGTCGGAAGAGAAACCTCACAGATAAAAATCCTTCTTCCAGGATTTTGGCACAGGAGCAGAGCCACCCAGGGTGGCAGGAAACCTATACATAGAAATAAACTACCAAAAAACCACAAAGTCTGTCTCAATACCCAGTTGTACCCTGTCACATTATAAAGATTGTATCATTGTGCAGCATGTAATTTCCCCAAAACAGGGACATTCTCTCACACTTAACATCGTACTTGCAGCCACACAGACAGCATATGTACAGGCACCTGCCCCATACGCTGGCAGCAGTGCAGATGGTCTCTGGAAAGGTTGGGGAGAGACAGGGACCTTTCACGAGAACTTGGAGCTGAACCAGGAACACTGAGCTCCAACCAGGCACTGGAGAAAACAACATCCTCACAGGCAACAAGTCAATTTGTTAAACTTGTGAATGCAAGTGTTCCTGTTCTTACCTGCAACCTCAAATTTCCTGCCCACATCCCAATTTCACCTCTTATCCAATCTTCTTTTCTTAAGCCAGTTCTATCCCCACATTATATTCACTACTCTTGTCCTCCTGGACCTCCACACCCTGTCTCCAACCACCTCTCCTGCTTACTGCTCACTTTTCCACATGTTTCTTATCAGCCTCATTAGCAGCTCATTAGCTCCCAGCATCTCCTTGACTCCCCTGCTGCAACTTAAGCCCCTTTTACACAGCTCTGCTCCCTGCTCACCCACTCCTTGTTCTCCCTCTGCTCACAGCCTGCCTTTCGTGTCCTGTGAGGTCAACATGACACCAGTCACCCCCACCCCAAACTATCATCTGACCTGCAGGAGGTATCTGGACAAGTAAATTGTTTGTGGTGGAATACTGGCGAAGGCTTAGGGCCAAAGCCCTTTCTGAAATCAGGAGACATCAGAACCGGGAATGCAGCACAAGCAAACTCAGCAGTGGAGTACAGTCCTTGGCCCCATCACCACTTCATGCTATTTTTCTTCCTAGCACCCTGGCCATGCCCCAGCACCAGCAGCGTGGGCTGCTTAGGACCAGCACAGAAAAGACAAAACATGACACAGAAGAATCTAATGACGCTGTGCAGAGATTGTCATCCTGCAGCCAGTAAAATCCTGCCCTGAGTATAGTGTTTTAAAGCTGCAAGTTATCTGTTATCCCAGGCCAAAAAAAAAAAAAAAAAAAAAAAAAATTTGATGGTTTTTTGCC
>JAVJGJ010000047.1:16561566-16619060 GCA_035590215.1 Microhierax caerulescens
GCACATCGGCCTGGCACCTCTACCACGCCCAGCGCAAGGAGGGGGGCAGCGGGGGTGAGATGCTTTGCTCCGCGGCACTTTTGAGACAAAGTGATTTTACTAAAAAAGGAACTTGGAGCACTTCATCGCGAGCTGCAGAAGCTGTGCCGTCTCCGTCTGCATCCCTACCGCAGTCCCTGGCGCCCGGGAGGAGGAGGAGGAGGCAGCAGTGGGAAGAAAATGGCATGAGGCGCCCTGCTCTGCAATAGTGGCTCGGTGGGCTCGGGGCCAGCCCCAAGCGACCCTGGGGACGTGGGGCAGCCCACAGCAGGGCTGGGGGAAGCAAACGGGAGGCTAAAGCCAGGGTTCAGTGTCTGGTCCCACCAAGGAGCAGCAGGAAAATGCTTCCCCTGCTTTGCTGCCCTTCCCCCCCTCGCTGCCTGTTGACACTGCCTGTTCCTTGGGCTATGAACCGTCTCCTGCTACGTGGGCGACCCACCCGAGCCGTGGGACCCTGCGCTTGCTGGGGCTGCCCCACCACGCAGGTGCCCACTGCTGCGGGTGACAGCACTCGAAAATGAAGTTCTGGCTACATGGAAAAGATTAGTAAATGATAACATTTCCCTTTATAGCTGTGCTGCAGATGGCGTTTCCAGATCGCCATAAAACATGCTTTCTTTTTCTTCCTATCCCTCAGTGCAACTTGACAAGGTCCGTGGGTTTTTTTCTTAGTGTGCAGGTTTATTTTATGTCACTGAGCACTGGCAAGGACAGAGAGGCTTTTAAGTTGCAGTAATCTGAATTCTAGAAATAACAAGCTACAAAGGTCCTTGATTAAACGTTGAGCACCCAATATCTGCAACAACAAGTACTCTGTGTTCTTTAAAAGATCGTTTGGATAACGGTGACATAACTTGAGTGCCCGGTCACGGTCCAATTTAATCAGCAAATATGCCTCTGGAGCAGAACCATCTAACTTAGGAAAAGAAACAGAAGTACAGTCACCACCAGTAGGAGAAATCAATGCATTCCACTTAGACAAAGATTAATTATTATAAATCACTCCAAAAATACATTTGCCCCAAGTGGGAGTACACGCTTTTCTATTCATCAAGTTGCTTTCAAATAACCATTAAACATCTGAAGACAGAAGACAATTTTGTTCACCCAAAATAAACACTGCTAAAAATCACAAAATAAGGATCACCTTTTGGTTTTTAACGTCTGGAGTGCTTTGACCCAGAGTAGTTGCCTGCAAGTGGGACAGGCAGAACATCTACTAGAGGAATGTGTATAGGTGCAGAGGACTCGGCTAATTCCAGTACAATTTTGCATGTTAGAGTTTTCCTGTCAGTGTTGATTTTTCTATATATTTTTTATCTAAAGTTATCTGAATTAGATTTATATTTGCTACTAGTTTTTTCCTGTTTAAGGGCCTCAGCTGTAGTCTCAATGGCATCTCAAAGGGCCATGAAGCAGATTTAATGCCAAAAGCCATCTCGGCTGTATGTTTTTGGGAAAAATGAACATGGCTATTTCAGGAAAGGTGTGAGTAGCTGTCTTAGTAATGTCTCCCTTTGCACAGGGGTTCTCCTATTAAAAATGCTTCAGAAAGATTTTTTTGTTTTGTTTTGGTGGGAGAAGTACATGTTGAATCAGACTGGTTTATTACCAGCAGGCTTGGCTCCCCTGCATTACCAGTCACTTCCATTTGATTTTCCATTTGTCTCTGGGTAGGGCATTACTTTGAGTGAGGCTATGTGCAAGAACAAGAACTTAAACAAAATAAAATGACTTTTTCATTTGCAAGGAAAAAGAAAGTGCAAAATTAAAGGACAATGGGAAGCAACTATGTTACCAACCAGAATTTTTTTTTATTAAATTCATGTATATAGAAAGTTTCCCTGTGAGACTTCACTCCATATTCATGGCTCAGCACTCCTGGTGGGATTGGAATAAGAAACTTCTTTCCATTTGCTTTACAGGGCCAGGCTTTGTGAGGCACAAAGCAGGCAAATATAATCTATCATTTAATCAGCAGAACCCTAGATGTCGCTGAGGTTGACTTCACAGCTACCTTTATCTGAGAGACTAAGAGACGACCTCCTAGTTACAACATTCTTAGCAGTCTTCCTTTTCTCCAGTTATTAAATGACTCCTAATTTAAGGCTCAGTCCTCATCCAGTCCAAGCAGTGCTGATAGGCAGTGCTTCCACTGACACTTTTTCCATTACAAAATAATGTTCTACACAAACATACTTTGTTTGACACCAATAAATCAGAGCAGCTCTTGTAATCATACCCAAGACTAGACTAGGACATTTATTTTTTTTAAATCTTATAAAATTTGGTGACTTTTCAATGAAAACTTTTTTTTCTTTTTTTTTTTAAGTGGCACGGTCGAGCACTCCCTGTTCCTGGCAGCAGCTCAGAAGCACTCTGAGAAATGCATCTCTAGTGGCAGTTCTGACCCACATGTAACCAAGAAACCTTGGAAATCTCATCGGAGATGGATTTTTGTGAGTTTTCCAATTTAAACAGGTGGAGATAAACCAAGATAAGCGTCTGAGATAGATCTGCAACATGTGGAAGGTTCATCTATAACTAGAACTATCTGAATTCATTCTTATGGCCTTACCCTTTCCTTGAAATATGCCTACAGGCACTTGATTAATGGTGGAGGGAGTTATGTAAATGAATGAGGAAAATAAATGTAGTAGAAAGAAGCCTTCACTCTTAACTCTGACAAATGCTAGCTTTCCAAAGGAGAGACTATTTTAATTGGCCAGCCGGTGCCTCAGGATGGGTTTGAAATGACAAGGAGAGGATCTTCAAAAGCCCAGCAATGCTGATGCTTTTCCCAGACAGCAGCAATGATAAGAAAAAAATAACGTAATGCTTGTTTCTGTTACTTAGATATTTCAAATGTGTTGCTTCAAATCAGCTTTTAAGTTCTTCTGCCATGTTCACGTGGCAAAAAGAGAAATAGATGTCTTTAACTGCAGAACAGCTTTCTCAAGTCACACCACAGTTCATTTTATGACTCCAAAATACTCCGTATTTCTTTTACTCCATTTCTTCATTACCACCTCAACATTAGCAAGTGTTGCTAAGTAACATTCTACAGGCCCTTATAATTTTGCTGCATGACTGCACTATAACCACGCGTTAATACTTCACAAAAGCAGTAACTACCAGCGATAACCACTATATTACTTTTTAAGGGAAACCACGGTACTTTCACATTATGGCTGTATACGCTTCCGAATTTTGCACCAGTCGCCAGGGTAATTCACCGTTGCTGGAGGCTGAGATGGATGAATTCCCTGGTGAATTTACAGAATTATTGACACTTCTTTCACATAATGGAAGTATGCAATGAGTTTAGCTGCAACTCGTTTCCCTTGCTTATTAAATAGGGAGCGGATCGGCTGGCGCTGCCACGGGACGAGTACTTGTTTGTTGTGCGCTCCCCCCGTCCTGGCACGGGCAGCACTGGCAGGGCACCCGCTGAGTCAGCAGTGTGGTGCTGGGTGAGCATCGGTCGGCTGCGTCATAGGCAGCGGGATGACTGGGACATGGCAGAGACCTCTGGTTAGTTATAGGGGCTCTTGCAAACTGCTTCTCCATGTATGATGCCAAGATGTCACCACACAGAGCGGCCGGGAAGAAGACAACCTTGGGAGGCTGAGCCCCTCGGTGCTTCAGCTGTGGTCAGCCCCTCGACTGTCGATGGAAAAGGGTGAGCACCTGATATCCTAGAAGGTTCAACAGCAATAGGAGGCCACTTACTTGAAGGCAGGTGGCACAAAAGGACATACACCAAGAAATATATTAGCTTAATTTCTGCCTGAAATAATTCACTGGTCTTAACCAGCGAGGACAGAATGAAAATCCATGTCTCAAACTAGGGGTGATGATGATGATGGAGTGGGATAAAGCAAGATGCTTATGAGCTGGGTCCCAACACACGCAGAGTTCAGAGGGAGTTTTCCGTCCGCATAAAATTTGAGAAGTCAGACATATAATTACTGTGAAAAAAAAGAACCATTTTTCATCCTTTTCAGTCTGTGGTAAAAGAAGTTAAAGGAAAAACAAATACCTTTAATAATTTCAAAATGTTGCACTTTGTCATCAATCTCAATTTGCTGTAACGAGCCTTGCAGGAAGTTCAAAAGCTGCAGTGGGACGAAAACGGGCTTCAGGGGTGTAGGGCATTCCAGAAACGTGGTTCAAATTGTGCCAAATAATGTCTCAGCTTTAGCAATATTTTATTATTAAGCTTATTCTAAAGTGGAGACATATGCATGCATGAGCACTCGTACATTTGTACATACACATTTAGAGTACACATCTGTGGATGCTGCTGCATGTTCATACACATGCACAAGTGTAGCTGATGTCAAAGGGAACAGGGTCCTTCAACTGCTATATGAAGGTTTCATTTCAAATCTACTGTTCTCCCTGTTTTGCTTGGTTGAAGGCCTAGTTTTTACATGTTTTGTTATAACATTTCCTCTCTCTCAAGGAACAGACTGGTTTGCCATGTTCAGTAATGAAACATAGAATGAATCTTTCTAGTGGAATAACTGCATGAAGCCATGTTCTGTCTTATCCTCGCTCTGTGCTGCAATTTCTTTAAATGTATCTTTGTAGCAACCAAACTAGCCATAAATTAGTCATGATGATATTACAGCTGAATTTAATTTCAAAGTCTCTCAGCAAGTTGTTAAGTGTTTCTTGCCTAGGTCACTCCTGAGGAAATTTGAAAACTCTGGTATGATTTATGAATATTGTTATATTACTAGTATACAAAAGGCTATGGGGAATACAAGCACATAAACGTCTGTTTAATTTCGTTCCAATAAAAATTTCATTTCTTATAGCAAAGTAAACATGTAAATCAATGTTTAATGATTCTGTTGTTTTATTACGTAACTTATAATTTGTCTTTAACCATCCAGGCCAAGTAAAACCTAAGACCCTGCTCACTTTTGTTGAAACATAATGAGTTAGCAATTAGACCTATTCTGCAGAGGTTGCTTCCCTGAATGGCATTCATAATGCAACGTAAGAGCAGAAAGCCCAGGAAACAAAAGACCTGGTTTCTCTTTTCCCCCATGTGCAAATACATAGCCCCATTATTAGCCAATTTTTCAATCTAAACTTTTTTTCCCCCTGAAATTTACTCAACTGTCAAGGGATAATCAATTTTCTAAACTTGCTATACCATCAGTGTTCAATTTCAGAGATGCTTTTACCTTGAGACTTGTTGTACAAGTCACATGGATATAAACTCCTTCTGGTCCTCATCATGTAACCTATTCCTAATTTGGGAAATAGTCCCATCAGTATTAATTCCTTTTTAATGGAATGGCAAATGGCCACTAGTGAGGAGAAGAGGTTAAAAGAATTGAATTTTGGCCTTTTTTTGCCAAATTATAAGCTCATCACAACTCTAGACTTGTACTAACCACCTGCTGAAGATCCAGCTCTGCTTTTAAGAGACTGAAGTCCGTGGGACTTGCACAAGTAGGAACATGGTGACATTTTCCATGTCACCTTTCCCATTTGCAGGATCTGGCCATTGCTGTTAGCAAGAACTATGTCCTCCTGGCTTTTGGAATGCTGTGCAACGAAAACCTCCCTCGCACTGGTGAATGAGTAACCTCCTAAGTCAGTATCATTTCTAATTTATCAAAGGCCCACATACATTAGTCTCTTAGCAATGCTGCACACATTTCGTGATCAGTGGGAGGCAGTAATCCCAAAGCTTAAGGAGGTTTTCTCTTGAACATATTGTTGAACTCAGGTGAGTCACTTCATCTTTCTTTCTTTCTCTGTCCATAGAATTATGATAATATTAGCTTACATCACCTGCTGAATAGCAGTGTTCAACACAAATAGCTGATGTGAGATTAATATTTCTGAAGTACTTTGTTGCTGAAAAATGCTGTCAGTCCAAAGTGTATGCTACTATAATTATGGTATACAATAGAAATCAGGCAGCTAGGCATATATGCTTGCACCAACCTTTATCTCTGCTATCTGACTTCACATGTACGTGTCCAATCGAAAAGGGATTTGAAAATTAAAGTGTCCTTGAAACTAAACTAGAAACTTTCAACCAATGGGGAATGTCTATCAGTGCCTGTCTGGGCTACTACCAGTTTCTTCTAGCTGGCTTTGTCTGATTTTGTTGCTGCATGTGCCAAAATCCACCATTCTGACTAGTAAAGAGTGAAGGGACGGCTTTGAGAAAAGGATTGTGGTAGGTCAGAGTATGGTGGGGTTTGCAGAGACCCTCCAGGGTTTTGGCTGACCACGTCAGTCACAGCCACACACCTGATGATGGCAGAGCAAGAGGTGACAACTGTCCTGCCATCTCCGCACACCCGTCATCCTGTGCCTGGCAAGGGGACCCAATGACCCGTGCTGCAGCTCACTTGCTAATGAATTTAAACACATAACTATTCTGTTTGGCTGGAAATTCCCAGGAAAAAAAAGGGTGACTATTTTTGCCATCCTCAGACAAAATATTAATCTGATTTTTGGAGGTGAGCACTACATACCTCATGTCAAAGCCTTGTACAAATCTTCATGCAGATCTGCCACAGCGCAGGAGGAACAAGGAGCTTTCCAATACTCCTAAAAGAGGAGAAAAATATTTTTTCTTTGAAACTCTGAAGTTTAAAGAAACAGAAGAGCCAAAAATTCAGAATGAATGAGATTGCACTTACCCTAAATACCTGCTGCCTTGAATGTCCTCCCTCTCTCTCCTGTGTCTGCTTAGCACTAACTTTCTTCCACCTGGAAAATGCCCTGAACATTTTCAGGAACAAGGAATGGCCCATGTGCCATTCAGTCACAGCAGGTCCAAGGCACTTCTGAAAAACAAGTCATTTTAATCTTACTGTTTCACTGTTGGGTACAAAGTGGAACAGTGGGTGAAGCAGGTTGTGTTGTTTGGTTGTTGGTTTGTTTGTTTTTTTTTTCCCAACTCAACATTTCCCCAGGGAATTCCTCCAGATTTCTCAGCATCCCCACGAGCAACGTCATGGTGCAGCTGTACCGTGTTATACCAACCAAACATGTCCCCACTGCCCTCTAGGTTTGTACACCTTTGAGCAGAGAACAGCATTACACAGCTGCTTTGACTAAAGCATGGGTCAATTTGATTGCGTGCTATTTTATTATGTAGATGAAAAAACATGGGCTGTTAGGTTTCTATCAAATGAATGAGGAAAAAAAAAAACCAAAACCAGAAAAACAGCCTGGAGATAAAAAGCCCTAAAGTTCCAGAAGTTCAACTCCAAGAAATGTGGTGGGTGTAAAAACCACAAATTAAGCTTCACATTCATATATAGCATCTATGCTTGTTCTGAACAATGCTCAATGGTGAGAGCGGGGAACCCCGTGAGCACTGCCTCCCACTGCGGACATGCCTCTCATTCCCAGGGATGGGCAAGAGCCACCCCTTCCCACAGACATCCCTGCAAAGCCACTGTCTGTTCTGCGTGGCACCGGGAGGAGGCTTGCTTTCTCTTTGCAAAGCCCTTTCCAGCAGGACGGAGGTGGGCTTTGCTCTGGATACCCCTCTAGGCAGCGTGTGAACAGGTACCAGCCCGGATCATTGGACGCTGGCATTACCTGTTGCACTGCAGAAATTAGTGGGGAGCTGTAGGAGCCACTGCCTTGCTCCAGATCTAGTCGAGGACTGGGGTGGGCTCATTAGCCTGAGCCCAGACTACATGGCATTCACCCAAGACAAAGGGTGAGAAAATAATTAGTCTTTGTTAATCTATAATATGTCAGAAGAGGACAGAAAATGTCAGCTACGTTGCTAATATTTGCATAACACCCTTCATTAAAAACCTACTGAAGTTTGACTCAATTTCCACATTAAAAAAATCAAATTAGAGATTTTGTCAGTCAATCCTTCTCCAAAATTTGACCAACACAGATTTATCTTTTTTCTTTTTCCAGGAAAAAGACTTTTGACAAACTTAGGGAAAAAAATACAAAAACTATTTAGCACGAACGTCCTCAGCTGTGCGAGATCTCTGTAGCAGCTGAAGGTATTACAGAGGTTACAATGCACCGAGCGCTTTAGGGGGAGGAAGCGCTTTTGAACAGGCTGTTTTAATACATACAGTCAAAGCATTAGAAACTAGTTTAAAAGAAAGGCTTTATAAATATTTGGGTTTAGGAATCAGTGTAAGACTTCACTGAATCAGTGAGTGGAAATGAAAATCATTACATAAACCTAATTTTCCTATGTCCTATGTTGTTTAGGAAGTCAAACTCAATACTATTACATCTTGCAGAGATGACAACCATGTATTAGGACTTAAAATCTTCAATCCTTTCAGAAGACATTATAAAAATCACTTGCACCATGGTATTTGTGAAAACTAAACACTCGCCCACCTTCACAACTTTCTCAGAGAGGCTGCATGGCAAGTGCACTTAAATCTTTCAGCTGACATGCAAGCAGTTAGAAAGAGCTACTGAATTGCTGGCAACATGAGCTAGTGTTGAACTAATATGAACTTCATGCAAATTTTTGTGTTTGCTAGAATTGCTGGTTGGGGCGAACTTGTAGTAACAGGCTTTCGGAGATCTGCCAGGGGAGTCTCTCTGGCAGGCTGTGAGCTGCAGCTGGAGCTGCCTTTTCTTGAGTTTGCTCTGAAGTTAGGACATGCTTGTGCAGCTCAGCCATAAACTTTCAGCTGGAGAGGAGACAGAGAGGAACCCAACAGCCCTAAAGCAGCTGAATGTCAGAATAATCCCAGAGCGAAGTCAAACCTTCAGTGAAGCTGCGAAAGCGAAAAGTTTGCGGAGGTTCAGACTGGGTCTAAGCTCATCTTGTCTGGGCTGAGGAAGCTGCGGACTCAGGAGAAATGAAAGTGCACAGTTTCTGCTTGTTTTAACAACTGTGTGGGCTGCTTGTAGTCAGAAAGACATCTCCACCCCTAGATAAGAGGATCCACCACCTCCACAGAGCCACACACACGGAGCTCCACTCCCACCAGACAGCAGCTCAGTCCATCCTTGACCACCGTCGCAGCAGTGAAGCAAGTTTTACAGGGAGAAATAACACCTTAAACCCTTTAAAAAATTAAGAAAAAACAACTGAAGAAGCTTCATCAGCTATGCAACTGAGTCCAACAAAGCACACCGCAGTCCTCACAAACTTTGCCTCAGCAAAGACAGTATTTGGGCTTGCCTGTTTTTCAGCTCTCCCAAGTAAAAGAAGCTGTCATTGTTCCCTTAAAAAAGTTCTTCCTAGTTCATGGTCAGGACAATTTCCCTGATATTTTGCCAAGAGTTGGATAACAAATAGCCAATGAAACAAATAACAAGATCAGGCCAGAAAGAAGAGAGGAAATATTTAAAAGGAGGAAAGGGACAAATGAGTCTTCAGAGAATATGAGCTAGAGAGAATGCACTGAGTTTATGTCTGGTACATTTTGCTTCATTTCCAGTAATTCATGCCCTATATGACTTCTAGAAACAGATAGAAGAAATAGTTACAGAAAGCACACCAGCGGAGCCATTGCGGCCAATGAAAAAGTGGATTCAAGATGAGTGGGGAGAAAAAGACAAGATTTCTAAGTTTTGACAGCCAAAATAGGTTGTCACTGGGCCGACACATAGAATTTTGCCCTTCTAACTTAGGCTCAAGTAAGCAAATAGGATCATTTCTTCTGTCCCTGATCTCTCTGTGCAGAGGATTCCCTCCACCACTGCTACCCTGGCACTGGATGGTCCACAGACCTCAGCCAGCACCTCCGGACTGTATTTCCTTTTAGGATTTGAACACGGGTTGGTGCATGGCCAGAACTGACCAAACCTCCACAGACAAAGTCCCCCAGCAGACGCTGTGAAGGCAGGAAGCCTTTCAGTGTGCCCCCCACGAGGTGTCCCAGCGAGGCAGTGCCACCGCTGCTGTCAGGCTCTCCGAGAGGCACAGCGAGCTTATTGCTGGCCAACACCAGGTTTGACACTGGAGAGGACTTCAGAGGAGTTCAGGAACAAAAAATGTAGTAGGAGAGAGGAGACAAAAAGAAAATTACGAAGAAGAGAAAATGACAAAAAAAACCCCAAACCCTATACTGTGCAAAATTTGCATATAAATAATAAAATAACGTTCAGTTACAGAAACATTATGAACTAGCAGTAGCTGCTTATTCACGGCATCTTCCTAGGACATTTCCCACATCTGTGTTTTCCATTAAGAAAGAGTAACAGCCACTGGAGCACACACTGTTCTGTGTGCATCTACCCAGCGACTGTGAAAATCAAAACTGTCTGTTACACAAATATTGGGAAATCATTCTCTAGATACGCTGTGCATGTATTCACAAGTAAAATATGCAGCCGTACCAGCCCGCGCACACTAACCACTCCACTTCTACGTGCAAAATAGGAGCTTGAGGCAGGCCAGCATTTTGGAGGAGACCGAGCTCTGAACTGGCAACACCGATCCATCGGAACCGTCACTGCCAAACAACAGCATAGCAACAGCCATCCAAGAAAACCACATCTTCATTCCTGCTTGAGCTGGTTTCAACAACCTTCCTCATCTGTGAATCCAGAATATAACACAGACAAGAACGCTCTGACTGCCTAGTGCATCGTCCAGGGAAGCTCAGGTGTTATTAAGCCCTTTAAACAATCACATCTCTACCCGCTTCTGTCAAAAAGTCACCTAGAAAGTTAAAAGCTCTATCAGTAGTAGAGAATTAATATCCTAATAAAGTTTTCATGTGATTGACATATTTTGGTGCAATTTTGGTACAAAAGGAAAGACTCAAACACACATATACAAACGGAAGCTTCAGGCCATACATGCCAGCTGATTGCCAGTTGTATTCTTCTACAGCACAAGCTGACAGTAAAGAGTAGAAAAATCTCTAATTCTGGTGAACAGACATTATAGTTTATTAAACCAGTTCACTGTTAGCTCAACAATGCTTTGTTTCTGTACAGTGATTTTTTTTTTTTTTCTGTCTTAACAATATCCATATCAATTTTATGGGCAGGGTTCAGATCAAGAACATGTGCTGCTAGCTGGAAAATTGCATTTGACCTCTGATTTTCCTTATGTCTTTTCGGGTTTTGTTTTCTCTTAAGCTTTAAGACACTTTCATTAAAGAAATTATTTCCTTTCTTTGGGAGGCTGAATCAAAAGCCACTAAAACCAGCGAGAGTCTTTCCATTAATTTAGCGAGGCTTTACGTTAGACTTTCAATTACAAACAGTAAGTGTAGAACTATAAAGAAGCTGAAGATAAAGGAGAGGGGAGGGGAGGTGGAAATGTTTTATGAACATTTACGAACCTCTAAGGATTCATTTGGCTTTATGTTAAGTTTAGGTCAAAGGTTTGGGTCAGCTTTTGTTCTCTTCAGTCCCCATTTGCTCTGATCTTCTTTTCCAGAGCGGGAATCTTGACAGATGCACTGTGAAAAGGGAAAAAATGGTTTGAAAAGCTGGACACAAGACCTGCTAGAAGTAGAATGATGAGGCAACCGCTTTGCAGTTTGTTTTCACATCACACAGACTGCAATTCCCTCAGATAAAGTAATGCAGCATCTGAGTGAACCCTGCAGATATTTTAGGGAAACATAATTAGAGGTCCACATCACGGTCAATGTTCTTGCTTGGCATCTCCTGCAATTCACCCCAACGGTGACAAATGACAAGGCTGAGTTTTAGGATAGTGCCATGCCCCGAGGCAGAAGCATTGGCTGGGTTTGCCACTTGTAAAACCATTCACTTGGGGACAGTATTTTGCTGACCAATGGCAAAATGCAGTCTCCCACAGGGAGATGGATCACTTGTCCTCCAAAGGTCACAGGGCTCCAGCATGGCAAACCCACCGTCCCCACCAGCCTCTGCTTTGCCCTGACCTGAGAGGGGCGAGGTAACGAGAAGAGGATTTTGGCACCTGTGACACAGAGATACAAATACTGCAGCTCCACAAGGAGAGATAGCATCTTCAGGTTAATTTGTTATTATTTTTTAATTTTTAGATGATACAGTGGGAAAATCTGAGCAGCTTACTGGCACGTCTTCTAGTGAACTTCAAAGGTAAGTATGAGTTGAAAACAATTACTGAATTTAAGTGAATTATGTTAATCAATTGGACAATTTGAGGTGGGCAGAGGTGGGGGAGCGTGGGGTGTGGAAGGCAGCTGGTACCTGGAAAAAAGAATATGAGCAAGCAGAGGTGATAAAATCACCAGCCCTGGGGGACAGCAGGAGGAACAGGCAGCTCAGCCACAGGCACGAAATGTGCAGTCACAAAACAATTCCTTCTGCTTCACTCCCAGCTCCCTGCTGCTGCCCTATGTCCCTGCTCATCCCCACCCCAGCCACACCAGCACGGGTGTTTGCAAGGCCCCTCTCTAACCTGGACCACTGAGAGCTGAGTTAACACTAAAACTTTCTGCGCTGCTCAGATGCAGGCTCACTGGATGCAGCTGGCACGGTACATGTGCTTTGGCTCAGATTCATCCCATTAAGTTTAGGTATTTAACCACAAACTAAGTCCCTAATTCCCTTAAAAATCCTTCTCCAGCAATCGGAGAGAGATGGGCACCCCCTGGGGGCAATCCCTGCTGCTGGGGACACAATTTTTCCCTCTTGGCACTGCCCGTAGTGGGAGCCAGAAGTCACCCTGCTCAGCCCAGCTCTGGTCTCACCGCCTCTGTTCGGAGGCTTTCTCGTCTCGGCACAGGGGTAAGGACCGTGGTGTGGCCACAGAAGAACAGAGACAAAAATAGGTTTCTGACCTACTTCTTGGCAGTAGACAGCCGTGAGGGCGGCTGCTGGAGCCGAGGGGGAATAGATCATAACCATGCAAACTGCACGGGTGGGTTGGTGAGCCGGGAATGATGTTGCTTCTCCAAGCTGGCTTTTCCAGCTTTCCTGTTTAAGCCTCTTCTCTCTCTTTTTTCCATCCCTGACACACAGACCTGGATGATTTCCCCCCTTTCATTTTTGTTGATGTTGCATTTTCTTCTGTGTTTATGTGAAACAACATTATTTGCCATGAAAATGGCAATTTTTGAAATCAGCTCAAGATAGTTGCTGTCTTGCAACATCTATTTTGAAGACAGCATTTAGAAAACATTTTCATCCATGAATATTTGAAGATTTTTATATTCAAGCCACTTTCAAATATGAGATTGTTTGCATCTCAAGGGAATGGCACTGTAGTACTGTAATCTTTTATATTAATTGTTCCCTTTCTGATTTAAATTCAGACATACCGTGGATTTATATTATTACTTTTCATCAATAGCAAGCAATTTCCATGCTAGCAGGCTATCAGTGACATCTGCACTGAACAACAGAGAATACCTATTCTTTGAAGGAGTTTTCTCTAGATAATTTTTAACTTTTTTCTTTCTCGATTATGCTTTTAATTATCAATGTTTAATTATCAATCTTCCACAGAAGCTTCTAGTATTTAAGACACGTTCTTTTCAGACACCCAGAGTTTTTTCCTCATGGAAGCTAAGCAGGCTCCATGGGACAGGCAGCCCTAAATACCTGACAGCTTTTACTCTTGTTTTCTCCAGTGAGATGGTTTACACCAACTTGGCTGAATTCCTGCTCAGAGCAGAGGGACCGGATGCTGTACAATGCACACATCCAAGCATTCCCGTTGTAATCAATTAGTAAGATGAGATAATTTAAAAGAAAACATTTCCTTTGTCCCATACAAATATTTTCATTACTCATTTTAATTGGCTAAACAGCAAAACCAAAGCTTTTTCTTAATAAAAAGTGTATGGTTTTAAAGCAAATACCGCCAAAAGTAAAGACACTGGAAATTTTCTTTCTGGGAAGGGTTGCAAGAGAAATGATGGGGAGTTTTATCTTTGGGTCACAGATACTTAGAGCCAGCTGCAGAACTCTCTTTGAAAAAATGAGAACTCCCCTGAGAAAAAAAGCAAGTTACCCCTTACTGACTGACTCCAAAGAAAAAATGCTGCAATTTTACCCAACACGTCCTGTTTGGTCCCGTTGCTGCCTGGGACGGTGTGTTTCCCTCAGAGCGAGCCCGTTGCTGCCACATCCTCCCACCTCAGCCCAGCTGAATCCCAGGATGCTCCTTACGCTCCTTCTGCAAACAAACAGGACAGGTCTCAGAAAACTCAGCAGGACACTTTAAGCTCCATTTGCACAGAACAACCTTTTTCCATTACAAGGAATCAGGGAAAGAGGACCTAGCACTCCCCTCGGTTGAGAATCACAATTCTTGAGCATCCTATAGACACAGCTGTTTAGGCTACACTCAGAAGACCCCAGTACATCCTCAAATCAGCTTCTGAACTTGCTTGGCTTTAAAAAAATATGAGTGTTGCTGCTGCTGTTGATGCCATTTGGGCTCAGATTTATTTTTTAAAATATAATATTCTTTTAAATTAAATAATCGCATACCCATACATTGCCCACATTTCTTCAGAGGTTTTGGGGAATTAAATGTCTGTTGATGAAACTCAAGCACTGTGTGCTGGTTCTGGAATTCAGAGGCAGCTTTCCGGGATTAGATGTCCCCGGCTAACCTCAGCTGTTAGGAATTATTTTGGAGCTTGGCCCTGGCAGGTGAGGGGGAACCATGAGGAGGAGAACAAAAGGGTTTCTCTCTCTTCTGCCCCTGCCTCCTCCCTTTCCAGCATCGGGCAAATGTGGTTTCAATTCAGAAATACAAATGTCATCATCAAAGCCACTCTGGGGAGGAAGGGGGGGAAAAGAGGAGTTAAAAAAAAATAAAATCAATTGGATTGCAATTTATCAAGATATTTTTCCTGTGACATTGAACGGAAAAGTCTTAACACCCACATGATGAACAAGTGGGGGAGCTGGTGAGGGGCTGGGGGTGCTGAAGCTAGCCTGCAGTATGCTTGCAATGCAAAGAACTTCCCTGCTGTCCCAAAGAGCTTCTAATATTTTGGTTTTTTCAAGGCCAGCTTTTGTCTGCCATGAGTAAACCCGTGATCCCATGCCACCAGGAGTCTAGGGTAAAGAGTTCCACCTTACATGCTGTTCTCAGAGCACTTTGGGACAGCTAAGTGTTAAAGAACCCTTATTTCCCCTAATGTTATCCCCAACTTGTGCTTTTGAAAGTCTCCAGGCTGGGAGCAATTTTTGCTTCCTGCAGGTTTTCACAGCCGCAACACAAGGGCTATATGTGGTGCAGCTCTGACAGCAGCCGTGAATAATGCAAGAGGGCTATGAACACAAGAAGTCACTCTGAGTGCTCACTGTACTTTCTTAATGTATGTGACATTGACATAATACGCCCCAGGGCATTTTGGATCAGATGGCATTTGCCTGTTCCACGTGTTGGTTTTATGAACAGCAATCAAGTTGTGAAACACACGTAGGCAGCGTGTGTGGCGGGTGGCTTTCCATCCTCTGCATGGGTGGGATGCACCGGCCGCGCTGAAGGCACCAGTCCCAACAGAAATGCCATTTTGCCATCGGAGGAGAGGGCTCCTGCTCGCTGGCAGGGCTCGCGGTGCACTGCCTGGATGCTGCTGCAGGGTGATGGCGTTATACTGTCATTTCATCTGGCTGCATAACACACACAGCACCCAGAAACAGCTTTCGTGATACACAGAAGCTCAACCAGATGCATCTTGCAGGAGCTGACACGTGAGTTGGATGCTCCTCGCCAATATAAGAAATGAAAGCCGTACTTCCCGAGCACACAGGCTGGACAGGAGTGCAACAGCAGCTCAGCAGAGGGGCAGCCCGAGCCCCTCTTCCTTAGGCTGCCAGGCAGCAACCCATCAATCCCATTCAGAGCCCACAGAGCTGCGTTAGTGAATCAACAGCACCGAGAAGCACGTCTCCCACTCCCGCAGCCTCTGTCCTTCAGAAGGAAAAGTCCATTTCTGTAGGGCCAGGAAGCAGGATTAATTCCTCTCTGATTTCCTCCTCCCTGACACCCCATTCCTGCTTTCATCCTCCTATCTGGGCTATTTAGTCTAGAGCAGGGAAGATGGAGAGGAGACATGATAACAGTCTTCAATTATGTAAAAGGCTTATGCAAAGAGGAAGGCAATAAATTGTTATCCACATCCACAGGGAAAGCACAAAAAGTAATGGGTTTAAATGCAGCAAGGGAGAGCCAAGTTCAGCGCTGGAATAACTTCCCGGCTGCAAGGGTCATTAGGCACTGGAGGAGATCGCCTGGGGAGGCTGGGGGGTCTCCACTGCTGGTGGGGTTAAAGAAACACATTAGCCAAACATGTGTCAGGCACAGTTCACGTGGGGGTGGATGAGATGACCTCCTCAGGTCCCTTCTAGCCCTATTTTCTCCTATACCGCGGTGACAACGGTCCCAGCCTCGCTCCTTGGCAGCCAGCCGCGGCAGAGCTCCTCCTCACCCCAGTGCTTCTGTATAGGATGGCAACCCTGCGGTGGCAGCGCGCTTGGCTCAAGGAACCGATGAAGCCACAAGACTGGGTGACCCCTCCAGCCATCACACAGCGAGCACAGCTGTCAGGTCCTGCAGGACCCAGGCAATTCCTTCGCTCATTCCTAAATAATTTCATTGCCTCTTAAAGGGTCAGCAAAAGAAACTCAGGAGCCCTAAAGAGCTCACTGCCTCTGCAGCGGGCAAAGGCTCACACTCACAAATGCTCACTAGGACTTTAAAGCAGGGGCACCTCAACAGCCTCCCCCAGAGCACGGGGATGTCCTCACAAACAATACACTTGGAGAGAGTTACTTTGCCCAGTGCAAGAACACCAGACACCTTGGACTGAGCTTGCATTTGCAGCTGGTACAGACTGGTCTTGCACATCCCTTGCAAGAAGCAGCATCCCCTGAGATGCTGTACACTGAAATGCACTTCTCACCAAACTGTACTGGAAATGGGACTGATCATCTGTTTACATAAGGATATCCTTAAGTGCTTTGCTGGATTGAGGCCTTACCCAGCTACATGTCAGGCCCTTGGAAGTCAGTAGGGATTGATTGGCCTCTCTGCACAACCTGGGCGCTGAAAGCCTACGTGTCAAAATGAGAATATTTTACTGAATACAATTTTCCTCTCTGTGTTTTAGATAATCCTAGGCAGAGGAGACGGTCAATAACAACAAACCCAGAAAACAGCTCCCCTTTCTGACCAGCAAAAAGGTGTGAGTGAACCCTAACAGATGTATTTCGTATCATTACTGCTGATGAAGTTAGTAACCTTTAGCAAGGAGACATGGATCAATAGCTACTTGGAAAGATGCAGCTGCAGAGATCTAAATAGGTGTAAATGAGGAAGCGAGGTGTAAAAGCTAACAGCAAAATATTTAAACCAGATGAAAGCTATAGGGTGGGTTAGTGACCTTGAAAGAACCAGATAAGTGAAAAAGTAAGAGAAGGGCAACAATGATTTATATACTTGCCCTGCACAAATATTACAATGCTTACTGAAGGGCATAGTAAATTATGAACAAAGTAGAGCTTTATTAGATTAATGACAGAGGAATTTATATAGAAAGGTTGGTGTCTTTGGAAAGCAGGTAAGAGAAATTAGTTTTGTATTAACTCTTGTGTTTCCAGGCTTGAACATTTCTTTTTCTGCCATGGAGTAATCTGGCTTATCCTTGGTAATTAAACATCTGTTTCCAGATCCTTGTGATCCAGTAGGATTCAATGTATGGAAAGCAATGGGACACCAGGGAGGGGTGCCCATGGGGATGCTACAGGCTAGAAGCTGGCAGGTCACCAAGGACTTGCCTCTGCCACTGTGCAAACAAGTGAGAGTTTTGGGATTGACCAAGAGGCTCCCAAACCCTTATTGTGATTATTGTGGTGATGCCCAGAACCCTCTGGTCTTGGATCATACCATGCTGGTGTCTGCAGCAAAGACAGAAGATGGAAACCACCTCCCACAAGTTTTAAATCTAACAAAGCAAGGCAATGCTTGGTAGGACAGCAAAGAGCTGCAGCACAAAGTGGTTCACACATGGTTGCACGAACAGATGGGCCAGGACCTCAAAATCCCATTTCCAATCCAAATACCTTATGTAGACTAAAGAGAAGGACATTTCTGTCTGCAAAGGCAAACTTTTTGAACTGGTTTAAAGGATTCTGTTAAGAAAAAAAAATAAAAAAAGAAAAAAAAAAAGAAGAAAAGTCCACCCTAAACAGTTTTCAGTATGTGTACCTCTGCAAAATACATGTATTAATCCCAGCCTGTTTATATCAGTGGGAGGGACAAATCAGCCATCACCGTACTCATAATTAGACATGGAAATATATTTGTAATCATATCAAGTCCCAGCAGTGACTCTAACAACTTCTTGGACTGTTGCCATCCATAAAAGAGCTAACTCTACGGAGAAAACATTCTGGGGCACAATTTGAACCAGTTAATCAGGGCATGGTCAACTGCCTTACTGGGACACACCAGCCTGTTGATCGGTAAGGTCTGTGACAGCCTTTTGCTGCAGAAGTGACGAGTGGCCGTGCTCTCCTCCAGCCCTAAGACTGCACTTAGAGAAAGCAGTGGCCGAATCCTTACCTCCATCGTCAGGGTAAGGCCCGAGGAGCTGGCACCGTGTGGCATGCTGCTCATTATTCACCGCCTGCCAGGTACAGGTGACCTGAAAACCTGACCCACAGCCCAGTGAACCCCCTCTGGATCTCTCTGTGCTCCGGATCAAGCCTCAAGAGAACAGCTGGAATGAACGAGCTCAAAGAAAAATTAATTTTTGTGAGTGTATTGCTGATCACTTTTGCACGTTGCTCTTTGCTCCCTGTAAGAGCCCTTGCCCAGGTGTAATGCGGCCAAGGAAAGTTTTAGCTAAGACGGGATTTCAGGTTAATATCCATACTCAAAGGAGCTGCTTACAGGGGAAAAATAGGATGGGTAAGAAATAAAAAATATTCAATAGCATCACCACCCACAGAGAATAAATTTTGCAGGTAGGATAGTGCAGATACAGCTATTATGGAAACAAGAATCGTCAGCTCCTTCGCATTATTATATTTTTCCTTCCTTGTAAGATTCGTTGAAAAAATAGAATATGCTAATAATCCTCTCTCATTTGTCTCCCTTGAAGTTTTGTGTGAACAGAGTAACACATTCTGTTTGAGCTCCATAACTCCTATGTAATTATTTTTAGTTATATCCTCTTTAACCCTCTAAGGGCAGCTAATGAATTAAAGAAAATACATAGTCTCCTTGAGTTACCTACCGTAATTTCTCACTAGCGTTAACTTGAATTTAGTTGGCAGCTACACTCATTTAAAAATCATCATGAAAACTCTTCGCAGTCTGTGTGTGATCTGGACAAAGTTTTTCCCCACGTCCTCTTGCCTCCACATTACTCAGCATCTCATCCTACACCATTTAAGGCTCTAGCATCTAAAGACCATAGTATTTCAGCTCTTCCATCTGCAAAAAGCAAAGGATAAATACATATTTATTGGTCCACAGCAGCTGCTGTCCCATGATGAGCTAACTGTGTGTGCAGGGGAGGTGGTCCCATGGGGCTTTGGGTGAACAACTTGAATTAGACTGGAAAAGCAAAAGCTGGGATGGGGTCTGCTGCTTTTACACAACAGTGATACTCTGCAAAAGTGCTCTTTTGCCACAAGCAAGTGTAAAAAGAAGGTGTGAGAAAAGGAGGACAACTCCCTTCACCCCACGCTCCATCCTTCCTCTGCCTCACCATCAGGAGAAATGGAAACCGACGGCTGCCCAGCTTCACCCTCACACCTGCAAAACCTTCCAAGCGGCCTCATTTCCTCTCTCCTCCGCATCCTCCCACAGAAACGGGTCTATCGGTTAAACAGAAGCAATGAGACTGACTTGCTTTGGTGAAATATTTTAAGACGGTCTGTGTCTGTATATGAAAACGGGGGATTTGTTTTCCTAAAGAATCTGAGTTTTCTGAAGATTACAGGAAACTGGTTTTTTTATATATAATTATTTTGGTAAGTCTTTGCCCTTACATTCTCTTCGTCTTTACAGGCATGCCTCATCCAGATTTCTTCATGGGACATTCAGTATGTGCATTCATTTTTCTGATTTAAATAAGAACCAAAACTAAAGCTTTAAAACTAAAGCTCTTTCACCTGACAGTGCAAAGAACTGTCATGATAACACAACAGTGGAAGGCAGAGCTAAAACCCCACAGATATGGAAAAACATTGCCATTTGAATCCATCACAGCGAAATAAAAGAGCCAATACCACCTTAACATAAAACATTAACAATGTCAAAGTAACAGCTGCCTGTGAAATGTTTGATTTTTCTGAAATTGTTCCCTGCAGAAAATGATCCCATAGAACTTTTTAACTCTACTTAATCAGTGAAAAAAAAAAAAAATATATATATATATCAAAGAAGAAGATTCTCATTTCCTTTTCTAAATGAAAAATGTCCATTTCACGAGGGAAAGGTCAGCTGTTAGGCACAGTGCTGGTGCACTTTAGAGAACTCAAAGTCTGCACCTGGACTTCCTCACATCCTAAATATTCCCCTCCCTCAGTCTGGCTGAGAATTGGTCTTTAAAACTACAATTTTGTTCTTTGTCCTTCCATTACTCTGATGGTTGTTTCTTTCTCTTTCAGAATTTACTCTTCCTGTAATAATTTCTGCATTATATACAATAAATACTGTTTTATGTCATAATGCCATCTAGACAGCTATAGAAGTGTTAAATACCTACTGTAACATGTCTAATAAATAACCATCTAACCACATTACAAATAACCTCAAATTCAGTCCAATAAATATTGTAATAAATTTGTTTTTGCCAGTGCATCTGTGTAAATATTAGTAATAAGGTAGACCAGAAGGGCTAAACCATACTAAAGAGCTTTGATTTTGGAAAACCTCTGTGTGCAGGGAGGGCAAGAAAAAATTATTCAGCAAATGATATAACAGTGGGAAAGGGAGACATTCTTGAACAAATTGCACTTTATTTAGATGAGAAGAAAACGAGGTATACAAAGCAGGGCACGTTTAACTGAATGTCTATGGAAATTGCATAACCTTTGCATGCATTAAAAAGCAATACTTTTCCATCTATTAGTTAGCTATTGCCGATACTGTTGTAAGCAGCTGGAAACATCTACTGAACAAGACAGAGGTACCTTTTTCTCCCAGATAGCAACCCTGTATCATCTACTAAAACTTCGGAAAATCCTTCCAAGTATTTGGCTGACCATTCCATAGCCTTATCAACAGCCACTGCATCTGCACTTCTTCACCTACCACCCATTTTTGCCGTCCTTTGATGCCAGACGCCAAGAGCATCTCAGCTGGAAGCGGCTGGCGTGGCCCTGGCAGGAAGGAGAGGTCTGTCCCCACCTCCCACACCTGATGCTGTGCCCACGAGTGCACCACACTGCCAGCCACCAAGCCTCAAGCAGTGCCATCAGCACCATGGTGGCAGGAGCTAGTCTGTCCATCTGCTCTCTACCACATAGGAAAACATTTTGCACTTCCACCACTTGAGTTTGGACACCTTTAAGGATCCTCTCTGGCTTTGTTTTTCTGCTTTTCCGTTAACCAAAACACCACTCGCTTTCTGTGAACCATGATGACAATACCTGCCGCAGTTCTGTGTTCATTCCAGTCTGTTTAGCCTGGTTTAGGTTTATTTCTGTTTATAAACTTAGGAGAAAAAAAAAAAAAAGGTATTCTGTTCAGAGGAAGCTTTTAATACCACTGTTCGTTCCCTATTTATATCCTCCTGGAGCCCTGGGATCAGGAGATAATACTACCCGTTTTCCCATGTGTCAATTCACTCACAGGACAAAAAAGACAAGTTATACAATAGCTCTACTGTTAAACAAAGGACGGCATAAGCATCTGCATAAGCTAATACTTTCTGCAGGGTCAGACTAACGGGTCGCATACTCCACAATGGTCCCTGACTTCTCAGTTCTGGTAAGGACTGTGGAGGCACACAGTTCAGTTGTGAGGAAAAGGAAATATTTCTTCCACATTCCACTTCAGTCATCAGTGATGCACATTGAAGGTACTAATGGTTGCCCACAGGAACTGAAATTTTGGGCAAAGTACTGTAGATGTGAAAATAGCAATTTTCCTGGAGCCTGTGGACCATGGCAGAAACATCATACGTGCTGACGCTGAAAGCACAGTTACCTTGTCTCCTGTTCCTTGGGACCACAGCACACAGGGAGCTTGGAGTCCTCCTCAGCTACATCAGTTAACAAGAACTTCCCAGGAGCTGGCATACCTGCAAGAGAAAAGACCAAAGCTGTTTGATGTAATAGGTGATACTATCGCTCTTTCCATTCCCTCCATGGTTGTCCAGCCTTAGACTGCCCCACTCTTTCCCCATACATCCCTCCACAGGGTTCTGCAACATGTTCTTGCACTTGACAGTATCTCCCATCTCTGTAGATATCTGGGCATGGAAGGAACAGTCTTGGACCTCCTCAGATTTTATATGGTGCCATCAAAATCCACTCCATCTTCTCCAGTTTTCTGCTTTTCTGCCCAAGGAGAAGCCTGGCACATATGTAAGTGCTGAGCACATATGGCTGTTTTCTGCAGGTGGGATCTAGTTCTTAATTTTATAAATAAATACAACACAGGCCATATTGACACACTGTCATGTTCCATCCACGTGGCATCCCAAAGAGGGGCAGCTTTTGGGAAAAGACTGAGACGCCTCTCAACTGAGCACTGAAAGGTTCTTAGCAACACACAGGATGGGCAGATTGGAAGCAGAAAAGTGTGTGGGTAGGTACAGAAGAACCTTTTTCCATTTACTGCTTTAAAGTCTCATTAAATGTGGAGTGTGGATGTAGGGAAGCATGAGACTCAATTAATAGGTCAGAGCCTGCACATATCTAATCATAAACCTATTTGGCCCTAGCCTAAACATCCTAATCTTAGTCCAAAAATATACAAGTCTGCCTGGGGTGACGCTAAGCAATGGTAGCCCATGCAGCAAGTTGCCAGCCTCAGACCATCCATGTTGTTCTTTCAGTTATCAGTTTATTTTTAGGATGTTGAGACTCCAGAGGCTACTCGCTGCGGAGCAGTAAAGCACCACAGAGGATACGGTGATTTGTGCCAAAACACATCAAGGACGAGGGGAACCTTTTCAATGATTTCACTGTCTGTCTGTCTCCACATGATGTGTTGGAAAGGTTAATTTGTTTTGAAATCCCCATTTCTAATTTGCTTTACTGATCAACCTAGCAATTATAAATGTTAATCTATTCTTCAGTGGCCTTAAATTTAGAGATTGAGACTATTGAACTAAATAAAAATTCCATCCCTTGCTGTGATTTATTAAGACTTGAGTGATTCTGAGAACCCACTGAGTCAGAGCACTGATACAAGCATGCTTTCAAGGCACATCCTTAATTAGTTCTAAAGCAGGACGAACCAATTTATATCACTTTGATTTAAATCAGTTTTGTTAATTGTGGTTTAAATCAGAACGAGAAAATCCCAATTCAGGTGGCTCAATTTGCATTGCAGTTGTGCCTTGTAACACATATTCATAAGAAACTGTTATTCTCAGAGGCTGACAGCTAATAGAAATGTTTAATTGCAAAGCAAGGTAGCTTTGAGGTTGTATTTAATATTTGTTTTTGTTAACAACAAGAATACTTTAAAACCATACTTACATTACTCTATACCTCAGCATTTATTTTGGATTTTGATGTTTACATTTGATTTGTGAGGAAGCAGGAAACCTGATTAACTTTTTAATAAGTATTTTGTGTCATGCTGCTCCTGAACAAAAGTATTCAGAAGAACATATTTGTTTAAATAGAACTACGTTGTGCCCTGCATATTTTAGGAAATATTATCAAAATATTCCTTGCATTTTGAGGCAGCTGGTGGACCTAACAGTGCACATATTATCAGCAGTTAACCAGCTGAGCTAGTTTTTCCTTGCTTCCACGTTCTCCAAGTTCGGAATTAGTTAATCTCAGACTCCCACACACACCTTTTACTTAGGAGATGGGAGAGGATAAACAAAGTTTCCTGTTCTTTCAGCTCAGTTTTTTTTCTTAACTTGGAATATTCTGGTCATTAAGTGTTGCAAAGCAGATAAAATAAAAAGAAGAAAATGTTCTTTTTGCACCTGCAAAAAAGGCTACAGCTGTCAAAAGCCAGTTTATTACTCAAGAAGCTCCAATACCAGGTGTCTAGCTAGTCATTTCTCCCATTCGGTGACTTGACCTTCTTCAGAATTTTGGCAGTAAATATATAGTCAACCATTACTTTTATGTAAGGGCTTATTAATAAGAAAATACAATTATATTTTAAGAATTTGTAACAAATTTAGACTGCCATAATTCTAGAATACATATCTTCAAGTTTAATTTTAAGAGAAAAATACTTAAAAATTAAAAGATGCATGAATGCGTGTTTTAAAAATATACACAGGGTTCCTATCACTAGGAACAACTGACAACAGGATAAGAACCTGAACAGATTAATTCACATCTATTTTAGAAGGTGACACAACAAAAACACTAAATGTTTTTTTTTTTTTGGGGGGGGGGTGGTTTTGTTTTTTTTTCTGTCCAGAGGATTTTTCTTCCCTCCTTCAGCTGATAACAGAACCTATCCTGGTCTGAGACAATATTTCCATCACAGGAACACTTTGCTGGTGTACATAATAGCTTCTACCACAACCTGAATTTTGCAGGAAGGGCTATGCACAGGACACCATTGTCTTATCAATAGAAAAGAGAACTGGAGAAGCTCATATTTTTGCTGCATGATAAAGTATGATTTGCACCAGTTATACCTGATGGAGATCTTTTCATTGCCAGGCTGGTATAAATAGCCACAAGGGACCCTCTTCTCCGCACACCATCTTTCTCAGACAACGTGGCAGAAAAGGCACAGCCCTAAAATCAAAGCATTCTTTGTTACTCCAAATACTTTTCCTAAATTTTATCTAAACTGATACCTGCTTAAAAATTAGCTTGCTAAGTTAATATGGCTGCTGGGGAAGTAAGAGAGCTTTCCCATTCAATGGCTTGGTGCAAGCCTGCAGCACGGTTTGGTACCACAGTGACTTGGTTTGGTCGTTCCCCATCCCCGCTGGCAGCAGCAGGAGCAGGGCATCACCACTGACTGCTCACCGTGACACCTCAAAATGGGCTTTAGAGCAGGATGCTAATTTCTGCCCAAGTTATTTTTAATATTTGGCACTAGGAAATCCTATTCCATGTGCCAAAAATCTGCAGCGTACCAGAAGTCAGGCAAGGGAGCTCGAGACCACGGTCTTCGCTGAGGGTTCACACTAGATGTCCTCTATAGCCAGCCCCCAGAGCTTGTAGCATTCTGCAATTTCCAAACGGTTTTCTGTAATAAGAGGTATTTGTTTTAATCTCTGCACTGAAGTGCTGAAGATGATATTAAAGATGTTGCCTAGTACTCAGTTACCAGTGCTGACTGATACCAGTAAAAAAACGCGTGTTGGTCCTTACCTCCTGGAAAAGGTTTAACTCCTCAGCAGGGTAAGAACGTGAAACTCAACTAAGCAAGCAAACCAGTTAGCTTTTCACCAGTTCTGTTTGCAGCACAGGAACATGCGCGTTAATAAGGCCCAGAAGCGCTGGGAGCAGGCAGTGCACGCCCGGGAGGGAGCAGGACACACAGCCAGCCAACATTTCCGTAAGGCCCTGCAGAAGTGCTTCCCAATCAAATGAAAACCTGGTAAGTAAACATAAAGTTTGCAGAAGGGTAAAAGCATTTCTATGGAAGAAAGTTTTTGCTTATTCTAAACTTCAGAACAGGCATAAACTTAAGAGGTGCCAAAAGCAGGAACTGAAGAGCTGTCACCATGCTGCAGCTAAGGATGTACACCCACGAGTTCCCCTTGGCAACATCTCCTTTAATGCTGAAAACCATTGTAGTTTACAATTCCTCTATACGAGCATCAGCCTAGCTGGAAATGACAACTGAAATGTGCAGAATAGGCAAAAGGGATCAGTAAATATCTCAGTCCTGGGTTTGGAGAGCTGCACTATACATTCAAGACCAATTAAACACTTTAAAACCTTAGCAAGTGCCTGCAGGAGTTACGTCTGCTAAAGCCATCAAGTCTGCAAAACTTGCATAGAAGAATCTTGCAAGGGGAGACTCTTGACTCACTGATGTAATTTTTAACATTTTGGAAAACATAGGAAATTCCAGCAGTCATTGAATCAAGGTTGAATGTCTTTCTGAAAGATATGCATTAGTCAAATATAAACTGTTAAGCAAATATAGGGAAAATTTAATGCCCTGGAAGAAATAAACAAGTGATACTCACCACATCAGACTAAACAAGCTAGCTGTTCCTTCTTGGCCTTGCACTACCTCTGAAATCATTGGAAAGCAATCATAAAGAAAAGTTAGAGAAATTAAATAAAATGGAAATGGGCTTTTCTCCCTGCCACTCATGCCTGAAGCAGTGCGGAGCAGCCTGGAGCCTAACGTATCATCTTCCTTTAATCCCTTCGTGCTGGCTGTGAAAAATGCAATAGAAAAGCCCACTGTGTCTGGTCATCGGGAAACTGCCTCTGTTTGAGGATCGCTCATTTGCACAAAGCTGAGGAAATCAGGCTGCTGCTCCAGGCAGGGGGTGTCTGGGGAACCACCGCACACCCCCTGGGCCCGACAGCGAGGTGGGTCCCCAGTTTTGGAACAAGCTCAGAGTGCCCCAAAAGAGCCAATGCTCAAAAAGACACCAAACATGGTACGTTTCATCACAACCTGATAAATCCAGGTCAGATCTCCTGACAACTGCATTGTTAAGAAATCAGCTTCGTGGTGGAACTCATCAAGAAGCCTCTGCTAGTGAGATACACCTCCTGCGCGGAGAGGGAAAACAAAGCAAAGTTAAACTAGCTGACATGAGGAAAACTGAGAAGCTGTAACTCATACAGAGCTGGCCCAGAAATAATCAGATTCCTAACTCCTTTATTTGCTCCTGGACCAGATCCATTCTGACCAGACATACTCCTCCTCAGCACAATACACATCTCTGCACGTCGATGTAATGAAGTGATGGGTCACGCTGGTGCTATCGCATCCAGGGTTTATGAGGAGATGTCATTGCCTGAAATCAGGAACTGGAGGGGGCAGAGAGATTTCGGTTCCGCTCTGCAAACAAGCCTGTAAAGGCAGGCTGCAATGGGTGGGATGAAATCAACCAAATTAAAGTGTCGTGCATGGGTGTTTTCTCCACTGGCCTCAGAGGGGTTCCAGCACACATCGATACAGGATCTGACCGGTTGGGATTTAATGCATACACCAGGTACATCTATTAGCCAAAGCAGGCACACCTCCTACAGGTAATTCAGCATATTCCTTCTCCTTTCCTGAAAATAAAATGCTCAGTGCAGATAGAAAAGCTGCCTTCCCTGCTGATCACCTCTTGTCTCTGTTTTACTTACATTCTTCATGCAGCAGCAGCTCTGCACAGTTGGTCAAACACTTCAAGTTGTTTGTCAAAGTTTTGCGAAGGTTTTTCATCTCCCTGCTTTCCTGCGAGGTGCCCAACGTAAGTCATCTCTGTTGGCTTCTGGAGCAGATTAATTCAGAGCACAGCTTCAGAACTGGCAGGTAATCAGTTAGCTGGAGTTTAAAGCGAAGCATTTTTCCCTAACAAGGGCAACAAAAAAGTGGAAAAGCTATTTCTGAATTAGCACAGTTTAATTCAGGTAATATATTTCCTAGAGGCACACCTCTAATGCCAGCTTGTGGGTAATTCTTTCACTAAATGTGATCTGAAAAGCCACTGGTGGTGGAGAAAAGCTAATCAAAACAGAGGGTATGATTTATCACTTCTCGAACACATTGGGGAATATCAAGTTGTAGCCTCAAGCTTCTGCGCCCTGAAGCACACCGCACCACCCCGGATCCATGGCGATAGGAGGAGAAACCCTCCCACTAACATCGCTCCCACTTGTCCTCAGCCTGCTGGGGATGTTACTGTAAGGACTCAGCACCAAGGGGGGACCACGAGCCACTAAGAGCCAGGGCCAGGGATGCAGGGATGCTAGGGTGCAGCCTAGTTCAGACCACCAAAACACTTTTTCCTGACCACACACAGCTTTTGCCACACAGTGCAGAGGGAAATGGATCGTATCTGCAACATCTTGGAAGCCCGATCCATAGCCGGCTAATTGGTGATTGGAGTCTTTTGTAAAGCTCAACTCCATGGAGTTTTTTCACATGACTCTCTCTTAAATAGCTTACAATAAAATAAATGATCTAGGAAACAGTCCATGCATGTCAGCATGAAGGAGTAGGACGCCATGCATAGCTCTGCATGCCTGGTAATCTGCACCCTCGGAATGCTTGGCCCTACAAGACAGAAGGAGAGCGCGCAGCGTGGGACCTGATCTTCACCAACAGTCAGTGGGAGCCTGGCTCCTGCTTGTGCTTCAAGGGTCCCCATCACAAACTTATGCCCAGATTGTGTCATGTGGTATCAGGCCAAGTGGATGCACAGGTAGCTGAGTGAGGGCAGGGATTAATTCAATACATCATGGCTCCAAATCCCAAAATGATTTATGGGTGTGAAAAAAAATCCAAAACTTTCTTACCTTAATCAACAGGAATACTCATGAGCATGAAATTGGATGGGTAAGATCAGGATCGGTCTCAGAAAAACAAAACAATATAAGAGCAGTTATTTATCATGACTATTGTGTATTCCTAGGAGAGAAAAAAAAATAAAAAAGGGAAAGATTTGAATTACAGCTATTTGACAGATAACATTGCAGTAGACAGGTTAGTCCTTGTAATCCACTGGCACCATCAGCAGAGGACTAAATCAAAAGTGGTTTTATTCATCTTACGTATCTATTAATACAATCCTTTGCAATAGTTATTCAATATTTATGTTGTCTGTGTGAATTACTGCATATTTCATTCTCTTCTGAAAACTAGGATAATTGAAATAGTACAGCACTGCTTTTTATCTGACAGAGCTTTAATCTTTTGCTCATTGTGTCTTTACCTGAACTGTTGTTTGAAAAAATAAATAAATGAGGTTTTTGCAAGATAAGAGGTTGCCAGGTTAGATTTACATTGGTCATGGTATCATGATACACCTGATACTCATAAATAATAACTGTGTGAAGATCTGTTTTTTCACTGCCTATATTATTTTGGAAAAATAGCATCCACCACACCAAACAACATTTTAAAGTGCTCATTCTGTAGCCAAAGTAGCCAAATTCCATCCCTTAGGAAGTAAGACAATCACTTGCAGAGGTCAGGAAAGACTTTCTCCTCTACTTACAGGAATAAACATGGTTTGTGGCCCTTCTCAGCAAGTCATATCCATCACAGCACTCTCAATTTTATACAAAATATCCCAGGGAAAAATAGATCTGATTTCTCTAAATCGTTATAATATGCCTGCTACTGCACTCCAGCCTTTCATCGCTGGACTCACACTGAGATTTGTAACCCAGAATCTTGTTCCACTTGGCAATGAAGAACAAGCTGAAAGTTAGGTGGGAGGAAAAAAAAGACTACAAACAGACTTTGGGGAAAAAAAGCCACCTGGCACCTGCTGGGTGCCCAGCACCTCCAGGGTGTGGGTGAAAGGTTTGCAACTCCTGAAAGAACCTTGCCAAGTATTTGTTAAGTGTAGTTCCAGGTCCAGGAAGACCAGAGACATCAAGAAGTTATCAGGAAAGTCCAGGAAGACATCAGCATGATCCACAGTGCAGGTTCCAGAATCAGTCAGCATTTTGCATTGCTCTTATTTCATATGGGAGGATTCAAATGAAAGAACTTAGAACGACCTTAAAACTGGAAACAGAAACAGGAGACAGCTCTTAACACTGCTGTGCCATAAGCCATGATACCCCAAACCATCCTCCGAGGCAAGAAACTGAAAAAACCCATCAAGGAAACAGCTCCATAAAACAGAAAAATAAAGTATAAACAGAAAAATAAAACCAGACGCCAATGTGTACCCAAAGGAACCATTAAAAGCAAAATGTTTGTCAGTATAGGATGCTCCACTGCACACATCTGGTGCTCTCAGCAATACAGAACATTTCTTTAATTGCTACACCTGAGACAGAGTAAGAAATAAATCTAAGGACTGATCTCAATGTATTTTGAGACAGGTGGAGATGAGTAGCAGCATGAGGATTTCATTGTCAATAATCAAGCAGTTATACATTACTGCACTAAACAGATACATTCAGGATCCAGCTATGTGCCTATAATTTGATGTCTGTTTTTTAATTCCTTCTGGTGCCAGATTTTGTAGAGATAACTGTGATAAGCCTCCCATTTGGTATATATCATCCAATACTTTTTACACAATCCAAGATGTCAGTATGGCAATATCCAGTGGAAAAGGCAATGGACTAGAAGTCAGAGAAGCTGGGCTGACTCCAGACCACTGCTTCTTCTCACGAGGTCGTTGTGTGTCACTGAACTTTTCTGATCCTGTTTTATTTACTCAGACTTTAAGTACTGGCTATGTGTTTAGACAGCACCTAACATAATGGATCCTCATTCTCTCCCGGGTTGTTAGAAACGTGCAAGTTAGTATTATCTGCTCAAATTCGTGACTTAGACCTTTCCATACAACAAGCACAGCAAAGCCAATGCATCGCTTGAGACAAGAGGATTCAGAGTTGTGTACAACACAACAAAGGAGATAACTATCACTACTCTGGGAAACTGATATTTCTAAACTGGAAAATTAATTACTGGTCCTCTTGCTCAGCATTTCTGTAACCTTCACCTCCTCGACATTAAGTGGTATGAGTCCCATACAAAAAGTACTTCAAATATTGAAGTTAAAATGTTCGCATCCTTATTAGAAGTGATAAGTTTTGCTCTAAACCCAAGCTGCATATTCTGAAATGAATTTTGATAATTTCTTTTGAAGTAACACCAAGGTTTACCTTTTTATGACCCAACTTGCTATAGCCTGTCCTTTTGTGACCAGTGGCATTCCATCTCCCATTGCCAGTTGTTATTATTACCTATAAATTTTTCACGTAGGCCTGGTGAACTGGTACTCCATTTACCCAACATTTTGAGTTCTCATCCCTGTCATTACCCAAATCAAGAGTGACATCTCCTGAGCAACGACTGCCTTATTCTCATCCTTCACAAAATGAAAATTTAGTCATTCGTTGCCTTACAGCACATTTAAGATCGGGAAAAGAGATCAGGTTCTCAAGTCTCATCCTTCAAGTTGGTACTCAGATGCTCAAAAATAATCACACTCTTAGGACTGACCAATACTAAGCACTGGATACGCAGGTGTGCTTAAGAGTCACCAGTATGAGCAAACCTGAGGCATTGCATACAGTGTATTTTCCACCCAATTTGCCCTGCTTTGATGTTATTTATTAAAAAGAAGAAATACTTAAATTAAAAAGCAGACCGGACAATTTTTTAATTTTTCTTTTGAATGGCAAAAGCTTTCCCAGCTATGATGGCCCATTGCTCTGACTAATAGCAGTACAGCCACAGGAGAGGACTGTGTGAAGCTATCAGCCATCAAAGCCATCAGTCCTGGCTGTCGTGATCAGACTGCAGTTTCTGGCAAGTGTAAACATCAGTTTCCCAATTTCACCTTCTATAGAGCCCAAGCAGGACAGGACATCAACCGCGTCTGCTGGATGTCTATCCCTTTGGAGCAATGCTCTGCAGACCTTACAAGGTTTGTCTAGGCAATGTCAAAAGACGCTACCTTAAAATTGTCAGATCAGGACCCAGCCTGGGACTTGCTGATCACTCCTTTTGATGTTCAGGGGAGTGGAACACATTTTGAATACGTGATTTGATTTGCAACAAATGTAATGCTTTTTTAACAAAGCTTAAATTCTCACCCTGAAAATAAACCCTTTAAGCATCTTGAAATGTGCTCTTTTGCTGATTCAGAAGAAAAAAAAAAAAGAAATTAAATCCATTATCAGAATTGGAAAACAGAAACCTCACAATGCACAAAACCCCAAACTCAGCTACGCTGCTCCCAAAATACTTTCTTGTGATGCAGTTTTTACATATCAATATGTTTTCATGTTATATTAATAGACACATAAATAAAATATTAAGCATATATATACTATGCAATTCAAGTAAGAATTAATAAGGAAAGCACATACATTGATGCTACCAACAATATCTAAATGAAACATTTCCCCTTTTCCCTGTCTTTTAGAAACTTCTGAATCAGTGGACCTCCAGACTACCTTTCTCTTTCTCTCGTGGAAGAGAACACCTACACAGTTCTGTGACTAGTTCAGTGACATGTCAATTATTTCTTTCCTGTTTGGAAGTATTCTGAATAGCATGAAGTTGAATTTCAGGCTGCAAATACCTCTTCATTGTGTGACTGCCTTTCCCACATAATTACATTAAACTTATTTAAGGCTTCTATTTCGATTTAATTTAAAAGTAGATTTTCTGATGCTGAAAAACCTGTGAGCTTTCTTTTGGCCTTCCCCTCATTACCACTTCCTACATAATGATGCCATAATGATTCACTATTTGATGTTCTCCAGCTTCAGACTTATTTATTGTAACTGATTAGTTTCTGATGAGAAAGGCAGATAGAGAAAATATTTCTAGAGGCTTGTAAATAACCAACAATGAGCACAAGACTGCAGTTATTTTTAATTTATATCTAATTTTTTTTGCTGTGCTAGTTGAAACAATGTGTTTGCTTTGTTTTTCAGTGTGGTTTGTATCATTCATTACTCTAACCAGCATGAACTGCTCATCCCATTTTAAAACCTCAAGGTATTTTTCTGGTTACCATTATAGCAACGTATCATATTCTTCAGGAGAATCTGCAATGAAGTTATAAATTGCATGACTGGCTAAAAGACTCTCCCCTTTTGGATTTGACTCTAGCCAGTCTTACCAACAAAAAAGAAATGGTTCCAGTCCTCCACGGTTTCACAGCTGCTTGGCTTCCCTTGAGCAAAAGGAACCAGAGTTCAGCCTCCTCTGGATTCCAGACACTTAAGAGTTTCATTTAAGAGATATTTTTTCAGTTTTTTTTTTTATTGCAATCCTACAAAACGGTTGAAGAAAAAACTACCCCTGCCTTGAAAGCATGAACTTGCAATATTTTTCGATCCTGCCATCTATCTGTAAGAGGGGATCTGGGTTAGCTAATGTGCATGGCTCCCAGCACCATGCCGCTAACGTGACGAATGTTACCCATGGCGGTCCTTATTATAACAGGGAAGTTAATGAGAAAAGCCAGGCTGGTTCACGTTTTGTAAGAAACAGAATAAAACCCCGCGCTTGTCCACTGGCAAAAGACAAACATCAGAAAGGAAAGAAAGGGGACAGTAAAAAAAAAGAAAAATTTATTCAAAAAAGGAGAACGATATTGTCATAGTTAGTGGTATCAATGGACAGTATCATACACTGGCCTTGTATAACGATGCTTTGTTTGCATGGGTTGTGTTAATATGGTTAATTACTTCGTGAACGAATGTTGAAGTAAGGATTTGTGAGGCTATTTAAGAATAGGATAAGGAGGCTGAGAGGAGAGATTGTAAGTACAGAACAAGTTCTGTTGAGTTTACATGGGTGTCTGCAGACCTCTGGCTTGTTTGCTGGCTAAAATCTGCAGGCCTTACTTAGGGAATTAAATGTCAAAAAACCCACCAAGATTTTAGTCACAGCAGCTGGTAAAGCTGGACGAAGCATCACAGAAGTCGTAAGACTTGGGATTTTAGATTCATTCCAGTCTGTCTTTACTTCTGCATCTGCAGAGCTTTGCACACAGCAATAACCACACAAAAACAAGGGACGTACAGGTAAGACCATTCTCTCCAGTTACCTGTTCACAGACGCCTTTACAAAGGGTGAAGTGGCACGCACCTTTCCCAGCAGAACCCAGTGGGAAAAACGGCTCTGCAAGAGTCCCCCTTCCCCCCCCTTCCCCACAGCCCACAGAAAGAGGCATAACATACACATCCTTTAACTGGAGCTTTACATTAACTTATTTAAAATCCTTTAACTTACTTAGCTAAAAATCCTACCTAACACCACAGAGACAGGTTTAGTTCTGATACATGGTGGTGTGCTGTTTATCCTCTCTGACTAAAACTAGTTTTTGTTGAACACTCAACATTCCTTTCTGAGGACCACTGGTTTGGCAAAAGTTCAATAAGACATAAGGAACCACCTCCCAGAAGCTATTCTAACTTGAAAAAAAGAAAATGGGTAGGTAGGTAGAAACATATGGATTAATTGGTGCTACAATGAATTAATACATATATAGAGAAGAGTAGAATAAAAGGAGGGGTTTGTAAGCATGGGTAGACCTTGGATTGTTCTAAGGAAGGAACTTACATGCATTCTTTTGCTTTCTACTTAATTATTAATTACTAGCGATGTTTTGAAATACAGGCATGCCTACACCGTGTAATGCAGAGCTATGCTGGAGATCCTCAAGCCAGACATGTGAGGAAACCAGCACGTCTACACAGTGCGATGCTGTGCCACAGAGACAAACCACTTCAGGTCCCAGAAACAGTGTCACCTCATAGAACATCTCACTTGGGGACAGCACAGGACCCAGACAGGACTTAAATCATCTGTCCTCATGCAGAGCAACTGTGTATGGGCTGGTAATATGGTAATGGCTCAATGCAAGAACACAAGCACAACACATTTCTTCAAAATATAAAAAGAAACATCTATGATATTAGCCCACCTTGATTTTCTAGAGCTGATTTACAAAGGAAAGGAAGACTCCTGGAAATCAGATGTGCAGTATCTGGGATGTACTAGTCTGTGCTGGTTCACAGTCTGGGAGCATCTCAAATCCTACTCATGAGAGGAACCCCATGGAGGAAGTGCTGCAGGTCCACAGACGGACCTTGGATTTGCAATTTTCACACACAAAATGTACAGTAGAAGAAATATCAGAGTGTATGGTCACAAATGGACAATGAGACAGGTTTACAGTATATAACGCTGTAGATGTCAGTAAAAGTCCAGATCAAACTAACTGAGTTCCAGTCCAAGAGACTCACTGCTCACTAGGACCACTTGAGTAACGGACACTGGATGCAGGTGTGGACAACGTGGGCTCAGCAGGGCCAGGATCTCTTTTGTTTTGCTCAGAAACAGTTTCCACTGCTCTCCTTGGGAACATGGTAGAAAGAAGCTCAGATAACATCAGGAGTCTCTGCCATGCTGCCCAGCAGCTTGATCTTGTGCGTATCTCATGAATAGCCTCAGCTTCAGTGCCTGGTGCTGAGTGAAGACACGGGGATGTGGTCCCCAAAGGAGGGTCCCTGGGGCTGCCTGTACTGCACCACAGCCTTCAGGGATCTCTAAAGGACATCAAGTCCCTGAGAAAAAGGAACAAAGCTCACAGCCTTTTTCCACTTAAAAATAAATCTGTTAAATGAGAGGAAGCCGGGCAGGTGGCTCGTTTCCTGAGCACCGCGCGGCTGATTGCAGGGCGAGTCCAACCACTGATTCACCAGCCAGGTCAAGGCCATTGTCCCAGCCCGCCCGCGCACAGTAAGGGGAGCCTGGTCCCATGCACCCTGCTGACCCCCGCCCCGGCACGCTGCTGCACCCCGGCACGGAGCGGGGCACCAAAGCCTCGGCGGGACTCACAGATACAGGTACAAAGCGAGGCAGCTTTTCCCCACCTTGTTTTCCTTCCCTGGCGCTTGACCACCTGCACGCTACGCTAGCAGCGCACTGTGCTGCTGCTTTAAATGCACTCCAAACACGCACGGGAAACAGAATGTAAGTAATCATCATGTGTGCTTAGTACACGTATACAGAATCATTGGTATTTTCCTCTTCCTTGGTTCTGGTTAAAGGAGCAAGCAAAGCAGAGAGACAAATCACTTCCCGTCCCGGCTACTCTGAGGGATGTGGTCACCTCGAAAGCCACAGCAGGAGACACTGTGAGCAGGAAAGCCCTGATTTACAAGCAGGACCCTCCTCCCAGTTTAAGAGGCATTTTATGACCTCCTGGGTGTCTCTTTAAAAGAGCCTTCCCCTTCCATCAGTCTTGCTCCCTGTTCTCTATGCAGTGGCTGGTAAATTATGGCGACCTGGGTTGGTGGGACTGAACCACCTCCCAACCTGGCTTGCCTCTCTGACAGTGCGATGAAGCTGCTGCCCCACTACTGGTACCCCAGCATGAGGCCAAGGAACAGTCTATGTTGCCATAAATCCAGGCTTTCCCAGCAAGATCAAGGAGGAGGGCAGCTGTGGGAGGCCTCCATGGAGGCAGGGGAAGCTGTAACGAGTGTGTGAAAATTAACTGGATTCATGTTTACATTTGGTATGTCTACACATATGGGCAGAGGCAGCCATGTGCTCGCTTGGGTCCCACCAGATGCGAACTGCTTGCAGCTGGGAAGTCCCCTTTTATTTACGTCACTGAGCGCCAGTTAAGCTGCCTCAGCGTATAAAACACGGCTGCACAGCTCCCACCCTGGGCTGCCTCACATCCAGATGGAGATGGGAAAGCAAACAGTCTCACCTGTTCTTGTGCACAGAGATTTTGCTGACTGCCTCAAAAATAAAGCCTCTACCTGACAGAGTCAATAAAAACCAGGATGGGCAAAGCTCTGCCCCCACCTGCTCGTCGAGCTCAGTAGGGATGGGATGTGTTCATCCTGTGGGTTCAGGATGTCATGCATTGCTTTCTAGTCACTGGTCCAAACACAGGACGAGCTCTTCTTGCTCCTGCCTAACAGTGGTACCTCTGCCCGCTGCGAGGGGCTTATCCCTTCTGTGCTGAGCACCATGCACCAAAGCACCAGGGAAAGGCTTGATGCCGATGCCCCGTGACTCCTTCAGAAGGGAGGCATCAGCAGCAGTTTAACTCCTTTTTTACCACTGCTAGAAAACAGTTTCAGAATGAGCTCTCCACTGAAAAAGTCACATTTATCAAACTGGCAATAAGCTCATAAACTGAGGCCAAGGATTGCAGTTCCTCTGAGCTTTCTAGTACTCGGGCTAACTGCGCCAATTTTAAACACCAGCAGAACAGGACTCTTTTCCACTGTTTCTCACTGAAGATCAAGTCTGGATTATTTTAAGTTACTACCTTAAACTTGGAGCTTGTGAGTGAAAACTGAGCATACTAAAATAAAGAAATACCTTTTTTTTCCCCTTAATATTTTTCATAATGCTTCCCAGGAAAATGTCTAAACTGATGACAGCATGATCTACTATCTTTTTTAGTTATGGCCTTACATTTACTATTTTCTGTAAATGCAAAAGGGCAGGGAAAGGTTCATCTTTGTTTAATAGTCTTCAAAATTGAATGCATCACCATGCAGCCATAAGCAAAAACAGTGCCAAGCTTTCATCAGTTTCTCTCTTCTCTTCTAGAGGATTAATAATCTTTCATATAGGAGTTAGGGTCTTTTTAGCACCATTTTATTAGAGGAAAAAAGCCAACCAACGTTAAACTTCTGCTCCTGGTGCTAATTCTTTGACAGTTTGGGCAGCGTGCAGAGAGCCTTTTATCTGGTTTTAAAGAGCAGGTATTTGCCCTATATTCAAGAAAAAAAATATCTTTACCTGGAAATTACCTTCTGTGCAATTACCTGATAAGACGTCAAATGAGGCAAGGCTTCATTACTTCCTTGGAGAAGATTTTCCTGTGAAAATAGCTCTTCTCACAGGGGATTGCCAACTTTGTTATTAATGGCTATTCCCTCACATTCTTTCCTTTTGACTGTTGCACAATTACTACTCCAGTGGAGCAGGTCTTGCCCAAGGGAGAAGAGCTGGTGGATCCAAGGGGGTGGCCAGGGTAGCAGTGATGTGGAGTCAGGTCATCTGTTACCCACCAGGTCTACCCTAGAACAATAACAGCAGAACTCACAGAATGCAATCAAGTGCATTCTTCTCCAGGGTGATTAAAGAAATATTCAATTTGATGCAACTGAAGCACAAAAGCTCCCTGTATCCTTCTTCTGCCAAGCATGGAAGAATGCATTGCTTTAAATGATTCACAAAAACTCCTGTATGCCAGACGTATCATTTACATGGAATCCAGGCAGCTTCATGAAATCACTGCTCACACATAATTGTACAAGAAGTAAGGGGCAGTGACAGGGCAGGAGGGAAATTAAATGGAGTCGTCAGCATATCAGTGGTCAAGGCTTATTTTACTTCTCCCAAAGGAAGCCTATGGAGGTTTGCTTTTTCTCTACTAATGGGACAAATCTGGTGAATTAAAAAAAAATAATTTCTTAATTCTGGTTTTGTAGCCGCACCCAGTTCAAAATCTGCAAATACTACAAAATTGATAGAAAGCTATTTCTAATTAAACAAGACAAGGTGGCAGTGGCAATGGGTGAAAAATTCAAGCAAGTTACAAGTTTGTTTTCCCTTCTTGTTTCTCTAAAGCTTCTACTCCCAAAAATCTCTAGCAATGTTATAAATCACCTCTCTCTTTCTTCAAAACATTGTTAAACATCCAACAGGAGAAAATAACATTGTACATCACTTAACAGCAGTTGCCCTAATGTATTCAGAATCAATTAAGTTTCACATCATGCAGTCTCAACTTTTAGCAGTTATTTGTGGTGCTAATTCGAGTTGTCCTGGATAATTAGAGGATCTGTATCTCCATCATTATAAAAAAAATGCTTTTGCTAGGATTTGCACAGAGGTACTAACGGCATTACAGTCACAATTATTTTAATATAGGCCAGATTGCGTCTAGCTCTAATACTCCAAATCTTTAATGAATTTATCCCACAATATCCACAGAATATAATTAAGCACCTTTATCCCCATTTTCTATCAGTGGGGAACTGAAGCTCAGCAGTAATGTGGTTTAGATGCCCAGAAACATAAGCATTCTGCTTATCTCTACTTCTAACACACACTTGGGGAAAAAAATGACACAACCATGTGGATGAAAATGGAGGAAAGAGCTCAGACTCTTCCTGGAGAGGACCTGAGCTTCTGACACCAATATAACTGTGATCTTGTCTCTGTCTTAATGGACTTCAATGTTTCTAGGGCCAGCCCAGATCTCTCAGGTGGGATTCACAGACACAAGCCTGAAGTAAGCTGTAAAACATGGTGATGGGTGTGTGTGTGTAAGAAAACAATTACTGGAGATTTTCCCACAACAAGGGAAGGAACTTGCTTGAGGAGGGTTGTTTTTTCAGAGCTGTTTGATGAAATAATAAGACACTGCATTGCTAATAATTTCTGTAGACCCATGCTGCCTTGCAATGCAGAGGAGTATGCGTACTCCCTGCCCAGAAAGGGCTTCCTGCATAGTTTCAATCTGAAGAAACATGCACTCATTTGTCAATGACAAAAAGCTGGAAGGTAATTTGTGAGCCTTAGTGCTTTCTCTTGAGCAGAAATAGTCCCATCAACATCTAAGGTGCGTAAGGAGATTCAAATGGTTTTAACACCCAGACTTCTTTTCTAAATTGAATTAAACCTGCTCTGAACCAATACTGCAAAGGACAAAGGTCAAGGCTTTATTTATATAATACAAGGATGTAATGCAATAACCGGCTGTTTGGGACACGTAAGTAAAAGATCAGGGACAAAGCTGCAGACAGGATGCCAGCAGCGCACAGGGAATTAGCCATGCAACTCCCTCTCATTAATTACAGATACGCACATCCGAATCACCACACATCATTATGAAAACGTACCAAGCGATAACTATGATTCATACTTTACCATTAACAATGCAGCAAAAGGTGAAAGAGGATGGTGCTCTTCCGGCACCGCTGGGTAACCATGGTGGCGTGTTCTTCCTATGTGCAATCTGAAATGAAACAGGAGCCATGGAACAACACGGTAGGAAGTAATTTTCATGACCTCCTGCAAGTGCCATTTTTTATAATATCACTATACAAGGAATAAGTATTCCCATACCAATTGTCAGGCACCAATATAATATTCTTCTACAAAACCCTAAAAAGTAAATGCTGTTACAACTTGCAAGATCTCCAAAAGCACATTCTGTATCACCGTATTTGCCGGAGACAAACAGATATTCAAAAGCTCAGAAAGACCTTGAAAAGTTCAATTTCTACATCCTGCCTTTGTGCAGAGTTACCTGTTTAACATGGGGCATACCTTGCAACTCTTCTCCCAGCCAAGTACATCAACAACTTTTTGGAGCCTACCATATATGTTTTGGGGTACAAGAACACACCTAATTTTGTGCTAAGCATTGTCTTGCTATGGATTTATCCAAAAAAATAAACACACAGTCTCAGCAACAACAATGCAGAGAAGAGGAAAATATTTCACTTCCCCTATACGTTAGGGATACATACAAAGGGCAAATTGCTTTACTTATCAGGACCAATTGCACTCTTAAATATTCTTGTGCAATTGTTATTGGCATCAGTACAGAAAGGAGGTGTGCTCACAAAAGGCTGAACTTGACCGCTGAAAAACCCAAGTGACTGAATTCAGCCGGAGAGCAAGGAACTATTTCCAAGAGCTGCCACCTCTCGCAGCGAAGCTCCTTGTTTGTATGAGGTCTGCGTAATACTGGTTCTCCTAGCAAAAGTGAGATGCCTGTGATATAAAAAACTATGACTCAAAGCACGGAAAAGGAACACACACTCCATTTGAAATTATACAGGTTTGATTGAAAAGTCTCCGACGATATAGAAATTTCATTGGTTTGGTTGGGTCTGCTGTAGATGCTCTTTCTTAATTATTTTTTTTTTTATCATGGGAGTATCACATCATATTTAAATGCTGACTTTCTGGTTTGTGCAAGACTGCCACAAAGACAAAAATCCATCTTATTGTAACAAAGCGTACCTAAGGCTTTACTGCATTATTCTAAGAGCCTGTTGACATTTGGCTCTGTCCTGACATCTGTAACTAAAGCAAAATTGGAGGCCTTATTGATGGCTTTAAAATAAAGTTTACTAGCATTAAGTGCCAGCTAGCCTTTTTCAAATGTTTTCCATACACTTTCTACGCTAGATTTGGAAAATACAGCTCTTCATGTACTCTTTAACTGATGGAAAAGATCCATCAAAGCTCTCCAGGTCACCAGGTGTACCCCATTTTCCCAGAAGCAGTGCTCTGCTGGCAGGGAACAATGACAGATGTTCTTTACCTCAAGTGAACTGTAGCCCATAGGCCAGCAGAAAACCGAGCCAAGAATCTACTCTTCAGCTGAGCCGTTTTACAGGTGAAATCACCAACTGTGGCTCACGTTCACCCATGGAGTCTCGAAGGAGGCTGTGCTTGGATTAGAAACCCTGATGCCTACTTGTCATCAGTAGTCTCCAGAAAGGTACAGGTCAAATATCCACTATTTATAGGCTTTGTCCAACTCTCAGGGCAAGAAGGTCCCTCTCTCACACAGCACAGCAAAGGACCCCTCTCCCCATAGCTGAAAATGCTCCAGTGCTTGTAGTCACCTCTTGTCACTACTGATGCTTCACAGCTGGTGATGATAAAAGATGGGGGAAAGCTTCTATTCTGTTTCCTTGCCGTCGTAACCAAAAATCAGACATTAAGGATGTCATTCATTCACATTTCTGTAGCATCGTATTTGATATATAAATTTGGATAAAATACTTGCATTCCAGGACTCAGGTTTTCTTTTTCTAAACCCAAAACTTACATCTTCAGGAATGGAAGATGATGCTTTACTTTTTGTGCTTTATCAGGTTTCATTAAACTAACAACACATCTCCAAATTACCAAATGAAGTATAAACTCCTCGGTCATTGCTACTATTTCATTATAGTCACCCCAATACAGCTTTGAGGTGTAAAGGCCTTAAATTATGACACAGAAAATTATTAACATAAGAGGTGAGAGATTTCTGTCTTGAGGACAGTGATTTTTTTTTTACATTACAATTCAGTTCCTCAGGATGGGAACATGCATGGCTTCCTGAGTTTTTGGCAGCTGAAGATGCAGCGTGTGCAGTAGAGGCTGACTAACACCAATTAGAGCTGTCCTTTCATTATGATCTCCTGTCTCAGCCTGCTTGGGACAGCCTTGCAAAGTCTGAAGTCTATCCTTAAGTTACGATCTTTCACTCTGTGCTTACATGGACTAAAGTTCTGCAGTACAAAATACTCATCTGGGTCTCTGCTGAGCATTAAGGAGCTTTCTGTAGAGGAAAACTCATGAGTCCATTCTTTGGCCAGCTTTTCCAGACACCTGGAGCTTCTGGCTGCCCCGAGTCCTGCAGTGCATTAACCCACACTCAAGAAAAGCATCCCACAGCCTAGACCAATGTAAAAGGCAAAACCTTTCCAAACAAAGAGGGAACACCGCTCTAAGCTTGGTTTTGCTCAATAAAGCAGGGAGGTAAAGCACAGGTTTCTGACCATGCTTTGGAAGGCATTGCAACCACTTTTCCATCTGGCTATGTAAATGCGAGCAATCACACAGGTTTTAAACAAGCAGTCTTTAATGAGCTTGGTGAGATTGCTACACATGTAAATGATCCCTCAAGAGGAAAAAAGAAAAGGATAATGGCTGGTTTAGACTTGATGGACTTGCTGTGAGCCTGTACTTAAAAAGAGGGGCGTAAGAAGAAAATGAATGCATGGAAACACACAGCCTCAAAGAGAAGGGTTTATAGAAAGAAAAAGTAAAATGAGAGGGGGTTTGTATTGCACAACACCAAAATAGTATAAAACTTTTCACATGTGACAAAGATTCAAACACAACAGGGAACTATTATTCCAGCTCTACAGAGAGACACCCGATCCCAAAATACAACTGCCTAAGAAGTGGGAAGCCCCCAGTGATGGGACAGTTCCTAACTTGATGCCTGTCTTGTGCATTTTGGTGTTTCATAGTGTAGGACTTGCCTGCTAGATGGCAAGCACAAAGGTCCTTGTGTTTGCTTTGGACCTCCAGCTGCTATTGTAATAGGTCATAACATAAATATTGCTCACATTCTTTCAGCAGTATGCAGCCAATAGAGAAAATGAACTGCAACAATGTGGACCAAGGGTCCAGTGTGTCCTAACAATTCCCCCTTCCTCCCTTTAACAGCGATTACAAAGCAAGAAGAAACAGAAGAGGGAGCAGAAGGAAGAAGGGAACAGGCAGAATGTCACACGGACCCGTGTGTGCAGGAAGCCTTCTGCTGCCCCAGGCACCAAACTGCTGGAATAGAAGGAAGGGTGTAAAACCCAACCAACACCACAAACCAAATGCATTGTGAAGCTCATTCCTGGAGAATATGGATGGGTGCAGCACAACAGAGCAGAAAAAAAAGTGACACCAACATCTTGCTTAGATAAACACATTAGCTGAACTCTTTTCGTGTTACAATAAAATAAAATCTAATTAAATGCAATGTGTAAAATAATTCAAGAGTTTATTGGCAGGGAGTAGAAAAAGTACTATATTCTAGGGTTGTTTCATTACAGCCTGCTTTTGAATTGCAAACCAGTGAGCTCAAGGGTATTTAGAGCAAGACCACTGTAAGAAGCATTCATGTTATCCAATGCCTTAGAAGAACAGGGAAGGCTCCTTCTGAAATGTCTCTGACTACATTTTAGGGAGTTGCTGCAAGCACACACACAGTTGCTTGGAGGCCATCCAAAATGGGATTAACACCTCCATGCTGAGACACACAGAGCTCATAGCCAGGTACCCCAAAGCTGCATTTGCATTCTGCAACTTTCAATCGACAAAAGACACACAAGTAAAAGCTTCTCCTGCAAGCATGGGGTACGCAATCATATTGTCCCTGAGTAACCGTTAACGAAATGAACAGTTCACTTTTTAGGAGGGCAAAATCCTGTCCTTTCTGAGATCAGATGTACAAATCCTATTGATTTTTTGATGTCTCTAATTTCTGTCATCCTACAGTATGAAAATCATAGCTGTGTAGGTGCACTGCACAAAGCGGAGTGCTGTTCCGAGTACTGCCTTGTCTGTAGGACATGGTAATATTTCTAGAACTGGAGATCTTTTGAAGCTGTGGTAATGCAGGCTTTTCTGACTCCTGATCCCAGCTCCTCTGAGACCTATTCAGCCATAATTTTGTTTAGAGTGGTTGTAGGTACTAGAGATTTTTACTCTTCCCCTTCCAACTTGCTGCATTCTTTGTTTGATTGCATATATATCCATCCGTGGGCCAGTCCACCAAACCAGATTTCCTCTAACTTGAACAAACACAAGCTGTACTACAGCATCCACGAGGCGCTTTTAAAGGTACAACATAGAATCAAAAAGAGATTGCTCCTCCGTGTTGTGGTCATGTAGGCATTCCACCTGGCTTGGACCTGCCCAAGGACTGGATCCATCCTTGGACCACTCAGTGTTATACAAAGCTGATCCCTGTAAGGTGAAGATGTATATGGGGATTGAGAAGCACACGGGTTTTCGAACCCTCGCCGAGGCCTCCAACCCTCTCTCGGACGACAGCCTCCACACATGTGCAGCTTGCAGCCGTAGTGGGGAGAGCGAGACCTCGGCACGCAGGAGTGAGGCAGGTTAGCTGTGATGGAGAGCAGCCACCATTGACAGACTGGTGGCCTAATGAGCCGGTCAGCTCGTTCTGCGCCGCAGCAGACAGGTGCCTGACCTCGCACAAAACCGTCACTGCAATTGGAAGTAATTGGAGGTGTTTTTGCCAGGCTCAGCGGGGAAAGCAAGGAGTGAAAGGGCTCCGGGTGAGCGACTGCCGGGGCTCAGGCACGGTGCCCTCTGGTCAGGGTGCTGGTGGCAGGGTGCAGAGGTGCACAGCGCCACTGCCTGCTCGGGCCACCCCTCCAAGGCAGGGTGCGAGCCCCGCCACCGCCAATCAGCGGTAACTATAAAAGCCATTAAAATAAACCCCAGTAAAAGCATTGCCGACATCCCAGATTATATAAAGGGCCCGTTTTAGACAGAAGCATTGCCTCTATGTTGTTATAGACTCCCTTCCACCCTTCTTACTCCATTTCTCATCAGCGGTGGTGGCTACGGTCTCACAATAGAAAGTCCCATGCTTGTCCTGGTCTCCTCACCACACACAGAGCAGGAATTTGGAGCAGCGTTATTGTTTGGGGTACCTCAGGACTCAATGTTCTCCTAAAGTGGTTTTTGTTTCTTTTAAAAGCATTATTATTTAACAGTTTGATTAAAAATAATACTGAAGTGTGAGAAGGGGCACTCGCGACACACCAGTCTGACCCACTAACTTAAATTCCCAAATGGTCTAACACAGAGCCCCTGAAACCCAGGACATTTAATAGCTGTATTTGCTAAGGATCTGTGCAGGGATATTCTTCTTGGACCAAGCCCTTTCCAATTTTGATATAGCTGAGACTCCCCAGAACATCCTCTTATCCTCAAGCTGCCACTTGACTAAGGTGCAAACCTCATCAGCTCCCCAAAGCCACAGATTAAGACTGTTCTGAGTTACTGCAGACACCAGACTGGCAATCCCAGAACAAGGCACATCACCCAGTGCACAGGTGGGTCTCTTGCGCACGCTACTGCTTCCCCTGTGAGCAAGCAAGGGCAGAGAGGGCTGAGCTGAGCCAGGATGTGAGCATCCTGTGCCAGCAGCAAGGGGACAGCCGAAGATTTTGGACAGGGTAATTGTCTGCACAAAAACGATGGAATGACCATTACAGGCATTTGCAATCTCCAAGATCAATGCATTTGCTCTGAGCATACAGCATGTTTTCCTGCTGTGGGTATCTGGCACTCCACAACATTAAAAATTATAATAATTAGAAAAAAAAAAAAAAAAAAAAAAAAGAACCCTTCCTGTCTTTGCCTTTCCTGTAACTGAAGATTACTTAACCAACACACTACAATACATTGGTGCACAGCTGCTCTTAAATGTTTATGAATTTTACCTGCTGGATAGAACAACCTTTTCATTGGGGGACAGCATAACCACATCTTTGAGATTTTGGCTCAAAAATCATCAGTGAGAGGGAAAGCCAGTCTCCCATACTGACCCTTCTTCCTTTAGTAATTGTTACTGCAAATAATATGAGACGTTTCTCTGTCAGTTTGCTCCCTGTCTCAGAATTTTCTCTTAACATAACAGCTCACTATATTTTGGGGTTGCTTCGGGCTGGAGGGAGCACTTGGAGAGCCTTGGTGATGGCAGTAAGATGGCAGACCTGGGGAGAGCAGGATTCCCAAAATAGGGCAGGTAGGCAACGCAGGAAGAGGAGTGTGCAGCTTTGAAGAAGTGATGGAGGAGTACAGATGGGCTCCACCATGTCCCAGAATTATTAAAAGGGACAGAAACAGTCAAAGATAAAACAGCATCTAAATAGGCATTTGGAGAAAACAGTGGCAAGAAAGTTTCTCTAAACAATAGAAGAAGAGATAAAGCAACCACTTTACAGTGTATATATGGTCAAGGCAACAGAGCCCTGAACACCAAAGGAGTAGCACAGAAAAGTAGAGACTGTGATCTAGAGAAAGGACACACAACAGAAAATCTAATTAATCTTGAGGTATAGAATGACTGAAATTCAGTCCATGAGGAATTTGGAATAAAATTGTCATAATTCTGTTTTGGATAAAAGATTAGAAATTACAGCATTCTCTATAGGCAGAAGATAAGAAAAAAAAAAAACAAAAAAAAACCCCACCAAAACAATATTAAGTTTTTCCAAATTAGGCAGCAGCTGAGATTCCCATTTCTTGGTCCCTCAAGCTGCCAGGCACTCATCTTTCCTTTCCAGTAACCCGAGAGGGAGCCAGGTGTCCCCAGGCTCGTTCCCAGGCTGTCAAGGAGGGTGCAGCGGAGGTTGCCAGACTGCTGGCTTCTCCACAAGGAAACCATGGAGCTGGGTACCCTCAACCCAGGCAGCTGCTGGGACATGTCTGTGCTAAACCTGCCGACACCGGAGCCAGGAGCAGCCTGAATGGCTGTGAGGCAACGAGCCAGCAGACCCTAGAAACCCAAACTCGCCCAGAGCTTGCCAAGCAGCTTGGCAGCAACCAGGCAAATGGCCAGCGCTTCAGCACAAGTCTGTAGTAACCTCTTCTCTGCTTTGGTATCAAATGGTTAGTCTTCCTCTGAAGATAATCTTTGCCGTTCTCCCCATGAAGCCGTGTGTGTGGCCACTGAGGTGGTCCCGCACCCCACTTTCTGCCAGCCCTTGCAGCTGGGCACAGCAGACTGTTGTCTAACTGTGACCCCAGTGCAGCCAGCCCATTTCCTTGTGTCATACTTAGTCATACTTTCACTTATTTCCCCTCCTCTCCAAAGTAGATTTTACACAAATTGAAGCAACCGTGTAATCCGTTCCCCCTGCCCTACATTCTTTGCTTGAGACCCTTTTTGCTTTCCAGTTCTTGTACGACCATTTGCTGTTATAGGATGCAGTTGCTGCATGCCCACACAACATCCTCAGGCAAAACACTGGTAAAACTAAACATTCTGGAAGGCTTTATAGGATCTATGATCCCAAGCGGGTCTTTAAGTAAGTTTTATTGATTTGTTTTGCCTGTGTGTGAACAAAGAATCAAGGATCTCTCCTGCAGCTTTAACTTACACCAGTACTGTATTACAGAAAGGGGGACTTTTGCCCCAGAACTGGGCCTTCAGTCCTAAAGCCAACAACAACAGACTCAGATATGACCTTTACATGAAAGAGTTGTATGAAGAATGAGCTATGCTAAAACCCAGCCTCACATCTCCTCTTACAAGACACACACACTCCCACTCACTTGCAGAAGCTCTGCTCCTACCTTGCTCCTGGAAACTCAAAAAAAGACAAGAACAGGAAAGCTTTCACCAGTTTTTCAGAAGATATACTCTGCTTGCTTTTTTTTTTTTTTTTTTTAATTTAATCATAATAAATTGTCTCTTTCCCAGATTTCTCTGACTTTTTCCCTGCAGCGTGTCCATTTTAGCCAGCCTGCGCTCTTCCCTCTAGTGCCTGACACTGCTCTCTTTGTCAGGGAAGGCGCAGGGAGTTCAGGTTTTCCCCTCTCCATTTCTCTTTGGACCTGACACTGCTCCTGACCCCTGCTCAGCCTTTTCTTTGAAGTGCTTTTTCTGCTCTCTGCTTTCCCACCGGATCGTGTTAACCCTCCTCCTTTCCCCACTCCATCAGTTGGCTTCAATAAGCGAGAGGAGCTCACTGGAACCTCCTCTTTTGTCTTATCAGTGCGCTTTCACTTATCATAAAGTCCTACCCACCTTCCACATAAAACAGTTTGGCAAAAGACGCCGGCAGCAGAGGCCTGGAAGCGCTGCTAAACACCACACGAGGAACCCCAGAGCTGTGTGAGACAAGCCGGTCAAACAGCTCTTGTGTTCGACCCATGCAACTTCACAGCAGCATCTGAAAGCAAGAAGCCACATGCTTCCCACTCCCCAGGATGGCTGCATTTAAGGGTCCTTTTCGCCATGTGCTGCAAACAGCATTAGCCTTGTGGGACTATGCACCTTTGCTCCTGCTCTACTGTAATTTTAATAGAAAAAACACCCATAAGATTGGCTTAAGTACAGGTGACTGATTTGATTCAGTCTCCTTGGTGCTGCAGCTCCTAGCTGATGGATGTTCAGGTCAAAGCAAGAAATGGCATCAGCACAAAGAGAATGGCTTGGCTCTCACTTATTAAAGACTCCTGAAATATTTCCAGATCCATAAATATTCACGTTATTCCCACAGAGGGGCAGAAAGAGAATGATTTGTATCCTTCTAGCTTGTTGTTAACACATTCCTGTTTTTCAGTGTTTCCCAGTTAAATAAATACCATGACAGGGGAAACCCCTGTGAGAGAAAATACATTTTAAAGTAAATTGCAGTGGTGCGTACTTCAAAAATATTTGCAATGGTACAGGGAAAATATCTCTATTCATGACATTAATGTATGCTGAATACAAAGATGACCAGTCTCCACTGATGCTTTTTTTTTTTTAAAAAAAAACTGAATAGAATTTCAACTATAGGGAAAAAAAAATAAATCTGAAGACTTGTGCATGCCGTATAAATGTGTACACAAAAACATATAGTCAAAAGCACTTTAAAGTAAAATATGTTATCTTAATTACAATAGCAAAGCTTGATTTATTTTCTGTACTACTTTTGCCAGAAAGTTAAAAGTTATATTGTCTAAGGATCAAAACCAGAGAAAATTCAAAGCTCTGTAAACGTTATGTCTTAACCATTCCATCGGTGGAACTGATAACAACATTTAAATAAGAACACACAAACGTTATTCTGCTCAAAAATTACATTGCAAAGATAAACTCTAAGAGCTTGGGAATACCCTGGTTAACACAGCAGGCTGAAGGACTCATACAGATCTCTCCTCTGATCTCCTAATCATTTTTCATTATTGCTTACTAGATTAATAATTATTTTTTAAAGGATTATCATAGTTACAAATTCCAGCTCAGGCTTCTTCACACACCCCTTGAGAATACTGCAGCAAACGAGAACATTTCCACACGTGTACATGACCTACACACGTACGCAGCTTCACAGGAGATGGGAGCAGCGCGTGGACACGGAGCCACAGTGTCCAAACACACCTCTGTGCGTAAGGCTGGGTTTAGGTGACCCCCTCCCTAACGTCTCTGGAGAGGTTAATTCCTCTGTGCCATATTGATGCAGCTGCAGAGGCAATAACAACCTTCCCCTGCTCCCACTTTTTTAAACTACCTCAGGCATCTCACAGGTTTCAGGTAAGCACTACCTCTTGGTGTGCAAACACCTTTCACCTAATGCAATGGGTGTTTCTCATAGCTGCTCATTTTCTAGCTTCCATCATCATCATGCAATTAAAGGATATCTGACATGAGTCATTAAAAACCCACCCTATGAATGTTTTCCAAAATACAAAACCAGTCAAGAAAAGGCACTGGGAACCATGCATGGAGTGTACAGCTCCTTGTTTCACAGCTACCAGCCTGCTTATGAGTAGTGACAACTTTCACTTTTAAAAATTAAAATGCTTGTACACACACACACAGAGCACCCATTCAGCTTGTCTTGCTGGCAAACAGCTCAACCGAATGGAAAACAGATTGGGGATAACCTACTTTGACCTCCCTGTAGTCCTTGTGAAAATCAAGGTGGCCAAGGTCACTCATGTGGCTCTCCATACGTTCCCAGCTCTGCTCCTCTGCTCAAGGGCTGCAGGAGCCCCAGGTGGCCCTCAGCAGAACCTCCTCCTTCCAGGTATCTCAAGGGTTTGAGCAAGGTGAATGCTTATGGTTATGGAGCTGGCTAATGGCCATCACTCATTTTACTGGCCATTAAGCAGCCTGCAGGCAAACAGCAGGGACCCAAAGCTGTCACACAGGTTTACCTTGCCTGGGGGGGGAAAGAAGGTAGGGGAAAGAAATGCTGGCAGAACCCGTGTCTCGACTGCACGCCAAATATCACCTTGTGCCCCCCCGTTCTGGCTTATTTTGATTGAACTGTATCCTCAGGGTCTCAGGCTTGTTGTGCTGGATAGCGTAGAAGATGAACCAGCACCTCCCCCATGCAGCCCACCAGCAGCAGCCATGCCCGTACCGGTAAGTTCAGGGCACCAGGTGAAGGCAGAAAACCTGCAGCCCCACCAAAACTCAAAGGAGCTGTAACGGGCTGTACTCTAAGCCCTTCCACCACAGCATGAAAGAAATTGCTTTCAAGAACAACAAAGAGTATGTACATTCTGTACCATGTTGAAGAGGGAAAATAGCAGCAAGGACAAGAAAGGCTTGGGTTGTGAAGGATGTTCCAGCAGAGGTGATTAATGGTGTTGAAAGAAACCCCAACCATTGTTTCAAATTTCTTTCCAATTAGCCACAAAGTTACTCCCTCCTTTTTTTTTTTTTTTTTTTCTCCTTTGTTTTTGTTTTTTTGTTGCTTTTACCTGTGTTTGATTTAGAATCAAGGTTGGTGATTTGTGTTATGACAGCAAAAATAAAAGATCTGTGTACTGTATGCATGGGGATTTAAAGCATTGCCTTTGATGGCTCATTAGCTGCATGTGGCTACATGCAACACTGCTCGACTGAGATATATTGCCCAGGATTTAATTCCAGAATAATTTCAAAGGCATTAAATCGAATGCTTGCCCTTTTCACCATGGTATTTAAATGGTACTTTGTATGCCAAGCTTTAAAGAAAGAGCAGAGGAAACACAGATGCAGTACTGCTGGAGCGTGTACTGAACTTTGTTAAAATGTTAAACATTTATTAGAATTATTATTTTTTTTAAAAAAAAAACAAGATAGTGTTAAACCAGTTGTTACTTCAATTAACTTTCTTTGATACATGGGAGAAAGGAGATTTATTTTTTTTTTAACAGACGACTGTCAGAACTAGTGAACAGTATCTCATTTGTTCAGTAAGACTTAAAGATGAGAATGGTCTCAGGCTGAGAAAAAAATAGATGTGCACATTTCTGTGCTGACTGAACAAAATAAACCAGACAAAGCTTCTCCCACAGTAGATAGGAGATCAAACCCCAGAGCTGAGCTGAAGGTCACGAGTTTCACAGCTCTCCACGCACAGCTACTCCTGCTGGAAGGCTGCTCGGTACCCACCAGAAAAAAAGTCATGAGCTCTCAACTTACAGCCCGGCAGCAAAGTCCAGGGATGGAAGCCTGCCTCTGATGCGTGAAAGCAACCCTTCGAAACATGCTGCGCTCATTTACTGCTGATCTACAAACTCCGTTACAGAGCGCCCCGCGTTTTCCCATTTTCCCTCCATTTGCCTTGTCCCTGCAGTTTCAGGGATGCCTACAGGTAAAAGACGGGAAAGTCCACTTCATCCAGTTTAGTGTCAAACTTCCATTCTGAAATGAAGCAAACCCCAAAGCACCATTTTTCTTGAATTTACAGCAGAGACACCTCTCTGCCTGACTCCCCTTGCCTGCAATGGGTCAGACTTGGGTGCAGGCAGTTGTGCAGGGAGAGCTGCCCAACACTGTGCCCACCTACCCCATCCCTTTGCCTTCCTTCCAGCCTTTATCAGCATCCTGGCGTCAAACATCAGAATTTCAGGATGTGGTACAAGACTTTATAAACAACATATAGCTACTTGCACCATTTTGTTTCACATGTGATTGCAACTGGCTGGAGCTGGTGGTTCTGCTAGAGCCTGAAGGACAGTAGGCTTTACTAAAATTTGCATCTGGATTTGATATTTAACACTGTTTGGGAAACGTGTGCAATTACCTAGAACTGCATCTCCATGCAGCAAAACTTGGGAGCCTGCAGCAGTAATACACTGCAATTCAGCTTCAGCGGGAAGCGATGCTTTACTGCCTCAAACATGGGACTCCTGAGCAGCCACTACCAGAAAGACACAAGGGGCAGAAGAATTTGTTTGCATTTTCGTGCCCATTTCCGAGCTCATCATCTGAAGTCCTCGAACGAAATATCATTAATAAAGGCACTGCAGTCCTTCATGTGCCTGAAAATACACACGTGCACACACAGAGGTCCTCTCCCTTTCTGCCCTGCCTGCCAAAGGAAGCGCAGAGGAGCAAATCCATCAGAACACGTGGGCAGCATCTGGCTTTGGCTCTGCAGGGTGGTGGGGGACAGCAGAGGGGTACCCTAAAGTGCTTTTTGTGGCTGACTTCCAGCATATATATATAATTTAATTGGGAATGTTGCATTACCTGTAACCACTGTATAGCAATAGTTAGCTGTTTAGTGACTAATGAGAGCTTTTACAGTTAAACCATTTTATCAGGTACAAGAATCTGAAGGGACTTTACATTGCACAGGAAGGTCCCAGCCTGTCACACGTGTGGAACTGAGGCTGGTCCCTAGAGGATGGAGCTTGGTTTGGTATTCTGTGGAGATTCAAGTGAAGCATGACATTTGCCCAACTTTTGGTGTACCTCAAATTCCATATCAAAGGTGTTACCCTCCCTTCAGCCCAACCACGGAATGTTTTAACTGTAACATCACCTTCAGGCACACCCTGTGGTATGTAATGGCCCTGCAGAGTTTTCCCAAGATCTGTAATTTTATGCACTTGAGTAAGGCTTCAGCTTCAAACAGGCGGGGTGCAAAGCCCTGCTTTTACACGATTTCATGGCATGTTGAGGAATGAAGTACTAGTGTTTGGGGCAAGTGATTTACTGACCTGGGGTTATCCAGAGGTTTAATTTGTCATGCATCTCATCCACATGCTTTGTTTCCCTCTTTCCATTCTTTCTTTACCGGTAGCATGCTCCACACCACTGGTAGTGAAAGGGCCTCCCTTCATGCAGCAGCAATTCATTTTTCTCTGCTTCTCTCCAGCTAGATATCAATGATTCCTCAAGACCTGCAAAGCCTCTTTAGGGCTCTGTTCGAAATATGGGAGCCTCCTTTTTTTAACTGCTCTGTTAACCACAGCCTCTGCAATGAGATTACCCAGACTGATTTGTGCATCAATCTCATTCCCTCACCATTGATAAAATATTGGGTGTCAGAGTGTTGTAATCCAATCTGCCAGCCACAGTCCCATTCATCTGCTAGGATGGAGGCAGCCCACAACAAGCAGGCTTAAAGTAACATCTGATCCATCAATGCCTTTACTTTTGGAAGCTAGATTATTCCAGTGCCTAAAGACCGAATCCATCCCATACCTCACACCAGGTACCACAGCTAGGAGTAGAAGAAGAGACACCCAATAGATTCATAGCTGAAGCAAGACCTCCAAAGGGTTTTGTTTTCACAGCAAAACTATCAACTTTAAAGCACTTTGTCCAACCCTGGACCCTTCCAGGGCTGTGCAAACACTGGACTGCCAGGAGATGGATTTCATCATAGCAACACCAGGAGGACAGTCAGTTCAGTCATGCATACTCTGACTTGCACCATGATGTCTCCATCCACAGTGAAAACCATCACACATCCTCCACCTTGGTACATATGCAAAGCTTATGCCTACTGTCCCGCAAATGCTGGTCATTAGACAGAGATGTTTTTAAAGAGGTAAAGTTCCCAAAACCAAGCCTTTTTCTCAAGGATGCTACTGGATCACAACCTGTGAATGACCAGCAGCTTCAGTTATTGATCTGAAGAGTTTTCTGATCATGCAGAGCCACCTGCCTCCCAGTGCAGCTACTTTGCATTTCATGTAAGCCACTGAAAGATTGGAAATTCACAGAAAACAACTGCAGGCAGAAATTACTGCTTACTTATCTTACAAGGATATTCTAGCAGTTAGGACAAACTGTCACGTTAGAAATATGCACTTGCAGTAATACAAACCATGAAAGAGATTAATTAGTGATGCAAACCTAAAATAGATTAAAGCACACTAAACCAGGCATCATTTCCTCCACAACCTGCTTGATTTTAATCTGACTCACTCTATAAAAGTGTTTTTCTTTGGGTTTACAGTTTGACCTTTTGTGTCCTCCTCCAAAAGACACCTTCATAGAACAGCCCAAGAAGCACTGTCTGTATGAACAAGGACTGGGCCCTTTATAGCAATATTTATTTTGAAGGGGAGAAATAGCTGCATACTTACTGATTTCAAGATGGGCTTTCAAAACACACAGAGAGGATTAGTACTCAGCTCATCCAAACGCCTGAACTCATGTAGCTTCTTCAATTAACCTGCAGAAGTAATTTAATGATGTGTTTGATGAATCCCAAAGGTAAACTGTGGGCACTCACAGTGTGCTCAGATGAGATTACAGCAACAGAACACGTGCAGGCAGATGCTGGTGGCCAAGCCCGAGAGATAATATCTACTGAGCCCCAAGTCCTTTGCCCATTCGCCTGCAATAATTATAATAATATCACAGTAACACCTTGAAGTCCCAGCTGAGATGCAGAGCTGACACGTTAAATATCATAAAGACACAGAAAAACCAAGTCTGCCTGGATGCCAAAGAGCTTGCTGCTCTCTAGAGGGGAGATAAATTGGAAGAAACCACCCCTTTCAGCCCAGGGGCCGGTGCTTGGGGAGGTGAAGGACTAAGCCTGCTCTGTGACCTCTAGCCAGGGCTTCACTCTTGACTTCAGCACAAGCTGGAGCAAGGTCTAAGGTGAAAGAGGGAAATTGAACCTGAGAGAGAGAAAAGAATTGCTTCCTGGAGATGCAGTCTGCAAGTGTGGGGATGTGCTATGCCTCTCAGATGTGGGGCATGTCTACCTTCATATGCTGCTAGCACTCTGGGTGCTCTTTTGGCCTGTTTCAATGGCCCAAGGATGCCCTTTGTTGCCTTGTATGCCCACAGGCCATTGCACGGATAAAGAGGCAGTGAAATTGTTTCCACACTTATTAGAGAGAGATTTTCTCTGCATTCATCTACACTTTATAACCTATAGCTCTCTGCCACAGATTTGTGATAAGCGTAGAAGAGGCTCTTCCTTACAGTTTAGCATCTTTAATGTGAAATACAGCTACAACGGTCCACTTCAGTTCCAAATCCAGCCAGAACATTATTCTTTCAAAAGCAGTAAAGCAATTTTAAGGTATTTCCTTGGGGCAGTGGAAATATGAAATACAGCAGAGTCTTCAACTTTAAAGTAGACTTTGTTTTATTTTTTTACTGTGAGTGGTGTGACATATACCAGCCACCATTACAGACTAATAAAAGGAAACTCAATTTTCTGTCACAATGAAGATGACCAATAAAATTTTAAACATCGACAACGCCCATACAATTCTATAAAACCTGGGCAGATTCATAAAGCTCCCTTTCAAAGCACACAGACCCTCATAGAGCACATTCTATAGGGGTATAATTTATCTGGCTTTACTGTCAAAGGGATATGCTGCACATCATGACACGCTCTTCAACGTTGCTTGAACTACCCCTCTTAAAAGGTTGGGGATTGCTTTTCAGTACCAAGTTGTTCGGCAATAGCAACCTGCCTAGCAACACAACATCTTCAGAGTAGAATGAAACACACCAAGAGAATACAAATAGTTAATTAAATTAAAACAAATATTACTCTCTATTACGCAGAAGGGCTGTAGGGCTCAGCTGAAATTATGACCCTTTCCAAAAAGAGAGAGAGAGTGTCTCTGCCCTGCAGTCTCAGCAGAGAAGACAGAGATGGACATGGGGGGAAAGCATTGCTTAGAGGCAGCACGGCAACTACTTGCAAACAGCACGAGTCCTGCACGCCCTTTCTGAGATTCTTAAGTGTAAATGGGTGTGTTAAGAGCAAATTAGCTAGAGAAGACGACCAGGGAAAAGGATGGGGAGGCATCCTAAGGCAAAGCAGAGGCATGAGAGGGTCATACCCACAGGCAGAAACAGGCTAAACATGCTTGCCTGCAGCGAGAAATAACTGCACCACACAGAGTCCACTAGAAACTAGCCTGGGACCAAAGAAAAGTGGAGATGCTGCAAAACAAAAGAGGGTTTGCTGGTGTTTGGTGCAACTATAGGAGGACAATGGGAACCAAACTTTAGGTGGCAAACAGCAAATCAACTTGCTGGAGCTGCTTTGAAGCAGCATGGAAACTAAAGCAAATATTCAGGAAGAATCCCAGTCCTTTGCCTTGGAAGAGGAGGAAAAGTAGGTGGTTGCGTGGCCACACACTGGTGCTGCCAGCTCGTAGCAGACAGGCAGGGCAGGGCAGGGCGCACCCCAACCATCAGGGCAGGCAGCAGGCGCAGCTGTAATGTCAGATGCTCACCCTGGAGCACCCTCAGCAGTGCAGGCAGCAGCTCCTGATGCTACGGAAAGGTCTGTCCTGGCTGTACCTACACAGAACAGCTTTATCGCTAGCGTACTTAAAAAGAGCCAAGACACTTCCAAGCACTGATAAGAGAGGTTTCTGTGAGGCATGCCAAGGAGGCAAAAAAATACCGTGTTCTGCTTCTGTCTGGAAATGTGGAAACACTGTCCAAACCAGGAAAGAAAAGCCTCTGGGAGTATTTGAATTAGAACCCAAGGACCTGATTAAACAAAACACTTTAACATGCTTAAAAAGCTTTGCTGCATTAAGGCCCAAATCAAGCAAGGTACAGATGTAAGCTAATTAGAGAAAGAGGATTAAAGGGTCAGATTCTTTTGTCATTCAGGAAAAAGGATGCACAGAGTTTACTGTTTTGCAGGGCATGCAGAATATAGAAGCCATTAGCCTAGGCAACCTCTTCCCTGCTGTGTGGGGCTATTGGGGTGCTCCCGCGCTGGATGCTTGGGGTCCACACCAGAGTATGGAAACATTTGCCTCACAGCAACAGCAGAACTTACTCCAGTGTAAATACTAAAGTATTAATCCTATGGTTATACTGTAATCACCAGAAAACACAAGTGCTCTTTTTTTACCCACAGGCCACCACAGTTGGAATTAAAGGAAATAAAACCGCAACAAACAGGAAAAATGACTTCATGTAACAAGGGCAAGACCACAATTTAGGGAAGTTCATTCTCAAACTTGTCTTTCCACTAAGTAACACAACGGTTCTTTTCTGGAAGCAACACGGATTTGACAGAAAAGAAATCAGCACTTTTGCCATTTTTTGAGCTATTATTAGATTTGAGATTTTATTATTTTTTTTTAAGGATTGGCTGTATCAAATAAATACGTCTCTTAAAAGCTGACGAGACTACAGGGCATACACACTGTTCCCCTACAACACCAGTCGGTGCATCCTTGCTGAGAGCAGCAGCCG
>JAVJGJ010000047.1:16619260-16758026 GCA_035590215.1 Microhierax caerulescens
CAAAGGGTCAGTCTGGTTCTCAGGATAGCAAAAGGCAGGGACAGGCAGCACCGAACGGGTTTTCAGCCAAGCCTTGCTCTGGCACAGGCAGCACTTTCCATTTTTCTCTGCTGACAAGACTGAAATGCTGCTGTCTTCATAGTACCATACTTCAACTCTGATTGACTCAGATGCAATTCTTGCAGTAACAGAGAAAAACTGCATCAATGACAGGATGCTGATTCATTTGAAGTGGCAAATGGACCGGAGAATAATGAAATCTGGGAAGATCTGAAATTCTTATCTTCTATGCATCAAGCAATCAAGAACCGTAACTCCTTAATTCTACTCCCACCTACTCTTTTCCTTTAATGTCATCTTTTCTTGTCAGGGAAGATAAAACAGATGTGAATGCAAGGATTTATGCTTTAAGTCACTTTTGAAATTTCATGTTCACTTATTTTACATCTCTAGACATCAACTTTTCAGCAGTAGATCTAGTGTCAGATAAAACTAAAAATTAATGATGGAAAAATATTCAAGAACACATGCAAAAGGGTAACATTTGCACCAAAAATAGATTTACAAGAGGAAGGCTTAATCAGAGAAGCAGATTAGGACAACACAAGCATATCCAGAAACCACGTCTCCAGATATGCAAGGATGAAGTAGACATGTGGTTTGGTGAACCCAGTTCCCCTTGGTACTGCTGCAAGCCACAGATACGAGGTGGCAGGAAGATGCTGGAGTTGCCCAACATAAGGACTGCCCTGGAACTAACGTGCATCATTACCGAGACATCATGCTACAAGTGGAGCTCTGCCAGTACCAAAGGGATGCCAGCATCCAGGTCACTCAAGCCAATACATTCATACAAAACAGTCTCACACACAGGATGCAGCAGTAGTCAGATGAAGTAGCAACCACTAGTAAATGATTCTGATAAAAGAAAAATAAGGGAAAGCCCTTTATTCATAGGTAATTGTACAGGAAAAAAGGAAAATAAAATGCCAGAAAAAGTTTGCTGATAATTTAAAAACTAACAATTAAACATTTGCTCTATCTGTGGCTGTGATACTAGAGTACCATAAAGAAAAATCCTGCCGAGAATTGAAAATATGCTTTGTAAATAAACAAAACTAAAATGCTAGCCTGATGTAAAGTATTTGCAAGAAATATTTGCAAGCAGAGAAACAAAGAAACAAAAACCCAAGATGCAAACTTCCCAAACTGGAAACAACATAGGCCCCCAGGAATCCCCTCCTGAGAAGCTTTACTGGTTATAGCTCTCATGAAGTCCTTACAATTTCCCACTGTACGTATGAATGCAAATAGGTCCAGAGGGTGCGTTAACAAAGGACATCGTACCAGCCCGAGTGATGCCATTGCCTTACCCAGCACGGATGATGTGTGCGTGCCATCCCGACTGCCTTCATTAGGCAAGCTGTTATTGTATGAAAACAAGAATTCTCAGCATGGGCTTCACAAGCCAGCATCGAGGAACTGCGTCTTTCCTTTACTGCTCTGGACAAAGTACTCTTGGTAAAGCACAGTTGAAACGGGAAGAAGTTTCAATCAAAGCATGGGAAAGATCTTTGCTGTGCAAGAGGCTGGGATGCATTGAATAGAAAAGGCAGGGGGAATAACGAACAGCTAAACCAGCAGAAACAAGAGGATGAATTCAGCTCCTGCAGACAGTGTTTCACCAGTGAGATAAGGCAAAACAACTGGGGTTTATTTTAACTTATTTGGTCTCTGACCAGAAAACTAAATCTGAAGCCCTTGGCCAACATGAAAGAAGTTGTGTTTCCTAGTTTATTAAGCTCCTCACTAAAAATACCAACCAAACAAACAAAAACCACGAACCACCAGGAAAGATGCAGGCACTTGAGCAGAACTCCTTGTGATAATGAGTACAGTGTTCAGCACAGACAGAGGGTAAGTTACCAGGGAAGGTTATCAAAACCAATGGAGAAAGACAATTTTAAAGACACATCTGGACACTGTTATGACAAGAGCAGTTTGCGGCACATAGGGATAAAGTTTTAATGAAATACATTTAACAAGAGAAACTTGCTACACTCAAGTCAGTAGAGAAAAGGCCACAATTCCTTATCTTTGCAAGTAATACATCACTGAAGCCAAAAGCTCCCCCGTAGGAAACACTGGGCTGAGGCAGCACTGGCAGAGAATCAGGCAGTGACCGTCTGCTGTTGTTGCAAGCCCATCCCTTTGCTAACAGGGAAAGTAATTCCCCCCCCCCCCCCTCTTTGTTAGAGGTATTTATTCACCTGAGGAGCCTGGTTCCCTCAGACAAGGTATTAGCAACAACTGAGCGGGCAGGAGGGAGACAAAGTAAGGGCACCTATACATTTTCATTCTGACACAAACTCACACCCCAAGGGAATAGAATGAAGAGGAAAGAGATTTGATCAGAAATACAAAATGAAAAAAACTACTGAACAACAACAACAAAATATCTATGTACAACAGCTCTTCCCAGCCTCAAGCAGTGTCCAGAAGCCCCAAACTATCTGGTTTTACCCAAGTGCAGGAAGAGGTACATCCTGAAGTCACAGCATATAACACATTCGGCATGCCTAAGTTTTTACGGACCAGCTCTTCCACTGTTTTGGTCAGACTTAAGCAAGTGCCGCAGCTTCCCCAGGCAAAGGCTGGACCAGAACCACTGCTCAGAGCATGGATGCTGTCTGAATTTCAGAGGCACTTGGCGAGGAGGGGAGGACAAGGTGGGGGGAAGCCCTGCAGCCTGACTCAGCCCCTTGCAGAGGGTATGTGAAGGGTTGCAGCTTTTCCTAAGGGATCTTGTACTGCTTATGGAGTGCCTCTGCCAGATTTTGAAAGACAAACCCGTCTCTCTTCCAGATATTCCCACAAGTACTCACAATTTAAGATTTTGGGCATGGCGGAGATGGTCTCAAATCTGTCAGACAGCTTGAGCCTCCTCTTGCACTTTTTTTTCCTTAAATGAGCACTTGGGAAATCATTGTTGTTGGATGAATACCATTATAAATCACGTATTACCATTTTTCACAGCGAACCACTATAAATCAAACCCCTCTTTCAGAGGCAAAGAGCAGAGCAGCACTGCAAACCACACAAAAAGACCATAGATCCCAATATACCTATGAATTTCAGAAGAAAATTTACATTCACGAGGAACATTTTTCACTCGGGGCAGCGAGAAATCCATATGCCCTTTCCATGGGTGTCCCAGGGAAGGGAATGCGCGAGTACAGCAGCTGGACTGTTCTTTGGGGAAAATTCTAGAGCGCATTTCTCATTAAGGAGACGTTCCTGTAAATAAAGGAGACTACTGTATATCATCTCCCACCCAAGGCAGACACTTTAACGCCAGCCCAAGAGGCAGGACTGCTCAGGCTCAGAATGTGAGCCGAGCCCTGGGAAGGGATCTGGATAATGCCACCGCTGACAGCGGCAGGGAGCGAGGGAAGCAGATTTTAAATCACAGAGCCAGCAGACTACACATCGGTTACATCTAGACTACATCATGTTGCGGCAGAAGAAAGCGAGGGGCACTGGCGTTCAATCTTCATCACTGTTCATGCTGGTTTGCCTCTCAAACGTGTGTCTGCCCTGAGCTGAGCTCAATTTCTGCCGTCAGCCGCATACCCAAAAGTTTGGAGTCAGTCACAGGGTGCTCGTAGTCCTACTCTCTGCACCTTTATTTGAGGCAACAATCCTTCCCCTCCACGTCAGGGCACCATTCCCCTTCTACAGGCAGAGTTCTTCTAGGAAGGTGACCTCAGCTGGCTCAGCTGGACTTAGCTGGTTTTGAGAAGAGAACGTTATCTTATTAAAATCACCAGAAGTTTATCCCTGTGGCTTTCAGTAATCAGTCCAGAAGACACTTTAGGCCCTAACGCTACCCTTCTTAATCCTGTTGAGCAGCATCCTTCCTTTGCAACTGAAATCCTTCTTCCACACAGGAGCAGCAGAGCCCGAGATGAGCCCACACACACCTTCAGCCACCTAAATGCAAGGCATTTAGTGTAAAACGGCAATCTGTGCTCCTGCTCCAGTCAGGCACTGCAGAGAGAGAAATCTTACATACACGGGTTTATAAAAACCAGTGAATCCCACTATGGAAACACCTCTTTCTTGCCATTGCTTACAGAAGATGCTAGCAGCGTATCGTCACAGTACTGTAACACACAGTAAAACACCCAAAAAACTATTTCCACATCTACTAAAGTTCAGCATGCACTCAGTTGCTTTGTTAATCTGAAGCCCTAAAAGCAAAAATGTTAATCACTTCAGTAGCACAATCCCCCAAAGGCCAAGCAACTCCAGTTTATTCCAGAACAGTTTGTACAAGTCTAATTAGATAATTCAGAACTTTTACAGCAAAGCCCCAAGTCATCTCTAAAACAAATTCAGACCAGTGTCATCAAGAAAGTTGCAAAATGTTTTGAATAAGAACATAATCACAGTATCAGGGAACAAATTTCTTGCTTGACTTACAAACCAGCTTCTGTCACGAACCCCTGTAAGATGACCAATGAAATCTGTTTGACCTCAAAAACTGAAGTTTGCCATGCACATGTGAGTTAATTAAAAAAAAAAAAAGTCATCAAAAGAAGAATTGAGAACTGACATCCACAGAGCATTAGCAGCCAGTACAAAAACCACACGGTGCTAAGCAAAAAATATGATACGTGTGTGATTCAAAAGCAACAGGCACAAAAAAAGAAAGTCTGGAGAATCCTGATACACTACACTACAAGCTGAGACTTCTCCACGCATGTCCGGGGGTCTGTACAGAGAAAGATGATTGTTTCAAAGCAAGCAAGGCACTACAGTTTCCCAATACTTCCTCCAGCAATGCCGTAGACAGGGTTACTCAACCCTTAGCATTATTTTGTCCACGAACAGTAAGCCTAGAAAATACTATTCTGGTAAGAGCCTTCTGTCTGCAGCTGGGGCAGGAAGGGAGGAAACTTCACTCTTAAATGCTCCAGTTGCCCAGCGATTTAACAGCTTACATTTGCAACACAATGACTGCTTAAGTTAAAAAAGAATGAAAAGAAAAAAATAATAATTTTAGTAGCATCAGAGGTTCCAGACTGGGAATTTAAATACATGGTTACTGTGGGTGTTCCCTTTCCTAAGGGATTTACATAGCTGAAATTTAGCACAGCTCCCAAACGTTTGTTCTAGTCATCTTGCGTTCGCAGAGAAGCAGCCTGTGGTGTGTCCCTTTACTAGTTAAAGCATTTCTCTGGAGCAGGGAGCTGGGCTCAGCCCAACCTAGCTTCTGCCTGGCCAGCCTAAGTCCAAAGAAAAAGCATCAAGTCATGCCCTGCAAACCCTGTTCTGGGTAAGTGGTTGGTAAGAGAGCTCCAGACTGTCTCAGCTATGCTGCCTTCAGCATCTGAACCAGCAACTTTCCCCCCCCACACTTTCTATTTATATTATCATACTTATGTCATTCCTTTAAAATGAAACACGTGGTATTTATTTTCTGCGGTACCTACATCATTACTTAGGAGTTATTACAAGTAGCAGAGAAAAAAGAAATATGCCTAAGATAACCTACGCAGAAAGCTCGGGTATGGCCTTCTGTTTATTCCCTCTCACTAGGAACAAACTAAAAATAAAGCTGCCATGAAAAATGCAGTGAAGTAAATTTAAAATGCACATTAAAATTTAAAAAACACATGAGTAAATTTAGGTAATGCACTGCCTTCAAGTGTCTGGGGGAGGGGTGTGTGTGTTGATTTTTTTAAGTTTAAAGCAACATCAAACATGTATTAGTATTAGAGTATTTCCAAAATAACAATATGAGATAAAGCCTAGCTGAAACATGTTAGGAATAAGCACTAAGTTTTTATTTAATTTCTGAACACAGCACCTTCTTGCTTAGTTGTCTGGCAGGCACTCCCTACCTGCGCCAGTCCATAATCTGGTATCAAAACAGACTCGGCTCTTCCCCCCAGTTTGGATCCCATTTGTGGCTCCAGACGTCATCACTGCCCCTTCGCAAGGCACGCATCCCACCGCATGCCATCAGCCCCACCAGGCTGGAACCCCCCTTCCCTCCAGCGGGCATCCACACTGCTCTACAGGACAAATATGGACATTTGCTTCTGCTTAACGCTATGTTTAAGTCAACATTTCCATTTCTATTGACTCATAGTTGGGTTTTTTCCCTTTATAGTCAGGAATCGGGTTTTAGATACAGTCTTGTTTATTAGTATGCCTGTGGATAGCTTTGCTTAAATATGTATTCTTATAGATATACAGCCATTAGGGTGGGATGATGTTGGAATAGCCTCAGCCTGCTCATGATCTAACTGCCCTTCCACAATTAGAAGTTTTTAATGAATGAAAAGGTAGAAGAGGCTATGTCCCTTCATTTTAAAGCACTAAGTATGGGCAGGCACTAAAAATAACTACAGAGCACCACTATTTCTAGCAGAAATAGTTAGCCTTTGCACAAATGTAGCGGATGCATCCCTAACAGCAAGCAAATAATTCTCAAAACCACTAAAAAAATGTGGTTCCCCCCCCCCCCCATAAGCATGCAATTAACAACTCTTTTAGATCTTACAGCACCCACCCAGTTAAACTAAAACATAAGCACACATGACTGCTGCAGAACAGTAACCAGCGTGGGCTGGGTACAGTTCAGGGCATTTTCTAAGAGCACAGTTCACCTCAGGATAGGGTGTTCAACCCAGCCCTACATTGTGCTTCAGCTTCTTGATACAGAAAAGGGAAAAATTCATCTTAGAAGAGCAGAGACTCTGCAGTTTTAATAGCAGGTTACATGGAGATAATCACATACTGGAGATACCCCACACTGACAGTGCAATATCATGGCAAGGACCCCCAGTCCATCCAGCTGTGAAGATTTTAAGAGTTGTGTGCTCTCAGATGGCTCATAAATACCTGTCCTGAATTTTGTTTCAGATCAGTGGAAAAAGCTAAACTTGTTTTCAGCTGCTTTTCCTACCCTGCCACAGTACTACCTGTTTTTGTGTCCTTAGTGTATTTAGCACTAAAAGCCATTCAGCTACCCTTCTGTTCAGCAGACAGAACACATTTTCTCTCTGACTTCAGTGATTATTACCTTGCCTTCCAAGAATGCCACATCATCTGCACTACCCAGCAAACAGAGGGCATATTAGGTACCTAATCCTCACTTGCAGAAAGCAGCATTGCAAATACTTTTCACTCATCGCAAAAATGTAGTTCATAGCAGCTAATTTAACACACAGCACAGTAACTGCTTAGAAACAGTTCCCCAGCCCCACCTCTTCCACTGCTAGGAGCACTCCAAGTAAATAGAAGTCTTACTCCTGACAGAGCTGGACCAAGAGCCAAGGGTCAATAAACCTCAGTCAGGGATTTCATATAAGATAATAGGCATAAAACAACATAGCTTTGCTTGAGAAGACCTTGCCAGAAGGTCATACAGAAGAAAAAGTGTGATGGATTCTCACCACATTAGAGGAGATAGATTTATTTCTGCAGGATCTTGTGAAGTGTGGTCATGAACAAAGCGTATCAGCTTGGCCAAGCTGTTAGGCTGAGCATCCACAAAATAATTGAGATTTTGCTTCAAAACTGCAGTATTGAAGCAAATGTAGCAAAAAGGTCACACTTGGAACCAGATCTATGAGAAGAAAAATACTTCCATCGAAAGTTTTGGGTGCAATATTGCAATAGAAATAAAAATACTTAAATTCTATATTACAAATACTGTAATTCTGGGGACGAAAGGGAGAAAGAAGCTCATTTTCCAAGAACACCACAACTGATGACTGAAGCCTCCTTTGCAAAGAGTCATAAAACTCAACATGCGCTTGGCCACAAGTGCCCAGCCATGCTCATTTCTATCTGTTAAACATAGTCTGGATTTAACTGTTCTCAAGTTTCTGCCAAGGTATATACAAAACCTGAACTTCAAACATAATGAAAGAAGGCTGAAAGAAGAGATCTGGCAACAACCTTTCGGGTTTTATTCAAGTAGGGCTTTAATTATGGAGGAAAGCGGACCTAGACATCTGTCAGCACTTTCATATAGTGCCTTCAAGTGTGACCACATTGTTTAACTCCTTCAAATCAAATTGAAATGTTTATTTTGTAATAGCACTCAAAAGATTTAAACAGAATTGTTTTTTTCTGGGCATAGATACCGAGGAACAGATTAATCAGAAATAAAATCTAATCCAAAACAACTCAAGATCAATCCCCTCTTGAAACTTTGGCTTCTTTAAACAGAGAAATTTAGTTCTTCCTTTAACAGCTTTTCTCTCTTCCTAAGTGCCTTTCACCCTTCTGTCCCCACAGACCTTTCTCAGGTCCCACTATTTAGAAACTTGCCCTTTTTAAGCACTCTGAAGTAAGCATCTTGCAGATATTTGGAACAAATGTAATAGAACATTTTTGCCTGAGCTGGAGTCACTGGCTTAATGCTGCGTATGTTAAACTGCCTTGCACAAGACAAGCTCTTCCGTTACACAGAGAGGCCTCAACGGGTGTTAGCAGAAAGCCTTCCAAAGCCTTCACTCTGAATGCAGGAGAAAATTATGTGTGCATGGAAGACTGGCAGGGGAGGAAATGGACCCTGCAGCTAACGCCGTTCCTCTTCCCATACTCACAAAAGATAAAACCAACTAGCTACTGTAACCTGGAAAACAAGCAACTACAACTAAATTTCACTGAATTCATTGCTTAAAGAAGAGCAGCAGAACTCTTCCTCTTGGCTTGATATTTAATATCACGCTGGCGGCATCATGAGCCACCTCACCAGTGTCTGCTTTTGGTGTCTTGCCTCAGACCTGAGTGGTTCTCTAATTAATCTAAGCTTTCTTCTCCCGAATTATATACCTTCATGATCAGCGTGTCTTCAGTCCTATCTGTTCTTCCCATCTCCCATCAACTGGTCAGCTGCCCTATGTCCAAGGAGAGCTGTGTCTTATTTAATTTTTAATTATTTCTTTTCTATAAAATTAATACCTTGTTCTTCTGTGATCCATCTTCCTCTCCCTCAGTAGGGAAAGAAAATTTGAAGGTGAATCCCCAGTGGAACTAATTTTCATCACCCTTGGCACTTCTGTAATTGATTGCTGCTCTCGCTCCATTGCTCTAATGAGAGGGGCAAGAGCTCTTTTGCCAGCAGATAGGTTCGGAGATGCTCAGGTCTGTGCAAGTGAGCAGAGGAGCCCCTCTTCCTCATCTAATAATGCCTGGGACATTCCAATTAGCTTCTTTTCCCCTTTAGCACTTTCTCCCATCGGTTTTGAATAAGCCATCCATGCAAAATCAGATAGTACCGAGCATCCCTGAGCGATGCAATCACACACCCTCTCTCTGCTACTGGAAAAATGGCCACAGTCCTCTGGGCATGGCGCAGACCATAGCCTGGATGCAGCAAGAATAGCAGTGCCACAGAGCACTTTCTTTGCTTGACAGAGCTAAGCTCCTTCACACCCCACAGCTATCCTGCTGACTGGTTCTCCGCTTTCCTCCCACCACATAGGAGCCGTGATAATGGAAAACGGGGCGGGGGGGGAGAGTCTGTTTTCACCACCTGACAGGATCAAAGTTTCTGTGGTTATTTCTCACTATAGTTTCTGTATGAAACGTGTTGTCTTTCCTTTCATTGACACGTCAGGAGGACACTCCAGCCAGTAACGTTCCCTCCAACGTTCAATTATCCCAGTCAGTTACGCAAAGCCTCACCTGTTTTTTCCTTTGGAAAACAACTCATACGCTTGATTGGATCACCAAATCCAAGGCACGGTGTAGGTTTTCATTCATCTAAGTCTCAGCACACTTATAAACCAACAAGCAAAGTTGGAGACACACTCATGGCATTGCACTGTTGGCATCATCAGGCTCTGAACTACACCTTTAAATGAGAATCTGTTGTCATGACACTTGAAACAGCTAAACCCACCGTTTTACTGTCATGCTGTGCTAGTTTTTCCAATCTATCAGCATTTTGTTCATTAAAAATGCTGAAATATAGGCAACCACTGCATGAAGAGCTTGTTCAGCTGTCAGAGAAACAACCTAGGACATGGGTGATTTCAGAGGAGTAATTAGGAGCTTTGTGTTTAATGGGGAGATGCAACCGTCCTAAGGGCTTCTCCATCCCAAACTCCAGATAACTACCGCTCACATCCTCAACTAGAGCACATCAACACAGGGCTGCTGTTTTAAGAAGAGCAGGAGAGTGCAGCCAGAGAATCCACAGCAGAGTCTTCTCAGATATGAAATCGAAGCAATTGAGTACGGAGTTTTCATTTTTACACTGTCATTTCTAACCACAACCATATATCTTCTTATATGTTTCACTTTAAGCAGATCGTATTTGTAAACTGGTCAGGTTAGTGCTTTTCTGGAGCAATGCAGACTGACCTCCAAGTGCCATGCTGGGGGACGTGCAAACGTGTGATTGATGACACTTCAGTACAGTTTATTGTCTGAAGAGTCCTACCCAGTGCACGTGTTTCAAATATACAATATATGCACAGTTGTACCTGACACCTGTCTTCTGTACAACCTTTGTTCCTTAATGAACTTTACAGACTATCACTAAGTGGTCTTTACAACACTAGTGTCAGGGAAGAAGGTGACTCTTAGAGACAATAACTCAATGGAAAAATCAAAAGATTTGTTCCAAGCAAAAAAAGAAAACAAGAGCCCAACCTGGGATTAAAAACCCTGAGGCTCCCGCCCTCTCTCTAATGGATGATATGCATCTGTATGTGACTTATTGGAAACATTTCATAAAATATTATAGAGCATCATGTTACTTTGAGATGTATATATTTCATTACTTATCACATGTGTTTCAGTCTATGACAAATAGTTTTAGTTTTCACTACACAAAGTCAGTAAATATGAGTTGTTATAACCAGAAAAAGATACCATTTTGTACATGCTGTCTTTCTTCTTGGAAAAAAAACCCAAACCAACTAGTTTCTGCATCAAGCCCTATCCCCAGCCTGATCTCCGCTGCAACCATCAAATCTGCCACGTGACTTTGGTACTACATTGTGTCAATCATTATTTTTAACGCACCAATATGTTGCACTTGAAATATTTTTTCAAGAAGTTCAAGGGATTACTTTTAATGGAGATGTTGGTCACAGGCAGTATTTAACACAGATTAATGGAATAGCAATACCATTTTGTGTTTTTCACTTAATATCTGGAAGTCTCTAAAAGCATATCTTGCATCATGAAACACACTTGGAATCACTACCTATCTGTACAAATACTCAGGAAAACGTTAATGCATCTACCCTCTGAGGGAAAAAGGGGGAAAAAAAAAAAAAGAAAAAAAAAAGACTGAAATATTTGCTCTGCTCTAAATAATTAAGCGTAACCAGAGGAACTGAGAGACTGGCAGCACAGATGTTTCTCAGTGTTGTTGGTGCAGCCAAAGGGTTGCAGATTTCCCAGCTCTCCTGGTTCTTCAGCTGCTTTCAGCAGCTTCATATTCACATTCCATTAATGGGGGACAGTTAATTCCATCAACTGCACTGCTTTGAAAATCGTTGCAAACAAAAAACCCAAATTCCACCCAAATGCCTTTCCCGGTTTGAATATAATAACTTTTCCCGGTGACAGAAATCCCACAGTGAGCAGTGGCAAGCCTGGCTTTGCTGAAACCTCCTGCGAACCCAAACAGCAAAGCCAAAGCCCGATGTTAGTCATATCTTTGCTGAAATCACTAGAGTTGAACGAGAGTACAAAATACAGTGGAATTTGGTTAAATATACACACATATTTTCCTTTCACATGCTCAAATCCTGCTTAAATTTATATCAGCACAACCCAGAAACTGCAACAACAGAAGCATATGACTCTACTGGCATATGTACTGAGATTTACGCATAAAGCTACCCATAACCGAACAGGCTTATCACCAGAGGCACAAAAACAACGTATGCAAGATCTACAGTATACGTAACATTACATCCCAATTTGTTTTCTGAGCAGAGACATATTCTCTACGGGATAATCCAGTCCTGCAATTTAATTCCTTTAAAAACATATGCAAGGCACATGTAGGAGGGCTTCAACTCCCTGTGCATTAATAAGGACCATATCACTTTCTCAACCAGAGTATAGCATGCACATGCACTACTAAAATTTCACCATTAAATTACTTGCACCACATCTAATGACTCTGCCTAAAAAACATTGCTAGAGGGTACAAAACCATCTCCGCAGTACTTACAGGCCGGGAAGTACCCCAGATTCACGGTCAGTTTGCTGCAGCAACGTTACAGCTGTTGACTACTGGACACCACGCTCCTCTGGGATGAACCTTGCGTAGGAAAGGCAAGCCCCTGCCACCCATCTTGTTGGCTTTACTGCATTACTCTGAAAAGCAGGTTCTCTGGCAGCAAGCAATCCGTATCTGTGTGGACTGTTAAGAGTAAAGAGCCATTCCCTTCTTGCATCATAGCTGGCTATCTGTCTAGAAGTGTAAACCAACTTCAGGGACCCAGTAAGGGCTTGTAGGAGGACCCAGAGTGTCTCAGATCCTGCTGGAGTGACAGCAGATTTTCCTCTTCCCCAGTGGCTGGCTGTTCTGCATCTACTTTTATTGCAAAACACTGGAGAGGACGAGATCAGACCCCAGCTTCAGACCCCTCAGTGAGGCCAAGATGAATTCTACAACTTATTTTAAGCTGAAGAACTCTTCTAACTCTTCAGTCTCAATAACAAAGAGGCACAGATATTTTCAGTTTAAGTAGTGAGATCTTCTAATGCTTGTGTTTAAATACAAAAGGATCAGAACAAAGATATGAACACGTTATGGTATGTGAACACTAAATTCTTAGATGTTAGCCTGTTCAGTACTACCTGGGTAGAGTTACATAAGTTGTATTTACCAAATTAACATGGCACTAACCAAAGTGACCATTACAATTTCACTGCCATTTCTCAGCCCTAAGGCAGTGTGGTAGATATAACTGTTGCACGAGCCAAACTCAGCCTGGTTGGGAAGGCTAATTTTTTTTGCTGTGGCTGAAAAAGCATGATTCTGGATACCTGCCCTGCCTTGAAGAGCAGCTCTTAATCAATCTATAATCTATTAGAAAGATAGAGGAGAGAAGCTGTATGGGAAAGTCACAGCGAGACGCATTTGTCTCACAGCTTAGCCAAGACCCTTCTAAGAAGGCAAGAAAACTTCCAGTGTGCCCTGAATGGTTTTGCCCTGAAGTCTCCCAACACTCTCCCCCAGCAAATACAGGTGAATAGGAAAGTGGGAGCATTGAGAGTCAAGGTTATACATTGCACAATGTGCTTCCAGCTTCCACCCAGCTTTAGCTGACACCTCGAGGAGAGAAGACACAGGACAGACCCTGGAAAGGAGACAGATTTACAGGGCCACCTACTCACATCATCCACCCTTTGTTAGTCTTCCAGCCAATTCAGTTATGACCCTCACTGCAAGTCTCAGGAGGGAAGCCACAAACCAAAGAGAAGGGGAATGAGCCGACAGCAATTTTATAGCCAAGACCACTCCTAAGAAAGTGCCCACAAAAATAAATGAAGTGGTAATGAAAGAAAGTAGTTTAGGTCAATGTGCCCTTGCTGCAAGTAATCCGTGCTCCAGCATGTTCTGTAATATTGTTTGGATTCTCAGACGTGACTGTAACCAGAAACAGCCATGAACTGTACTCCCTGAAGTCATGACATATCTCCTGATGTTCCAGAGATATCGGGTGGGACCAAAGATGGGAAAATAGAATTAATACCAAAATCCACCCCCCTAGATCATTTGTTTTTCCACAAGTATGTTAACTACACACAAAAAAAAGGAAGCTCTTCAAGAAAATGAATTCTTGTCTCTCTATGCTGAATGCAAAAACATAAAATGAGTTTTTGCTGAAATAAAAGACATACTGTCACTCGCCCATAACTTAGTCTGATTTAAATTATAAAAGTATCATGGCTGTTTAGTTCCATGAATCATGTTTCAGTGTTGGTGTGTTTTCTTCCATGGACTAACACACCTTCTTGCATCTTGAGAAATAAATACAAAATTACTGTGATGTTGAGAAATACATTTAGAAAACATATCTCAGAACACCTCAGTAACAATACAGGAGCTCAAATGTCAACCATTTACTACAGCTCAAAAAAATAACTTAGCATCAAGTCCGTAGAATCCACAACAGAGAAATGGCACTGGAGAAGTGTTAATTACTAAAAAAAAGCAAGCAGAGTCCAGCCTGGACCAAGACTACCTACTCCTCTCTGAGGGAAGTTGTGGAAGATAACAGATGAGGCAAAAAAGCATCCACTGTAACTGAAAGAGTCGGAACTGACAAAGCTTTTTCTCAATCGTCAGCTCTTTTTCATGAAGATGGTGCCTTGACAGAAGGAAGTCATTTCTGGCATCAGCTATGAATGAACTAGGTCGTTATCAGTAATTTTACAACTTCCTGCAGTGAGGAACAGTGTCCCAAAAAAGAATTGCTGTGCTTATTCTCCCTCCCCAATACTGCCACACAGGTTTATCCAGCACCATGAAAATAGATGTTAGCAGCTTTATTTTGGACAGAACCAATGCAGGTAGCAGTAGGCATAGGAGTAACAACAGCAGAGGTGAAAACAGCCCCCAGACCAAGAAGGGGACCAGGAGCACCCTTCTCACCTGCTGAGTGCATCGTCGGCAGAGCCAGAGGGGACTGATGTCAATAGAGTCCCACAGCAACCGAACCCTGGGGACTTCAACACATGAAGGTAACAGCCGACACTCACGCCATTTCTCAGCTTGGCCAGCATTATTTCCTGCGAGTCCCTGCATTAATCATGTGTAAACCAAAGCATCCATGTGGAACCGCAGCCTGGTCTTGGTAGCAGGGCATGGGATTAGGAGGCCACAGGAGACAGACACTGAGCAGTGCTCAAGCACATCTCTGCAAGCACGATGATCCACACTGCTCAGGATTTATAGCAAGCAAGACTACAGAAATTTCCAGCTATTCAGCGACCTGTGAATATCACACAGGAGAAAAGCCTTCATACGTAGAACGCCTGGTCTGCTAGGAACTGCAGCAGACTTCCCACCCAAGGCAGATATTTCAAGCCTTGAAAGCAGTGACCCCACCTCACCTGCATCCTAAAAGAGCTTCATCTTTGCCTGCATATATGTCCCATAAAGTTCTCTGGGAATCTGAGGTGCTAGAGTTAATGCAAAGGTGCGGTTAATAACCTTCTTTTTATGGTCCTCACTATTAGTTTAAGGTACAAGTTACCTTTATAAGTTGTTTATCCTAATATCAAGAGGAGAGCACAGAAACAGAGGAGGAGAGCGATCTCTAAGGATATGATGCTGCAGGAATCCTGCATTAAGGCACCGTCTACAGTCAGACCTGGCTGGTAGAGCCCAGCTGGTCTCAAAATGCTCACAGCTGACGGCTTTCACCAAGGCTATTTTACAGCCAGAGACTGACAAACAGGTGGATGAAGTGTGATACAGCAGAGCTGCAGTGCAGCAAGACACAGCAGTTTTTGGCCCTGGCATGATCTTCTGCATGCGGAGAAAATTGTCCCTTTTTCCTGCATACTTTGATAGAGAAATGAGATGGCTGCCAAAGAGCAAGCCAACCATTCTTGTCTTGGAATCCCTTAAAAATCCAAATCCAGGTTTTCTTCATAAAAACAAGCAAAAAAAAAAAACCCCAAGAACCAACACTCAGGCTCAGCAACAGCACATATAAAGGACTCACAGAAGTCAGCCCAAAACCAGAGGTAACAGAAATTACATTTCCAGAGCAGGAAGCCAGATGCTTCTGGCAATGGTTCTGCTCAGCCACCAGAGTGCCTGGAGGAGGATTATGCAAGAAATAAACTCTGAGCTTAAAGTATGTAAACTGATAAAACAGCCTTGCTTTGATGCTTGCTCTGCAAGAAGCATTTCAGCTGAATCAGTAACACAGCATTGTTCTTTCACTGCAGTGACACTGCAGCGTCTGCAGAAATATTTTTATTTAAATAGCTTTATTTAAACTGTAGTGTTTATTCCAGAAAGTGCAAAGTTTGTGGTGTTTATATTCTGGAGATGCAGTCTGTGACAGTACATTGCTGCAACCGCTCAGACTTCGTCACGGGGTGGATGATACAGGATTTAGCCTTCTGTAATGAACAGCGTGCCAGATTTATGTGCATATTGTATTTCTCCTGTAAGAATGCCCAACTCTTTACAGAAACCACAGAGAGGTCCAGGTGGAGAAGTATTCAGGATGTGACAACCACCTATTGCAGATTAGATCAGAAAAGGAATCAGCAGCTCAGCTTAATATATGGAGAAAGAATGAAGTTTAGTTTATGGGCTTTTCAGAGCATCCAAAACACATCCATCCATTTTAAGGAGTCCTAGTGCATCAGCAGTAGTTTTGCCATGCCGAAGTTTTTATATTTGGCAAAAAGAAACCAACAGGGAACATAAGGCGGTGGATGAGTATCAGAACAGGGAGGATAGGCAAGCAGAGGACACACTGAATTTTTGAGTGCGCTGGGTCTTGAGCAGACCCAGATTCTGTTGAAGTTCATCTCCCACTTGGCACATCTTTTCCCCAAATGTAAGTCCTTTGCTGTGTCCCAGGTACAGTACATCAGCAGTTGTCTCAGAGGCTAGGCAAACACAAATCTTTGTCTTTATAACAGAGGGTTTCATTTAAAAAAAAATATGTTTTATTTAGGGGGAAAAGGGATCTCAAAACCTCTATCACACTCAGCATTTAGATTTATTCATTCTCAAAACAGCTGTTGCCAATTGCCACGGTGTATATCGAGACAGAAAACGCCTCCCTTGATTTTCCTGTGAGCCTTCTGTGGTTTTCCTCTCCTGTCTCCCTACTGTATCACTCTTCCGTCCTCACGCTCCTTTTGCTAGAGGCTGCAAGACCCCTTTTGTTATTTGGCACTTTACATCCAGGCGACAGCATCCTGTAGACGATGAGCCAGCTCCACTGCACCAGCAGCCTGGCTGCAGTGCCTGCGCGTGTTGCACAGCCAGCCCCCCCTGCCATGCCCTCCATGCTGCCAGTCCTGAGCAGTGCTCCTTCAGCTGGAACCCTGTCACATTAAACACTGTCACATTTCCCATTGCACCGTATATAACAAAGGTGGCCACTTTTGGGGTTTTGTAAGGCTTGTAAGATGCAAATATTTGGATGGCTCCTAAAACTAAATCAGGCTACTGGATGAGAGGCAGCTAACATCTTCAGGTGCTCTGAGCCTACCACATTAGCCATTTCACTCTCCCTCCATTTTTTAAATACTTTTGCAATGGAGCTGATGTGATGCAGCAGCAGCCACTTCTGTCAGCTAAAGAGAAACCTGTTTCAAGGACTAAGGCAGAAGCAGCACCAGAGTTCATAGTGCAAGCTCTTTTTCCACCCCCGTATCAAAACAAAGCCATGACAGGGTGCCCAGCATTCCCATTTTGACTTTTGTAGAGATTCTCCACACTACGTATGCTTAAAAAAAAAAAAAAAAGTCATTTGAAAGAAAAAGATTGAAGCATGGCACTGTGACATTGCGTAGTGCTCTATTTGGGGAGCAGCGCGTGAAAGTTTTAGCCACATCACACTTAAATTTCTTCCATTTAAAGTTGCCTGTAACTTTCAGCTGGGAAAAAACCACACACGAAGAAAGCTTCAGAAGTGCCAATTTCTTTGCTAATATGCAGAGCCAAAGTTCAGCTCTTTCTTCTTTTCTCTCCTCCTTACTCCATTATCATCAGTGCTCCAGACAGATTGAACGAGCAACAAGACTGCAGGAATGAGGTGAGGGGAAGGCAGGCTGGCGACCATACAGACAAGAATTTTTCCAATCTCTCTCTCAGTCCTACAGTTCTTTGAAAACTTTTCTTCTTTTGACGACAGCATCCTAGTTCCCCATTTCATTCATTACCTTCATTTCCAAACACCTTGTTTTTAATATTGATCTAAGCATTTAATGGGAAAAGGAGCATCACTCTTCTACTCCTGGTTTTAATTGGTTTGGTCATGCTCTTCACTTCTCTTTTGTCTCCTTAACTGAGATGTTTTCTTCCTCCTTTCTGCAGCTTGTTTTGCCATTATTTATCCTTCTCCATTGTCATGTTTTGATTTTTCCTCTCTCTCTCCATATTTTGGTCTTTACAATTTGTAAGCTGGTTAAAAACTTCACTTTCACCAACCAATCCCTTACAGCTGTTGACACACTTCAAGAACACATGCTTTCTTCCTTTCTTTATGTTGATAGGAAAAAACCACTGTCGATACTGATGCCATTTATTTATTCTATAGTGTGACCTTTCTGATCCCAGATTAATTGTTTAGGATTGCTTTTCATGGCACCTTCTCCCTGTTCCATTTTGACCTCTTCACCTTGCATCTCTCTCTGCTTCAACTTATGGAATCCAGTCACAGCATCGTGTGAGTTATCAAAACAAGAGGCACAACTCAGTAGTCTAATGCTGCTCAGTAAGTGGAGAGTCATGGGCCGCCTCCAAAAATATTTGCCAATTTTTATTACGCAGGAATAGGGTAAGTCAATGCATATGACTTCAGCAAGCCATCAGAAAGTACATGGTCAGACTGGAACAGGGTCATTGAATCCCAAGAGAGACTTTTTTTTCTCCCTTCTCACTGAAGCAAAGGTCACCTCCCTTGGGGTGGGATGTAACTCAAGGACTGCCAAGACATCCATGGGAATCGCATCAGTTTGGTGGGTATACAGTGCTTGTAACAGGTGATGACAAAAGCACTTGGGAACAGATTCTGAACATCAATTCTGCATTGCCCTTTTGGGTTTAAATAACACAGTTACTGTTTCATATTTTGTGCAATTTTTCCAATAGTTTAGCAGCAGCAAACACGCTGACAAGTGGTATTACTTTGGAGGTCAGCTAGATAGCCCTTTTTCTGATATTACTCATATTTCAGTTTCCCCTCTCTGCTTCAAGTCAGAATCCACAACACTGCAGAACTTAAACCAGCAAAAAAGTCTGTCCCAGCTGTAAATGATTTGCAGCCTGTGCAAAGGTAAGGTGGGTAACACAAGGTGGTCACCTCCCACGCATCTACAAAATACTCTTCCCTCTTTTGATGCACCGCCTTCCTATAGGACCTACCAGCTCCTCTCCTCCAAAGAGCCAAAACACATAGCTTCCCCAAAAGCACGTCACTATAGTACATATATGGGGTCCCACACCGATTGCATTGTTCCTTACAGTTCAGCTTTGTATTGCACTGCAGGTCAGCACCAGAACTCACGTTTAATATGAGAAACACACCCTTAAACAGCCACAGCCCCTCCTGCACCAGGATGCTACAAGCAGCTGCTCACAGCGCAATGTCTCCAAGGAACTGGGTTCCGAGCTGTACGCCTGTTACACAGGAGGTACAGGTACTCCAAACCCAGGGCAACATATACCAGAACACACCACAAATGAAGACCGCTCCCTCCACAGCCCTGACAAGATCACCATACAGTCACTCCTGCGCGCACAGCTGGAGCACAGCAGCCTTGCAGCAGAGGGGCAGAGTCGGGGCACCTGGCAGTTCAACATGTCCCCACGCAGCTGACGCAGGCAGGAGGAAGAAGCCTTGTACAGCTGCCTCCTGACACTTGCGGGAGTTTCCTCTGCTCTTGCTACGTGGCTTTAAGTAGCAGGAGAAATACATTACCCTTTGCTGAAAGGGTTCTTCAGCAACCTGCTCCTATTTTGAGTGGCACAGCCCTCGAGACTACTCTGGGAATTTGGAAGCTTGAGAGAATTTGCTGCTTACACATTGCTGGCACAGCCAGTACAGCCTTCAGGGTCCCCTAACAACCCCTCCCTTCCAGATAATCTATTTTCCCAAGCATTTAACCTTCTCAAGGCCCTACTTGGATCTCTGCGACTGTTTATCACGTTGCTACGTCACTCCTTGTGGTGCTGCCCAAGTGCTTGCCTAACATCTGACTCCTGGAAAAACACGGCTGTTTAGAAAAGCTTTAAATGTTGAACATGGTGAGGAGATTCAGCACAGACTTAGCACACTATGTCCAAAGCTTTACTGTTAAAAATAGCCTGGACTGCATCACTGCATTTGTTCTGATCTAGAGAATTCATGTGCTCTCTGTAGTGCCACTAGTAAATAATTGACTGTTTAATACAGTGAGTGTCAGAGCAACTTAATATTTAATCTGCCTAGAGTTTTTGTTGTAGTTTTTAGGTCTGCTGCCTTTTGCCAGACTTTTTTAATAACAGGTTACTCACAGAAGAGGTGAGGAGAACAGTGAATTCAGGTCATCTTCCTGGGTCTCTACATGTTCAGCACTGACTTCCTCCCACAAGGATTTAGAGCCACATAACAGCTTCAGTGATGCTTCAGACAGCCATATCCAGATTTTCTCCCACCCCCAAGGGCCCTCAGAGAGCCCCAGTCAGGGATAACCTGCCAGCTCTCACTTATTTCACCATAAGGCTTTTTCCTTTGGTCTGCCACATTTTCAGGAATTTCTCATTGCCAGGCTTCTCTTCCCTCCAGTTCTGCAGTGAAACAACCAATTTTCCTTTAAAAAAATATTTAGCTAGTTCTTCACAGCTCTCCTGAGAACTTCCCACTGATAATTAAAAACAAACAAAAAAAAAAACCACAAAAAAACCAAACCTTCTCTGTCAATCTTCCCATGCTGAAAATACTTATTGCAGGTCTTGTTCTCTCTTTCCTTTTGTTCCATTTTTAAGTTACCCTCAAAAAAATACCCTGTACCACCTTCTCTTCTGAAAGGCTTCCCTTCTCCTGGCTTCTCTGACCTTCCTGTATTTCTTGTGTGCATGTGGCTGTGATGCTTTCAGGAAACTGTGGTTTTACCATTTCTAGAGTTTTTACAACTGAATCAAACTCATCATCTAAAGCCAGTGGGAATGCTGCTGCAAAGTTCAGGATCACGTTATTGCTACTAGGTTACACCAGTAGCTACATGAAAGGGATAGGTCCCAAAAACCCAATTTTGAATTCATGAAATATATCAACTTACTTTAGGGTTTATGTAAGATTTAAAATAATCTAATCTCACTTACAGCTGATTAAAGTATCCTAGATGTTCCTAGAAAGCCTTGCTGTTCTTTTCTCCCTGTGCCTTACATCATTCTCTAAGCAGTCCTCGCTAGCTGTTGCAGCTGAACATCAGCAATTTCTTTCATTTTTAGATTCTTATATTCTACCTGTGCTCCAATAACTTCCTATTTGTAATCCAGCTTCCCAGTTCAACCTATCCTTCCAGAGAGATCAGGGTGGGTGGGGTGGGGGTGCAGGAAATCACACAAAGCAAAAAACTGGTTGATTTCACAAGTCTTGTGCTAGACTTCAGAGACACCAGGACTCTTAGATGTAGTAGATGGTACTGGGATACCCAATATTACCTGCTTGGATCCTGAACTCTTGCAGTCCCAAAACAGAGATTGTGCTCACTTTCTCCTTGCAAGTTGTCATTCACAATACACCACTGTATACACGTCAGAGATACTCGGGGAACATCAGCCATGAGCACACCACAGGCAGAGATGCTGGTAGAGCAAACCCTGGGAGACCAAGGAGCTGACACAAAGCTGAAGACAGTAGGGTTTTTGTTGTAGCACTGGTATCTTCACACAGAAAAAGAAATGAGCAAACACGCTCCTTCCACCTCTTCAGAAACACCGTGCCACATTCGTGTGGGATTTGTTTGTTTTTCCGGACCATATGGAATTCCTTTCCTTATTTATGTATTTCGGATGAATCTGTTTGCAATAGCTATTCAATAAGACAGCAGTCACATAATTTCATTTCCAGGTTTGTAGGAAACCAGCACAGATGTAGAAAGAGCACACTGCAGTATTTATGAAGTGCTGGCTTTCCATAAAGAGCAAGAACCTGGTTATCATCATAACTGTTCATTAAATCCAAATCACAGTTACAGGTGAACAACAATTAATCCAGAACAGTAAAGTTTTTACAAAACTAACATTTGAGGGCCAGCACTCTGTCCTTGCACACTAATCTTTAAACACACCAGAGTCACTGGAAGATTCAGGATTACACCCAAACAGCACAGTGAGCTCAAGTCCTAGGGAGCTGCTGGAAATACACAGGTCATGGCAGGGCAAACCATCACCCTGCGAGTCATCACAGCATTCACCACAAGAATCTTCATTCCCATATCCCTCAAAGAGGCTTACACAACTGGTGTACAGCAGAGCTATTGCACCTCCCTTGTTATTAGACCTAATAATTCTTCAAAGAGAAATAAATATTTATCCCCTCAGTAGTTCTATATGAAAACATACACTTAGACCAAGTTGCCGTGGACTTGAATTCATTGTTTTGGACAAAGACAAAAGAAAGATGTGTCATGGACTAGCTCAGTGGTCCTCAAACTACAGCCCATGGGCCGGATATGGCCCCCCAGGGTCCTCAATCTAGCCCTCCAGTATTTACAGACACCCCCCCCCTCTGGGGGTTGGGGGGGAACCAAGCAGCCACAGATGACTGCCTGCCACTTAATCCACACACCAGCCCCCTGGTTAAAAATTTTGAGGATCCCTGGACTAGCTAATGGACTAGCTAAACTCACATCATGGGTTGTTTGTCTCCTATCTCCAAGGGATCTTCCATCTCTTTTAGATGCCTTCACCATTATCTCTGGTATTGGTATCTCACAGTCAAATGAAGCTGGACCTAGGGCTGACCTGGAAGAGCCACTAGTGTATCCTTATTGTTCTTATTCCCTTTCCAAACCTAAATTTTCCTCTCCAGCAGCCCTTCTACAGCCTTTCCATGAAGATTTACTCACAAAAAGCAAACTACAATTTTCTGACGTTCTGTTCCTGTCAGGGCTGCATTTGGTGCAGGTGGCATGGTGACCTGTGAAAAATACCTTCACAACTAACTTTAGGATGGTAGAGTTACTCTTATAATGTTCAAATCCACAGGAGATGTCTGCAAAGCACCAGCCTTCCTTCTGACTGAGGAATCTGAGGTAGGGAAGACTAAGAGTTTGGTGAAAAGCTGCGATTTACAAAAATGTTCTGTAATTAACATTGAATTCTACACATCAAAGCAGAGCCAGCTATTTGCATTACAGGTTGTAAGGCTTCCCTTACATCTCAGAGCAAGGAGAGCAAACCCACAGTGGCCAAGACATGTTTGCCAATCCAGGACAGCACCCAGGCTTCCTGCTCCAGAGTCTCATCTGTAGAGGTTTTATGGGTTGGGATTTCCGGAAGAATTTTGTGATGCAGTTTCTCATCTCCCATATGCTATACTTTTTGTTTCTGAACTGAATGAGGAGCACCACTGCAAGTAAAACCCCAGTATCCGCGCCTCCTATTCCTCCATCTACTTCCTTGGTAGCTTTGCCAGTAGGACCGCTTTTGGCATCCTCCAGAAATCCCCGTCCTGCCTGTCTACACAGCCAAGGAGTGCTCACACACCTTCCTTACCCTGGTAGGCAAAACATTATGGTATGGGTATAGAAGGGAAAAGAAACAGGTCTGGAGGGATTCGTTAGCAGAACTGCAACACCACACTTGGCACTTCCCGACAAGTCTTCTAGCTCAGGTTTTGCTGATATTTTGGGGATTGTGATCCACCTTCATAAGGCAAAAGGAAGATAAAGTCTAAGAGCTGTTTCTCTCAGGGGGAAGAAGATGTGGAAGTAGCACACCGCCTTGGGATACGATGCAGCTCCCTCGCCCGCCGGGGAGCACAGGCTGTAGCCCAGCCAATGGACCCGGCCGTTTCTGCCATTGTGCGTGCAGACACAGCGCCAAAAGCCTTACTTACAGATGTTTTAACTTTCTAAATACGCTGTTTTGTAGCTAACTTCTGCAGTACAGTAATTAGATAGAGATTTTCAGAAAAGCACAGCTCCCACGAGTACATATCTAGTGGTTACTGTGAAAACTCTGTATCTCTCCTTAGTGCCTGCAAAACACCATTTTGCATTAGAGCCCTAAAGAGGGCCAATTCGCCTTGCTTTGGCAGTACAGCTCATACAGAAAGCTAGTGCTGTTTTGTCTCCTCACTCCAGTTTCCTCCCATGGAGCCCTTTCTTTAATACTAGTCTCCGTGCAGTGCTTCCAGAACTTGTGCTGCTATAAAAACCTTACTTCAAACCAGCTGACTATTATTTCCCTCTTCCTAAATCTAAAAAAATTACTTTATGATATCTGGGGCTTATAATAGATGGGATGCATGCCAGGGAGAACAATAGGAGGAAATGAAAGATGAAATTATTAGCCAGGAGTTAAACAGGAGATGAAATTACTCTGAAGTGTTTTAGATATAAGAGGGTCTTTATTTTTGGAAAAAGCAGGAAGATTCTTGAGACTGGTTCTGGGTGGGGAAAAAAACCTCTTACAGATAGAGACAATTGCTATCCTCTTCTAAACCTTGCTGTTCCACCCCAACATATTTTAAGGATCACTTCTATTCTTGCACGCCCACTACATTGTTTCTCCCCCACCCCGCCACTTATGATTCAACAGGGTCTATAATAAAAAAAGCAAGTTAACAGCAGGACAGGCAAAACCATGCTTGATAAGACAAGAAACGGTGTAGTTTTTGGAACACAATCCAAAACCAGCAGCCACAAGCTTCCCTGATTTAATCCCAGAGCAGGCTTCATGCAATTCAAGCCGGTCTAGCCTAGGGTGCAAGGTAAGGGCTGTACAGCCAGCAGGCTTCACTCACCACCCCACCAAAGGGGCAACGCCGGCAGTGCTGAGCAGGTCCTGGTCTGTCCTCCTCCCCAGGGCAGCTTCCTCAGACTGAGGGAAACACATACACCTCCTGTCTTTCCTCTTCCATTTAAAATCCTACTCATCAGGCCAGAGAACACATGTGGCCATTAGGCACTTATGAGAACCTCCTGTGGCTCCTTTTTTTATCAGCACCTTGCCCAGCTGATGGGTTTGGAAGAGGGATGAAACAGTTTGTCTTCAGCTGAGGAGCCCAGTTAACTTGGACTGCAAATGCACATTTTTTCAGAATGAACTGAGACAGAAAAAAGATGAGAGTCTGCCGGTAAGGTTGGGGGAAGGAGAACTACCCCGAAGGGCTGCACAGGTGTTTAGCATGAACAACCGCCCCAAAGCTTTCGCAGGTGTTAGTGTGAGCATCACAACGGAGCTGGGTTTAGAAGGAGCTTGAACCATGCTTATAGCAGCAAAGTGCTTTCTGAGGTACAGCGAGCTGAAATGCCAGGGCGAAATTCCCCCAACACCACAGCAGAGATACCTGGGATCATCTTTGCCCTATGATTTTCACTGGAGATGTGCTTTTTTCCATCTTTCTCTAGCTACAGCCCTGGGAACCTGCCTATCCTGAGCCCCAGAGCAGACAGACCTCAAGTCCTGAAAAAAGAAAAACAGCAAAACACAAACCCCAGCAGAATTTCTTAGAATCAGGCTCCCTTCACTGTGCTGTGGCCCATGGTGGTCTCCCCCCTCCCACCAAGTCCACCACGACCCAGTGCTGCAAGTCTCACCCCCCCCCGACCGCAACGCACCCCCAGAGCAGCCCAAACACCACCAGGCAGGGAACAGAGAGAAGAGACACGATCAGGGGGCAGAACTGGGCAGCTCGGGCCCTTTTCAGTCAGGTCGGAGTTCATTAAAAAAATGAACACAATTTAGGTGAAAAACTTGAATTCCCTTTACTTGAAACTTTACGTCAGGATGAAGTATTTCTAAATGAGCCAGCGGATCATGCCATTTTTCATACTGCACTATTGATTTTGTTTGGGTGTTGTAGATTTTTCTGTACACTGAATTTTCAGGGCTGTTTTTTTTTCCCCTTCCTCATTAACGATGTTACCTAAAGCTGAACTGTAGCACCAGTTGCACTAAAGTTTCCCTAGAACAAGGGGTGGTCAGGGTGACCTTCATTTGACACAGAAACTACAATCATTTCCCTTACAACCTGCTATAAAAATAATAAAATACGGCTATTACTATTAATCTTCTCGGCATGATTGCTGAATGATGAAGGCTATTAAAAAAGCTGAGGTTATTGTTCTTTTGCTGAAAGGACGAATTCCAAGAAAATGTATATTTTGTACTATTTGAAAGTTTAAAATTATCCCAAATAGAAGTTTTTATCCACCTTGAGAGATGGGAATTGAGGATAACAAGGCGTGCTCTGTTACTGAGTAGTAGGTGTTCAGCCACTGCTTTTAAGGTGACTGCTGTGCTGAGAGATTTAGCACCAGCCCTGCCCCTCCTATGAGCTTATGAATCATAATCACTTTTCAGTAACCACCTTATCATTCTTCTGGGGAGACTTTATATTGCCCTGGCAATGTCTGCTTTATGTACCACAGTGATGGATCTATTAACTATTTAGTGCCTTCGCGTTTTCTGCCGGGCACTGTTGGTAGCAAGCAGAACCTCTGGGTATTATCTGGCTTTTGGTGCCTTTGTAAAGCTGTGCCCTGAGCCCAGTTCCCCTTCATAGCCAGTGGATGAATCTGTTTTACAAAATTTCCATGTAGTGTATCCTCAATGGGCTTTTGACCTAATGTTATGCAAATCTTTGCTCCCCCAGAGAAGACTTGGAGAAAATAAGCTGAAAAATATTCCAGACAGGAACATTATGTGTAAAAATTATATTAGACTAGTTTAAGAGAGGATATTAAGGATGAATTTGAAATAGAGCATTATTTCACATTAGGTAAATAGACCATCCCTGACACATATTTAATTTACCTGTTGATGCTAGCAAGTGTCTATTCTTGTATTTCTGAGCATTGCCTCCCGTTGTATCACAGACACAGCTTTAGCTCCATCAGTCTCTGCAAAGAGTAAGTCCTGGTTCATTAATGCTCTATAAATACAAGAGGAAAAACTGGATAAACACTCAATGATTGGGCCCATGCTTAGTGCAGCAGCTATCAGAACACTGTCACTTCCAATCTATTTGAAAATACCACAGTGCCCAGTTCAGTCAGACACCACAAGGACGAACATCAGCTAAAATGCAGTAAAACTGTATCCTGACAATGTCTGGTTTTCCAGATTTTGTGAGTCCTTCATCTTCTCAGTAAAATCACAAATGCTGTCTGATCTTCCTGGGTGCCCTTTTATTGTTCCTGGTCCCCTCTGCGTTTGTGTCGGTGGAAGTCAGATGCCGCTCCACGGAGCGCTGTCGCAGGAGGGCTGTGCGAGCGGTCCTTCCACCCAGCATCATCACCCATTGCCTTGGGTAGATGAAGACGCGAGATACATATGGCCTGAAATCTGATGCTGTCTGCAGGAGCAGGAAGACTTACTTCACCATGTGCAATATCTATGCACAATAAAACCTGAAAATCCATACCAGTCACTTTTCCTCACATCAGCCTCAGCCATATCCCAGATTTATAAGCCACTTCTAAGTGATTTTGTTCCTAGGAATGCATCCTGGCTAACACTGCCTTCACATGCAGCATGCTGCTTTTGATTTAATCTTGATTAATTATTTTTGTCCAGCCATTCAAAGCTCACTCATCAGGGGCACTGATTTATGACGCAGGGCATGAAATAGCCAGATTCTATTAGAAAGATTTGCAGTTACAAGACTGAGGCATTATTTATTGGGGTTTCACTAGTAATGGGTAACTTTTCCCCCAGCACCTGTGAGTGGGCAAGTGGATTCTGTTACGTGTTTTCTGTGATGGCTGCTTCTTTTATTTACTTGTCTGTTCTCAACAGCCTTGTGAGACTAACAATAGTTACAAGTATCAAACTACATACATGTAAGTAAGACCTAAACACTCTGGACAGAAAATGTGTGTGTGTGTGTGTGTGTGTGTGTGTACGACTGTCAGTATGTTGCAGCACTGAACACACCTAGTACCTGGATGTCTAGGCAAAAAGACACAGGGCTTATTGACTTTTAATTTAATCCGTTCAATGCCCAGAAATAGAAGTGTTGAGCACTGACTTTTGTATCTCACAAATCAGCTGAAATCTTTCCAGATACATTCAAGCTTTTGTGCCAAGTCAAAAAACGCTACTCCCGAAGTTTCACAACCAGTATTTTTGTGGGAGTTAAAAATACACACATATTTGAACAAATATTGCCTCTCTTCCCCCCCTGCAGAACCCACCCACTTGTGTGTCTGTGGCGAGAGGGGAGGCAGGGGCAGCCCTGGGATGCGATGCTGTGGGGCAGCCCCTGCCTGGACCAGCCTTCGCTGCTCCGCATCCCCTTCCTCCTCTCACCTTGAAAAATCAGCTTATGTGTCTGATCTTTCTCCCTGATTCTACTGGGCTGTAAATGCTCCAAGAGAAAAGGCTCTGGTTATTTTTCAGACAAAGTTATTGGACAACGGGCACAACTCTGCGTGCAGCTGAGAGGCTAGGGAGGGTCTGATGGGAGGCATCATCAGGTTCCCTGATCTAAAGGTCAGGGAACTCTCCAAAACCCAACCAGTTCAAGAGAGCTCTAATAGACATGATGCAGATGGGTCTTAAGCCTTTCTTCTGTTCTGTGAGCCAAGATGTTAGAGACACTGTCCTTGGTTTATTGACTCCACTGAAATGTGGCATTTCTGATTCAAATTAAGAAGCATTTAAATATCTAAATGAATTCAGACTAACTTGCATAAACTGAGTCAGAAGAAACGCTCCATTTCTGGCTGAGAGTACCGATGACAAAACCTAGGCTGCAAAGCCACACTGCTATTCCAGCAGCCACCGCTTACACCACCGACCAGCAGCTGCTCTGGCTTGATGGTTCTACATGGGGTGACCCACCTGAGCCCTTCATTTCTCTCCCCGGTACAAAGCCCTTTGCATCATGTGCAAAGAGAAAGTTCTGGTCAATGAGAAACACTGGGTTTTCCAATGCACCTTGCCCTGAGCTCCCATCGTTTTTCACGATCTCAACAGGACTGGCCTCTTCCAGTGTGTGCTTAGGAGCCCAGTAACACATAGGAAATGAGGGGAAGGATGCTGGCAGTTCTGTGGCATCTTTTGTAATAGATAGGGTCTTAACCCCAGTGTCCTGGATAAACTCCAGTTCTGCTAATTGCATTCTGCATAGTTAAAATCCCCCTGCAGTTTCAAATGAATCCATTATTCCTCACTTCCTTTCCTAAATTGCTGTGCAGCTTTGCTTTGTGCTGCTGAAGAGTTGCTTTGTTTCACCTGAGGGATGATGGCATTTCACAGCTCCATGAAATGGGCCTGAGCGCACAGTTTGTACAACAGTCAGTGAACACTTTGGGATTATTCATAATTAAGTATCCGCTCCCCGTAAATGAATGGGTTCGTAACGCCGAGTGAAGTAGTCCAACACAAAGCACCGCTTCTCTCTGTACTTGAACATTGCTAATATAAAACTTCTATGGGCAGTAAAAGACAGAAGTTTTCTAAAATTCCCCTTACCCAGCTAAGCATGCAAGCTTCAAGTGACTGTCTCAGTCTTTACTTTCCCATATTATTGATTAATTGCTCTATTTCAATTTCCTTGTTCTAAATGGAAACATTACAATCCTAACTCCAATCTCTGGCCACAATACAAACTGATTTAAATTTTTTAAATCATGTCAGTGGGAGGAGGTTATGGGGGGTGGAAGGAAAGCTTTTTATTTTTATTATTAATTTTCATGTGTTCCAGCACTTACTAATTTCACCCAGATGGAGAGAAACCACAAGGCATTTCTGCTGCAATCAAACCCTGGAGATGCCTCAGCATCATAAACTTGCTCTGGCATGATCTTGTCTCAGCAGTGCGTCCTGGTAAGAAACATGCAAACATCAAAACATACCAGTCTTTCTGGAGCTAAGCCAGTGACCTTTTTCAGCTGCGGCTGGTGAAGTTATAACTTTGTTCCCCTTCAAGATTTGGGCTTGTCCTTACTGTACTCATTGCCTGTGGCCGTGCAAGAATGTCACAGGCGTCTTCTGAATTTCCAGCCTGTTCTGGAAGGACACAGTACCACCTAGCAGCTGTGTGTCCCACAGCAGAGAGATGCTTTCTAGGAGCCTTAGCAGGGGAGAAAATAGCCAGGACTCCCACCCTTGGAAACAACATTCCTTGACTAACACTATTCCTTTGATCCAAGGGTATTACCCACAAAGCAGATGGTCAATATAATGGTGTAAGTAGATTCTTCATGCCCTTTCCCTCTCTGCAAGGTAGGTCACAATCTGCTCCTCGATTGCTCCAGTGCTGTTTTGATGAAGGCTAAGAATGAAATCAATAGAAAAGATTATAGAAAATTATGTATGATGTAGCATCTTGGAAAAAAAAATGCTTAATCTGAAACAGAAAAACGCTGACTTAGGAGCCACATGTGCATCTCATTTAGAAAAAAAATCTATACCGTTATTAAAGTAGCCACAATGAGAGTATTAGCTACAAATTAGGTATGCGTACTGGGAAGCAAGCTTTGGGGACTGTGTGGGAGAGGGGGAGCAGCATGTCTTACACTGTGAGACAGATCAAATAAGAAGCCAAAAGATCTGAGGGCTAGGCAGAGGTCAACTCAGGACCCAACTGAGCTTCAATGGTATTTTATACATAAACAATAATTTGTATATAAACCACAGTATTTTAAGAACATTCCTCTAGCAAATAAAATGTCAGAGAGTAAATACCAAGTCTTCCCTTGAAGATATGGAGGGACAGGGAACCCGGAATGAATAACAAACCACCGCTGACAGCGTGCCGCACCTCCAAATGCCAAGGACTGTGGTTACAGCGCTGCTCCTCGCAGGACTCCAGCGTCTCCATGCAGCAGCCTCGTGCGGTGAGAGGACCCTGAAAACCCAGCCATGGCAGGCTGACTTCTCTCCCCACCCAGCCCATCACCTCTTTCTGCAGATGTGGCTGTCACCAGCATCCCTTCTCCTTCCTCCATCCCCAAACCCATGTTGCAGGGTGGGTTCTCTAGAAGGGGAAATAAGCAGTGATTTGCTTCCCACATGCTCCTTCGTCATGTCTTCTGGGCTTGGTCCCCCTCCTCTTCCAGGAAGGAGGTAATATTCCATCCTTACCTTGAATATTAACAACCTTTTTAAATGGCTATGGTAACTGGCTAGAGCAAGCTGAAGGACTTCTCCCCCAAGCCCAGATACTGGCTTGATTTTGAGATGGGAAATTCTCACAAGCAGTGCTTCAGGGATTTTCATTTTGAAAGGTTTCCTTTTTTTTTTTTTTTATTAAACAAAAACGGGAAATGAGTAGTCTATTTTTTTTCCGTGTTCCTCCTTGCCCTATTTTTTTTTTTTCGGTAATAAAATTTAAAAGGAAAAAAAAAAAAAAAAAAAAAAAGAGGGAGAGAGAAAGGGAAACAGGAAGCATAAATCAGAAATTATTCTAAAATGGATTATTTTGATTAAAAGTCCCATCAGAGCTTTGATACAAGAGCACCCTTTCACCAACACTGTGGTGGGGAAAGGACCGTGGAGAACAAATTAGAGGAATATTGCCTCTGCCTCCCAGCCGAGTTAATTCTGTTGGTTAACCATCGTGAAAGCGGTATTTACATAACTGCCCTCGGTGGGAATCACATACAGCGCTGCTCCAGCTTCCCGGCCCAAAAACTGGGCAGCACCGGCTCCCAAGGACCTTGCATTTGTGCAGTGATTTAATTCGCAGGCGTAAGTTCTGGCCACGGAACGCCTGCACGGCTGGATTAGCCAGCTCGCTGCTCCTGGGACAGTATGCAGGGAGAACTCCTGCATCTCTCCCGGGAGCACGGCGGGCTCCCCGGCAAGGCGAGCTCACAGCACCCTCTGCTGTAATCCTGCCCGTGCAGGGCTGCGCTGGGTGCATGGCTGGATGCGGCCGTGCCTGGGGATGGACACACGGATGGCTCAGCTGGGTGCTGGCACCCTGCATGGGGCATCACCCCTATGGCGGGACCACCACGTCACTGGAGGGGGACCACCTGCCAGCCTCAGCTTGCACACCTCCACGTGTGCTCACTGCCGTGGTTTTAGGCATCACAATGGACTGTCTCCTACCTCCTTGGAGTTCCCTTTGCTTTTCTTGGCAGCTAACCATGCCAACGGTGAAAACGTCTGTGCTATTTAAAACACAAATGGTTCTAACTTAACTCCCAGGCGCTGGTTCTTGCTACGCCTATAGGCACTGGATGGAATAGTACCTATAGAATATCTATTCCTTGCGCAGAGATGTAAACCCTGACATCAAATCAAGGCTGAAGTCTTTCTGACAAGCCAAACGGATCGAGCTCTGGAAATCTCACTCCACAAGGCACATTTTCCTGCCCCTGTATCTTTGCTGTGGCTTGTCGCATCACCCTTTCTGGTTTTGCAACGTCCTTTCTGAGGTGTGGAAGGCAGAACTGAGTTTGCTGGTCCAGTCCCACCACAACAACGGAGTAGGCAGTGGGTAAACCATTCGCTCCCTGTTCTCCCATGGGCCTGGTCTCAGCAGAGGTATACAGGTCAGCAGCACTCATAACACTTTGTTTCATTTGATTTTCTTCGAGAATGCAATTTCCACTCAGAATACCACTAAAAAACCCTCATCTGTCTCTTTTAAGACCTGCACCTTTTACTCAGTCTCAGTGAAACAATAATCCCTGATCCTGTAAGTGAAATCGTTTTGAGCCCAGACAAATTAACGTGACCTTGTTTAGCAAGCATGTTTAAGAGGACATCTGGCATGCAATGTTCCCCCCCATTTTCTTTAGAGAAAATCCTATCTAAGCATATGCCTCAGGAAAGAGTGCAGTAGTATTTCGCACTACATGAGACACTTCTTGTGCATTTAAAATTTTCCCTGGTGACAAGTACGAATTCTTCCTCCTTAAATAAAGAAACTTGCCTTGCAGACACAGCAGCTGTCCACACAATACCCATTAATACGTTGCTGAAAAGAGGTCACCTTTGCCTTCAAAAGGAGGTTCTTCAGGAATCTCTGTTCTGCCATTATCAGATTTCCTGGAAAAAAATGAAAATATAGCCATGTTAAGAGACATATTTACAACCACCACCGATTCCATTTCAAACTGTTAGTTCCTCAACACCCTAGCCATAAAAGAGCTGTAAAAGCAACTTCTTGTGAGAAGCCCTCACACTGTCCCACGAGCACTCATAGCTATTTATGATTGAGACCATGGAAGAAGAGCAAAGAAAATTGCACTTACACAGATTCCTTGGAGCAATTTTTTTTCTCTGTAAGAAGCAAACATTAATTTATTGTGTAAATACAATTTAGGGTCACTCTTTAAAGCAGAGGCAGTTACCCAAGGATGGAAGTACAAGCTATTATATGCATCGAACAGACAAAATTATGTGTTCTCAGAATGAGATACAATCTATACTTTAATGCCCAAGTCAGGCACAGGAATCTCAACAAGTACAATTTAAAAAGTAATTGAAATATCAATATATATCTCTGCATTATTTTACTTGCAGTCAGACCATCATCATAGCACACGTCAACTGAGCTGGCCAAGACATCTTACAGTGCATTGTACAATCCATGTTGACAAAACAGGTTCAGACTGCACACACAGAGCTCACTCCCTGGCCAAACGGGCTCTCAAACGGTCACTTCAGTAGTGACTGGAATTACTACAGAAAATGCATCCCCCAAAACCCACATAAGGGACCTTAAGTGGAATTGCAGAAATAAAATAAGGCAGCAACTAGAGGATGCATCACTTAAGATGGTTCCAGAGTCCAAAATTCTCCCCAAACCCATGATGTTTCCATGGGGGTACCATGCAGGCAGCAAACTGAGGAGATGGCACCTGGAGCCTGGGACCCCCAGCTCTCTCTGCCCCAACAGGCACAGCAGCTCCAAGGATATTGTGCTTCACATCAAAATGTAGTTGGTTGGGAATGTAGCGCAAACAGGGTTGTTTTTTGGTTTTGTTTGGGGTTTGGGGTTTTTTTTTGTTTGTTTTGTTGGTTGGTTTTTTGTCTACAGAGGAAACTAGTGCCTTCTATTAAAATTTGTGTACAATCACCCTAAAGAACAAAGCTTTGAAGTAGAATTTTACTTGCTGAAAGACATCTTGTAGATGACTCATTCCTCAAAATACACACACTTACCTGCTGCCCTGATACAAACCACACATGCTGTGCAGTGTCCAACATGCTTTGATGATAAAGCACAGTAAATAGCTGAGCAAGCAGCTAAGAAAAGTCATATGTAACCCTGAGATTGCTTCCATTGCTTAATGGTGCATCACTCTAGGATTTGCTGCCAGCGCAGGCATGAGGAGCAGTGTCCAGTCCATGAAATGGGCTCAACAGATGATTTGAGTGCTCTTCACTGCTCCCATGGCCGTCAGGGCTTTGCACAGGCAGACATCCAGACACCTTTCTGTGGCAGATTTGGACACCAGAGTACCTTTGGAGTTAGCTGGACTTTTACTGCTCCTGATCTACAGCCTGATCTAAGCACCCAGCAATTTGGCATAAAAAGCATGAGAACTTGGACTGGGTCTTCTGGGTACCACTGCAGTACAAATACTAAACAGTAGTATCTGCACTTCTAGTGTGAGTACCTTTTTCTTTCTTTTTTTTTTTTTTTAAGTGTAGTTTGTTGATGAAGCCTCAATGACAGGAGAAAGGCAAGATTCACTTATAAATATTTATCATCAGTTATTCTGTCTATTCTCAAGAAAGAGAATATTCTATTTACTGAGAAAAGAGAGTCTCATTAGACTCTGCACAAGCCAATTATACGATGCTCATCATCTTTCAACTTTCATAGGTTCTTAATTGCTGTGGGAGAAACAGTTGTTGTTAAATAGCTATTTTTATATGATCCAGATATTATGACTGTTGAACTAGCAAAATGCACAGCATATTTGTGCCATTACTCTTAAACTTTTTATCTTCTCGGACTATAGATGTGACCCTTGCAATCCATCCAGTTAGCAAGACAAGTACAATTAAATGGATGTGCTAATATGTACACATATATATGCAGCATACAAAAAGTACATGCACACACAGCTCCCTAGAGCATCCTCTTTCCTCTCAGCTAAACCAGGGAAGATTCCAAAGGTGTGCTACAACTTAAACCTATAAATCTTCCCAACTGAATTGCTCCAGGCTCTAAAAATTCAGGGTTTTATTAAAAACATCATGACATCTAAAAATAATAACTATAACATAGTTTTAAATGTGGCAGAGTCTTAACTTGCCCTCTAAATTTTGGCCCTGCAGCTTTGTATGTTCAGCTTTCTTTTTGGAATCATTTAGTGCACTAAATATTTACTTTTGTCCTCTCCTTTAATGAAAGCTGAGATCCTCATGAAACACCACAACTAAATGACCTTGAATCACCCCAACAATGACACGAACAACAAATCCTTCAGATCTTAAATTAGTGGCTAACAAACAAGGACGAGTCACTGGCAACTTTCAAAGAGGATACGCTAGAATGGAGGTTACTCACCCAAACCCTGTGAGACCTCTGTTATTGTGAGGTCCTTAAGAGAGGCCAGGCTGGTCTAAACCACAAATACCCATTTGAAATGTCCGCTGATGGAGCTGCATGAACATGTTGGTTCTGCAGCCCCACAGGAACACACTACTCTTTTGATACAGCTGAATTTAAAAGAAGATCTTGAGTTTCCCCAAACACACCCATAATTCATGCAATTTGCCTAATCAGGAACTAAACCTGTGGAATGGACATGCAAAATTCAGAGAAAAGGAAGCAGAAGGGAGCCAAAATAGCCCAAAGACTTTACTCATCCAAGAGCATTTACCAGGTCCTTAAGGAAAATCACTGCTCCCAGCAGGCAAGCTTCACCTTGTCCTACCTGAACAAATGACATTCACCATCCCAGTATATCAGACAGGATGAGCTGGCAGAGACTGTGATGAATTGCTGTAATTAAAGGAAGAAAAAGGCACCAAATTAGCTGTCAAAGAGCAGGATTGGAAAGCTGCACCTGGGATGAGCCAAAGCACGAAGTGTAGCTCCAAGATAGAGTTTCACAGCCTGTTTGGGATTCTCCAGGCAGTAAAACCACAGGTGATCCCCCAGCATCTTCTGAGCACTTCTGTCAGTCACACCTGGGGTATCAATTTAGCCCACAACAGTCCCTATCCTGCTGTTGCAGCCTCTGTAGGGCAGTGCTTTCCTTTGCTTTTCAGACTCTGTAACGCTGCTGTCTGAATGACACCTACAGCAACCCGAGTGAGTTGATACCACCAGGTGCTTTGTGAAGCTCTGTGGGATGCACTGGGAAGCCAGTTGTGGCACACAAGCAAGAGCTTAGTATTGGCGTATCATTGCCTGCAAATGGCGGTTGCTAGGAAGCAAATATCATATTAAGAAACCTGAAAGGAAGCAACAATTTCAGGTCCAGTTTGGGGCTCATTGAAGTCTTTCTGTTGACTTTAAATAAGATGTGATCCATCCTTTCACAAAGGTAGTGGATTTTTTTTAAGAAATAAAAACGCATGGCGTGCAAATGACTCCGGGTAGTAGAGATGGACCTCAACAGGAAAGGAAGAATGACTGGAGAAAATGAAAGGCAACATCAAACAGTTTCAGTGAACAAAACCTCACCAGATAAAGAATCTGACTAGGAAAAGCTAACAGTGAAAACCTGTATAAAACATGTCTTATTCCTTGGCTCCCTCCGTGCCAGGGTTAAATTTGGCAGAGCCACTGGGGTTATTTCACTTCTCACATCACATGGCCACTCTCGCCTACCAAATCCCCTCTGCCTCTAAGGTTGTATAAAACTGTCACTGCCCTTCGCCCTTGCTGCTCTCCTGCTGTGGCACCTTGCAGTGATGTTGGGTGCTGGTCTGGGCTGCAGGAGGTTTAAGGTGTGCTGGACGGGGCTGGGGGAAGTTTTCTGGCATGTGGTGCGAGCCCAGCCCAGCCCCCACCCAGACCCTTCCGCACACAAAAGCACCCTGGGAGCCCTGAAATGCCGCAGATGTCTTGTGGAAGCACAAACAAGAATAAAGGAACTTTCAAAGTGGAAAAAAAACCCATCAGACCTGGATGAAGCACAGTCAGATAAACCCAGTCTCTCCCTGCCCACTGTACTGTTGCAGGACCAGTCCTTTTGTTCAGCAACCCCTATTAACGAAGCCCCACGTGGGCTCTCTCTCTTCTTGTCCCAGCTGAGGTTTGGCAGGTTTTCTGCTCCTTTCAGGCAATTCCAATGCTGTTTGTGCCATGGAGTGGCCGGGAGCTGGGAGCATTGTCCAGCAAGGCACCTCCCTTATTTTGGAGGAGGACAAAGTTCCATCTGTCTGGTGGGGTCTCCCCGAGCAAGAGCCAGCAGCCAGGGCACTGCAACCGGACAAACCTCCTCCGCAGCCAAACACCTGTAATTAGAGTTGTACCCCAGGTCTCCTGCCATCCCAACCCACCCGGGCCTCAGGCAGGGCTGACCTACCAGCCATAGCCATGCCAGTATCTCCACTTCTCTTAGCTTTACTTCATCTGACTTGCTCCTGGGTGACTGCCTGGGGCCAGGGACAGCGTGCTGCACACCCAACACAACGTGCAACACACCCCTCACCACCCCAGGCACTGCAGGGTTTAGCAAGCTCCGTTGGCATCATAAGCTGGTTTGTTTTTTTAAATTATTATTATTTTGTTTATTTATTTTCACTAAGAAGAAGACACAGAGAAATAAGATCAGTCTGCAGCAAGATATGTGTGTGTGTGTGTGTATGTGTGTGATTTTTTTTGATAGGAGCTTCATGGGGATAAAAACATACTACTAAATGGTTGAAAACAGTGTTTTCATGACCTTCAGGAGCTCCCTGGTGGCATTTCAAAGTCTTTGCTCAATGCAGAAATATTCACATCTACTGTGGTCCTCTAGGGAGGAATCTTTCTCTTGGGTTTTGACAGCGCTCAGTAAAAAGGGCACCTCTCTTGCTACTGAAGAAAACCAAACCCCTGAAAAAAGAAACTCCTTACTGTGGTCCTTGCCCTCTGGGGGTTAATGTGGCTTTAGCAATGTCACACAGAGTGTCCACCAACTGAAGACTGGTCCTCTCATCTCCAGAAACAGTACGGTCATCTCTTCAATATCTACATGATTGAGCAAGGAACAATTAAGGACGACAGTCCAAAAAGGCATAAAAATGCAATTCCTTCTCCCAATAAAATCCGGTAACTGCTTTTTAGCAGGCATAACGTCTGGTTCCTTGCTCACACACATTCAAATATTTGCCACAAACAGGTAAATTACTAGAAGCATCAAGGTCCTGAAAATATAATCATCACTTTATGGGTGGGGAATTGAATCACAAAACTCACCTGCCTGGAACTGGCAGGATTCAAACTCTGCAGTGCAAACTCAGCTTGAAGTTCCCAGCTCCCTGTAATCATCAAATCTGCACATTGTCATCAACTGCTGCGACGCTCCCTCATACACCTATTGCCTGAAATTTGCTAAGCTGTGACAGTAAGCCAGGAGAGCCTTTACCTTAGTAAATCAATAAAGTGACCAATAAACTTAAATCAAGCTATTATAAATATTAGCAGATAATTTAAAATTTTATGGATGGAAAAATAAAAATCAATTTTTAACGATTTCAGATCCAAGGAATCTTATCAACTGCTGGAGACATCCAATAATTGGTGCAGGTGATGGAAGACCCAAACTTCTGTCCCACCAATGCTACAGTGCCAGTATCATGATCTGAATGCCCCTGTAGCTGATGGACGGGGAAGCTGCAAGGGGGCAGACCATTGCCTGTTCTCCCACTTGGCCCCTCTGGCTCCAAATCCCAAGCAAACCACCAAACCCAACTGCTGCTATCCTAAGAAAAATTATAAGTGGCAAAGCAGAGGCTCCTAAATAGGAATTAGATTTAGATTGATTAAGATAGCTATTGCATGTCAATTTGTTTAAATATAAATGGATTATTTGGAGCGTGTTCATTGAAAACTAACAGCTCCTGAATGCAATATAGATACATGGCTAATTATAAAGTCAAGCAGTCATTATTAATATTTCTAATGTTCAATTTGTATTCCAACAACATAAGATCATCAACTTAAAGCCTCAACAGTCATGGTAATTGGGAAAAGAGACTGTGCTCCATGCAGAAAGCAATCAGCCAACTAGTACCTGGCTGAAATAAGAGGTATAAAGCTGAGTTTTCTGGGGCCCACATAAAAACCCTGAGACCTCAAAGCCTGATGGAGGCTGGAGATGCTGCTTTTAGTTTTTATTTTTTGGAAGGAATGGCTAGGAGGAGGTTGAATGAAAAGGTCAGAGAAAACTTGCTGCAGTTGGGATACACACACAGGTCCATAAGGGTACACACTCTGGGCACGATGAGGGACCTTAATACAATCCCAGACTGACAGAGAGGCAATTGGACAAGCAGTCCCTGAGTACAGATAAGATTTACTCAATTAGATATACTTAAATGCAATAGATTTCCATGGAAAACCAGATCAGTTATTACTTCCATTCTGCATGTCAGCTGAAGGAGCAGCAATAATTTAATACACTGCACTTGCAATTCTGTGCAGTTGTAGCGCCGTGTTGCCGGGTCACTGCCAGAAGGAAAGTAAACATGCTTTTCTGAAGAGACAGTGTCTCATAGTAAATTTGGACCAAATTAGATTTATCAAGCTCTGGCACACTTCAGCACCTGTGGAGAGGAAAGTTTCTCCCACCAGACAAAGGGGCACGTCCCGAAGGCACCTCGCTGAGGCTGTCAGGACCAAGGCTTACACACAGGTGTTGGGACTTGGGTGGAAACCGAACACCTGAGCCCTCCCAGTTTGGCTGCTCTTCCCTGGGGGGCCTCGTTGCATGTCCCCACCTGCCTCCTGCAATGCCATCCCCGTGCAGGACAAGCAGCCAGACTCCCTGGGGTGGCTGTGCAACATGCTGTCCTGTGGAACCATGCACAGAGCCCCCCAACATGGCCCTAGACCCAACTTCTCCCCACCTCTTGGGACCACTGAGAACCCAGGCATCGCGGTGGTGGGACAGCAGGAGGCAGGAGCTCATGGGTGAGCTAAGCCTCCCTCCGCCCATCATCAGAGAACTCAGATGGACCGTCAGCAGCAAACCCCTCTGCAGAGCCATGCAAACCCTGCAGAGCAACATGCAGCCGCTGATGACTTCCAGTTGCCATCCCCTCCTTGCGGAAGGATGCATCATGGTTTTCACTGCATCATGGAGGGGGTGGGAGTCTCCGCAGCAGTGTGCAGGAGCTTTACGGAGCCGGCTGGAAAAAGCTCATCCTCGGGGTGTATATTTTACTTTTAATCTCAGAGCCAACTCTGAGTGTAATTCTTACCTTGAGATACAAAAGAAGCACTTCTCCACCAGATTCTCTAGTTCACTGGAAAAGCAAACTTGGGACTCAGTGCAGGATGACACCGGACAATCAGTGGAAAGAAAGGGAGTAGGGAAAGGACGTGTCCCCTTCCCTGTCCCATGCATGCCACCACTCCAGTGGGCCAGGTCTCATGAGCCAGGCCACCGCAGGGAGACCACCCTTGATGGGCATCTTGGCAGAAGGGCTCCCAGCCAGGACGGGCCCTGGGGTGCAGTTTTGGGCTGTCCCTCCCAGCTATAACCAACGACCTTGCAGGGGCGAAGAGACAGGCTGGGCTTCTTCTCGGCTCTCCCTGATGTGATGGTGGTGGCACTGCAGGTGCTGCCTCAATTTCCCTGCTTCAGAGCTGGGTGAAATCTTCCCAGCAGAGTTTCTGCTTCTTTCTTTTCAGCAAAAACTGCCATTTTGGCCATACTGACACATTCTGTGCCAACTGCTCTGTTTCAGCTCACCACCTTCATCTGGGGGTTAGCAAATCATTTTGCTTCCATACAGCTGAAATGTATGCCCTCAGCTCTGGTTTTATTTTCGTATATTTCTGTATAAGTAACAATTTCTGTAGTGGGTTTATTATGCATAGCAGTGATTTATTATTTATTTTTTTTTAATGCTTCGTTTTTTCATGTGGGATATTTTGAACAGATTCAGGACAAGATGAAAGTCTGGGACCTTTAAACTCCTCATGCTACAGAAGTTTTCTTTAGCTTACTATACAAAGAGCAGTTTGCAATAGCATACACAGTCCAGCGTAAAGGCAAGGAAAGGCTCTTCATTCTGCTGGTAAATCTGCTCAGCTTCTTCATCTAGAAGGAGCTGAATACAGCATGCTAAAAAAGAAGCATTTTTTCCCAGCTAGCTACGGGGGGTTGTTATTGTTTCCTATAAGCACCACTGGATTTGTGATCTGGTGCCTTGTGAATCTCAGTTGTTTTGCAAAGAGAAACTTTCCCTAAAAATTGCCAGCACTTCTGGTTTTATTCCAAATCAAGAACTGGCATCTCCCCAACTCTAATTAATGGTGGCTATTTTTTGCCGTCTCCAGCAGCAAAAACAGAGCGATTGGCCCAGGAGTAGGGCAGACACAGCTTCTGCCATGACCTGCTGGGCAGTCACCGTTCCCAACATTTCAGAAAAAAACCCACACTAGTCTCAACGTATTTCTTTTTCCACTGTAAAATAAATGTTGTACTAAATCACCTGCTTATCACTCACTATGCATTCGCAAATAAATCCAGCCTTAGGTTTCAAGCACATCAGAATTTTTCTAGCAGTAAGCACTGATTAGATGCAATATGTTCTGGGGGAACATAATGATTCTGTCTGGCCTTTGGACATAAGCCACATCTGGCTTTTTACATGCCCATCTTCCCCACTTCCCTGGCTTCACCACTGCCTACCTGCTGAAATGCAGAGGGAGGCGGCTCCTAGGATGGGCCCACAGCTCCCGACATCCCCAGCACCCCTCTGCTGTGGGTGGCCTGCCCTGGGACAGGGGAGCCCAAAGGAAGCTCAAAGCAAAGCAGATAAAAAAGTGCATGGGGTGAGCCTAGTAACACGTCTGCAAAACAGAGTTCGAGGCTATGAGAAACATGGTTTCTTCATGGGCTTAGACCTACTCACATCACAAAAGAGGGAGGAGGTCGTGGTCGGAGATACACAGGGGCAAACAGGTTGGGAAGGGCCTCAGCCGAGCATTTTTGGGCTTTAGCACACCCTTGTCCAAAGAATCAGCTACACCTCGACTTTCTCAATGCATCTTAATCTGACATGTCCTAAAAACCTTCCAAAGACTGTATGGTCCTTCCCAGGAAATCCTCGGGGCACTTTGCCAGCCTTTCCGCCAGGATCCCTCTGTCACCCAGCATGACGTAGCTGCAGCTCCCACTGTGCACTCCTTCCCCCATGCACTGCAGCCAGGGAGGACAGATTCTGCCTGGCTCCATCCGTGAGGGCAGCCCAGCCCAGCCCAGCATCCCCCACCCTGCCTGCCTCCCAGTCCCCGAACGCTCCCCTACCCAACGCATGGGGTGGGATGTCACGTTTGGCTTGGCTTTGTTTTGCCAGGACAGGGTGGAAGGAAACTACAGCCAGACCCACCGGCTCCCTCTACCCTTTAATCTTCAGCCAACACAGACTGTCTCAGATAGTCACCCAAATCTAGAAGGACAAGAGCATTACTCAGAGAGAAGTTCTATGGCAATCGCTTGATGTTTTGCTCGCTCAGAAACTAAATCTCAACAAAAATATATATGCCTTCTATTCTGGGACACTGGCACATCCAAGACCGGACGCTACAATGGCAACAGAGCCCTCAAAGTGTATTTTAGCTTTTAAGAAAATACACTCAGAGCTCAGAAAAAAAACTTCAAAGCACCATGACTACTTAAAACCCCTTCATGTTAACATCTGGCTGGTTGGTGTCTGATCTCTCAGCAGCACAAGGAGCTGCAATTGCCGTTGTCACCCCCCTGCAAACCTCTCCTGCTTTGTTGTTTGGGATTGCAGGCAAGCCCCAGCCACACTCCCAGCCTTGCCTGTGTATAGTCTAGCACTGCATATGTTAGCAATGAGCCACCGCGGCCCATTCTCAGAATATGAGCTCACTGCAGAAAATGAATCTCCCTCCTTTTTTTTTTATTCCTTGGCAAGGCAGGAGGCTGCTCCTGCAGCTGTGCTGGAGCACCAAGCACCCGCTCGGGGACTGGTTTCCTGCTCAGGGACTTTTCTGCCGGAGGTGACGGGTGGAGAGGGTCTGGAGAGCCAATGCTGGAGCAGCCACTATGTTATGAAAGCTGCAGTGATTCCCTCATTTAGGCGAAGTCAGAACAAATAGCCAAACCCACAGCACTACAGGGGAGCGCCTGTCACTGAACCGGGTAGCAGGCACAGCGCTGGGCGTCTGAAGCGTGTGACAGCTACCCCGCACGCACAGCACAGCACGATTTCGCATGCAGAGCTCCCGGTTCAAGTGGAGCATTTTGAAAGCAGCTGTGTTACGAATTGATAAGGTGTCAAATAGCTCTGAAGCCCGTCTCCAGAGATAATATCAGGACTTGTATTTATGCTCCATCCCATTATGCAACTGCAAATCCCCAGCCAACTGACACCCCACACAAGCATGCTCAGCTCGCAGTGGCTGGGGGTCCAGCAAGGGTGCTGGAATATCTCCTCCCTCCATGCACACCCAGCTTATGTTAGTCACAGCAAATACAGAAACTTCTGGATGGTTACAGCCATTTGTTTGAATTTTATGGCACCTTTATCTTGCTGCGGCCACCTCTCCAGCTTGCATAACTGGTTAGGTTTTGGTTACATAAGAAACGGTTTGCTGGTCACTTCATCAGTGACTCCAGTTTATCTGCATCTGCACTAGGGCCAGTATTTTCCAGGCATAGTAATTCAATTGTGAAGTTTAAATTCATATAATTTTTCCTTCCCGTGAACTTTCTACCAGTATACCAAAGGAAAGAATGGAAGATTTCACTGCCATATTTATTTAAAGAAAAGTAATTAACCTCGTGGCAGGACTGTGAATCTCAGATGAGCCAGCATCTCATTAAAATGATAGGCACAGCCTTCCTTACCTGCCCGGCTATCCAGTGCAGCAATGGCAATCACTGCACAGTGACATTCATGCAGCATGTGCTGAGGTTCTGGGAGAGGAAGGCAACCACCTGGAGCTGCTCCAGCACCTGATTCCCACTGCCCAGTGCCTCTCCAGCAATGGTTATGAATGCTGACAATGACAGCAAAGCAGGAGATGAGACAGCTTTCATAATCACACAGCCCAAAGCAGCTTGAATGCCTGCAGAAAAAGCATACTTCACAAAATCAGACACATTCGTACTGGTGTCACTTTGCAAAGGATAAGCAGATACAGAGCATTTTTAGAGCAGGAAAGCAATGGCTCATCAGGAGTCAGAACAGCTTCCCAGCATCCTCATAATTTGCACAAACTCTTGAATATCCTTTCCTCAAATCCCTGACACGCTGCACCAAAGGCTGCTCTGCCTGGCAGCCCCAAGAGCACAGCGCACAGCTGCTTTGGGGGCAGGCACAGCACAGCTGCCATACCCCTTCCAGCCAGTGCTTCCTTGGCTTCCCCAGGGGCACAGCCCCTACCCCAGGGCTGCCCAGGCAGCCAGGCAAGCACTTTCTGTGTTTCAAGTGGCTGGAGAGCTGATCAGCTTCCAGATTTGGAGTAGTTTGGGTTGGGAGGCATCGCTGGAGGTCGCTGATCCAAGCCCTGCTTCTCACTTTGAAGGTGGATCAGCTTGTTCAGGGCCTCCTGCAGACTGAGTTATCTCCAGGGTCCCACAGTCTCTCTTTCTAGTGTTTGATCACGTTCACTGTGCAGGAGTTTTCTAATATATCTACTTGCAATTTCTTCTGCTGCTGCTCACGCCTATTGTTTTTCTGGATATACTCTTAGCCTCCACAATACGTTCTGCTACTGAAAGATGAAATGCTGTACACCAAGAAGGTTGTTGTGGTTTTTTTTTTAAAGGATAGGAACTAGTCACATATTTTGAAAAGGGGAAAGTGTGGAACAGTGACAGGACTCAGGATTTTTTTGTGATTGCCCTCTCCTGCTACGCATAGCAGAGCAACTTCCAGCAAAGCATCCCACACTGCAGCAAGTGTGGCACAGGAGAGCCACACACCACACAGAGCGCACGTGTTGGTGGACAGCCAGCCCGTATTGCAAGCACTGATTTATGCTGATGGGACAACTCAGCATTACTTAACTCTTTAACTGCCTCTACTAGTTGGCCACCTTCAGACTCTGGTAATTGTTGCTAGGCAAGGGAAAACAAGTGGGATTCTTGTCCCATTCAGTCACTCCACTTGTGAGGGTCTCCCACATTGCCAGAACATCTCGCCTCTGCCCCAACTATCTGGTCAACCCATAGGAGGAGAAATTACCCCTTTGCAAAATATCTCCCAATTCAAAACTCCTAAACAGAATGCAATGCTGTGGTATCATTTTGTAGGCACTCGTACACACTCCTCTCCTTTGTTATAATGCAGACCACCTGCCTCAGAAGACAGCTTCAGCAGACAGGACTCCCAGCAGCACACTTACAGCTGCATTAACTGCCTGTTTATTCAAGATACAAAGTTCCTAGAAATAGGTTAATTACTTTCCTTTAATTACACATTCTTTTATTAAATGCCAATAATAAAAGAGAATGTCTGCCCTAGAGATAAGATTATGCTACGTTCATAATTCAGCTTTTTGGGACAGCAGATAAATGTCTCAGCCATTTTAAAATACAAATTTGTCATTCATGAGAGCAATAAATAATGCAAACAGGATGTGTGGTTACACTGACATTATCACCTCGTCATTGCTTAAAGGCACCCCGGGCATGAATATGTGACACTATAACCTCAGACTCTTTGATAAATTATCGCCCATCACAATTCTATCTAACACAGGGGGGTGGATGAGCACTGGAAAGATTTCATGGTTGCAGTTGCAATACTTTGTGGCTGTCATACAATTACTGGTGTTATTGCTGAAGCAGCGAGGGATGCTGGAAAGTAAGGGAAAGGCTGCATCCTCCTGGGAGGTAACGTGTAAAGAAACCTTACGAGTATACCCCGTGGGGGATTTCCTACCCTGCAAGTATTTAAACTGCTAATTAATTCCTATTAAAACAAGGTCTTTTGTGTACATCAAAAAATGGTGCCTGAGGCTTTGAGCCTGCAGTGGGCTCTCCTAGGACTTTGCGCCAGCTGAGCCTGGCAGGCTTGGCTGAGACAGCACCAAGGCCTGATGAGTCTGTTAGTGGCCTCCATTTCAGGGTCCAAACACCGGGTGCTCATGTCCGTGGCTTAAGACCATTCCCAGGCATGATACAACCACCAGAAAACTAGAGAGCACAAAAGCAACCAGCCTCCAGGCACAAATAAATTATGCATGGCTCTGCTCAGCTCTTACTTTGCATGTGCAATAATACGTTCCCAGATTAGCCACCAGAGTTACACACAAACCCTTTGCTTTTAACATCATGCTTCCCTGAAAACAGGAACAAAGTTAGATATAACCCACGGTCTCAGATCGTTCATGGACAAACAGAGGCTGACAAAGGAGCCTCCAAAGCCAGAGAGCTCCTGGTAAAACAGGACCACACTGTGAACGACCAGGTTACAGGTATCCTGCGGGGGGGTGGGGTGGTGATGCTTATTTTGTGGAGAGGTTCCTCTCCCCATCCCTCCTCTCCCTGGGAGGACACCTTTAGTTTTATACACTCACAGCTGTTTCCATGCTTTTTTTTTTATTACACTTCTTCTTTTTTATTGCCCCATAAAAGGCACTGACTGACAATGAGGTTGTCTTTTACTGACACAGTATGGGGCTGGCAAGCCCCTGTGTTGGGCCAGCCTGGTTTGTTCCCGTGGATGCTGGGTGATGTTACGTGGCACAAATGCTCCACCAGCTCCATCAGAGGTGGCGGGAAGGGGGACATCTCAGCCCCAGCCATCCCAGGGGAGGGACTGGATAAAGGATGAGCATTCCTGCCCTGTTAAACCCAGATGCAGATAACGAAGCAGCTGCCTGGCAAGCGCCACCAATTCAGGCAAGCGCCACCAATGCAGCACTGTGCCCAAGGTTGGATCGGACATCTCAGCAGGCAGAGACAGAAAAGGCAGGCACCGTAAGGCACAGCAGACCCTCGTGGGGGTCAGGATGGCTGTCCACAGGGCAAAACCTGTGCCCCAAAATGCCCTGCCCAGCAGCGTCACCAGGCGAAGAAGGTGGTTTATGAGCTTGGCTGCCTCTCCCAGTGCCCAGCCTCGGGCAGAGCTGGCCTCACCCTGCGCTGCCCAAGCAGAGCCTCTTCACCGACAGGCCACGTTATCAGCCCTCAAGCGTTCCCGTGCTATCGCGCCCTTCCGCGACTCAATCCAACGTTAACACTGCCCTCTGGTGCTTCAACACGTAAGGGGCCTTTGCTGTTAGGTGGGTTGGGGTGGTTTTTCCATTTCTTAATTGGAGGGAGGGGCAATCTACAAAACCAGTTCCCCCCAGTTGTTTGCAAAGCAATGCCCAATGGTGGTTTATCCCAAGAGGCCAAACCATTTCCATTTCTCGCCATTCTCAAAGCATGGGGCTAGGTAGTCTAGGCTACCCACCCATTCTGGGCAGGGAAATTAAAACGATGGGTAAAGGTAATAAAATCACAAGGGAACTAACAATACAGCCACAACTTAAGGTGCAGGAACAATGGAAAAGATAACAAATAGAAAACTGCACTGTTATTAAAGCATTTTTGTCTCACACAGGCTGCATTCAACCTTTTTAAAGCACTGGTTAATGGCAGGAATCAACATTTAATTAATAATCTGTTAAAATTTAGTTCTTTAAGATTCACATAGCACAAGCATAAAAAATCAATTCATCGCGATTAAAGTTGTACCTAGAAATAACTGCAACCAGCTCAGTAACCATGGGAAAGAGCACATCTGGGGCTAGAGGCTTTCCCTGCACGCAGTCTTCAATAGATAATAGGGAGTCAATTTTCAAGATACACATTTAGTGGTCTGTTATCCCATGAGGCCTGATGGGCAACACAGCAGTTCTGCTGGGATAACAATCTCAGTAATAGTGCTACACCCCTGAGAAGACATCCCATCCCTGAAGCCATCCACTGCTTCACCCACTTAAAGGACACTGACCAAGGCAACCTCGGCCCTTGGTGGCCCAGTTACAGCTGCTGTGCGCCCCACACAACCCGCTGCCCTCCCTCCCAGGCTCCTGAAACAGAGCTGGAGTCGGTGGGACAGCCCATGGAGAGAGGCTGCCCAAAGGCACAGGAGTGGGCACCATCACTCAGCTTGCACTGCAGGATCCCTCCTGTGCTTTTACACCACCATCCAAGTGGCTGCAAATATCACCTCTTTCTGCTGCAGAAGGGACATAGATCAGGTCTGATTTTATTTCACTATTTATCATCCCTGCCTTGGACAGCACTTAATACCTGACAGAAACGGCCATTTAAATAACTTATTTTTAAAATTCAATGGATGCAATGCAGTAACCATAGCATTCAAGCAGAAAGGAATTAGAAGCTTACTGAGGGAGGAAGGAATGATGCTCAAAGAGGAGAAAGAAAAGCTGATAATGGCACAAAGGAAAAGGTGCTTTTCTGGTACAATACTGATTCCTTCTTGGGTGTTGCTATTTAATGGATTACTTGCATAAGCAGAAAAGAAAAAAAAAAAGGAAAGGAAATAAAATAGGTGCCAAGATACAGACATGGAAATCCTGCATCATTTTCTAATTGATTTTAGAACAGTCTGTCCCCACCCAGCTGCACACTCAGGCACGTATATAACTGCATGTGTTTTCACACCACAAGCTCCAACGCGCTGAAGTACGTGCTTACCTGCCGTGCAGAGCAAGGTGCCTAGGTGGACCGGCACAGATGTTTTCTGAAGTTGAAACCTTTGTCCCTGGGTCCTTTGAAGAAGTCTCCAGGGGATAAACATTCATTCAGAAGGGGAAAGGACTGTAAGAGCACTTCAATCAATGGCCCATGAAATACGTAATCACTGAAGCTATACCAGCTTACGCTGTCTGAAACGGGGTGAAGCTCATTTGCTACAGTACAAAACTACAAGGGAAAAAAAAACAACACACCCTGTAGAGTGGATTGGAAATCCAGCTCTTTGCTCCCCGCTCGCTGTGACAGCAGAGGCGGCACTGGTGATGACAACAGCTGCCTGTTGTGCCCATCGTGCCCATCGAGGCAGGTCACTGCTGCTGCTTGCCCCAGTGCTGCCGAGACCTCTTCATGGCCTGTTGGCTGGCAAGGAGGAGAGCAGTCCTCCTTGGCATCACCTCAATTAAATATTGAAATGTTTATGAGAGGGACAGATGTGGCTGAGGACTTGGGGAGCTCTTCAGACATTATTAAAATGCACCAAGTGGTTTGCTCCAATTATCTACTATTGTCACGAACTCAAGCTGGATCTCCTATGTCAGAAACTCCTCCATGCTTTTTTTGCTAAATAAAACCTAGATAAGAGAAGATGGCACAAGTTTTCTGACCAGGAAAGTTGACATTTTGGTGTTGACATACCCTACTAAGTATTCATAATGAAACTTCCCAGGGAAGACAGACACATTATGTTGTGAAGCTTTTACTGCACAAAGTTTAAAGTGTCCTTGCATGAACTGATTTAAAACTTCTGCATTCTTCTTTTTCTACCATCCAGAAGCAGAAATTCCTTATGGAGTTACCAGCACTCTTATTATACCGGCAAGACTGACTCTTCTGATAAACCAGTTAAAGTAAAAATACGGTGTTGGATGAGAACACAGCAGTGACCTGCCTGCCTGAGATTTAGGCCCAATAAAACTGATGACATATTGAAGGGCTGTTGAAGCCCTGATTAATATTGTATTTTCTTTTCCAGTTGAGGGTGGCTTAATGTCACAGCCTGTACTGTGGGGGCTCGTGGCTCCTCAGCTGCTAGAAAGGGTTTTTCAGCAGCAATGCCCTGGAATGCTTCCCATTACCTGCTGCTCTCTCCAGCTAGGGATAACTTTTAAGAGTTTGTTTCAGATCTTGAACTTAGTGCCATAAAAGTAGCATTCATCAGCTCGGGGCTTGAGTCTGTAATGTATTTTTCCTGAGGCTACACCTTAAGGCAATCTAGAAATGGAAGGGAGTGAGGATACCTACTTATTAAGTATGGTAGGGATTTTTTACTCAATGAAGTTTAAAAAAAGCCACCAAACCACTGAAAATCTAACTTATGCTCCATTGCCTACACCAAGTACTTACATTTTTCCCAAGTCTGTGAGATCTTGGCCCACAGTGGGAACTGTGAGAAAAAAATGAGAAACCAGTACAAAGGACAAAAATTATTAGTGCCTAGAATGAATTTCCTCTGGACATGAGAAATATGTTTATAAACACCCTGGGCTGGACCAATTTCTGATTCATCTTTCAGATGTGTAGCTTTGATATAAAAGCTGTTCCATTTATAAATGGGGGTTATGGTGTGCTTGCCTATGGCAGCAGGGGATGGGGTTTGCTGACTCTGAGGGACTTCGCTAGTGCAGTGCTCTAACTTTCAACACTGTTGAAGTTTCCATGTTCACCTGAGGGTGAAGAAATACACACTAATCTCCAGTCCTTGCAAAGGATCCTGCAGCTCCATCTTCTGAGGTCTCAGACCTGTTGTCAGACCTGGATTGGTTTTGTGCTCAGGAGCCTGTGGAGGTTTTCCTTATTAAATGTCTTGGCAGAGAGCGGGGATATGGGAACCCTGCGGCTTTGCAGGAGCTGGGGGTGCCAAGATGGGGATGCAGCTGCTGGGGGGACCAGCCCCTCGCTGCACTGCAGGGTGGTGTCCACCCTGTCATCTGGGGACTGTGGCACCCACCAGCGTGGGTCAGCCCAGGGAGGAGGATCCATCACTTCTTTCCCCTGGCACACAGAGAGAAACAACAACAAAACCAGGCAAGTAATATGGTACAACGGCCATTCTAAACGGAACTGTTCTTCTCTGGGGGAATAAAAAATAAAGAGAAAGGAGGTACCTTCCAACAGCCAGGCCTTCACCAAACACCGTGAGGAATAACTAGTGTGAGAAATCCATCTGTAAAGCCTTGATGACTAAGAAAAAAGATTTTTACACATGCCAACTCCGCCGTGGCCACATTTATAGGAATTTAAAGTGTTACTATGTGACAACAGAAATTGCTATATGTTGGCAGACCTTTCTTTTAATGTGTTAAAGGGTCATTAATCATTTCCTAGTGTTCCAACAGTCAGATGTACTTGATATCTTCATTTACTTTTAACATGTATACCAGCTCCTCAGCTATCTTCATTTCCTTGGAAACAGCTGTTTTGCCTGTTAAGGAAAACAATATTAAAAAAAAAAAAAAAAAAAAAAAAGAAGAGAGAGAGAGAGAGAGAGAAACTGGAAATATGATAAAGACAAACACAAAGACTTGAAGGTTCTCGGTAAATACAGACCTCTATTACATAGGTGCAATCAATAAGGTCACTTGTGTAGTAACTCATAACAAAGTATAGTTGACAATGTGTTATTTTTCTGCTGGAGAATATAATGTGAGGCTGAGCATGCTAATGACTTTTGGAAACGGGCAATGACAAAGATTGATTAATATCAGTTGACAGCCTGTTCCACAGCTCTGAAGCAGGAATAGCAATGATTGATTTGCCAAAATATGGGGCACCGGCTTCAGATAATAGAAAGGCTACATCTGAGCTCAGTCTGGTTTCAGAAACACAATTTAAGCACCAAATGTTAAACAGCAGTTAAAAGCTTAAAGGAAAAGACAGTAGCAATATTTTCAAAAGGCACCTAATTTTAATGATTTTTTTCAACATCTAAGCACCTTTATGAACCTGAACCTATAGAGCGTTTAGGACCAGAAAGCCTATGTAAAATGCAGAAACAAAAGGAAACAGGCTTGGGGGGGAAGCTGGCATAGCTGTTTTCTAAGAATCAGAAAGGGAGATCATCAACATCTTAAAGCAGCAGGTTTCAGTGATGTCAGGTAGTGAAGAGTCACTTTCCGTGATGATGAGGAACAGGGTGAACAAACAGCCAGGATAATTTGTAGGGCTGCATGCTCACTACCCAGGCTGCTAGGGGAACGAAAAAGAAACATTGCACCCTGAGCCAAGAGGGATCCCTGCATTTTCAGGCAATTGCGTATTTAACAGAACATCCCCCTGGGTATAAGAGGGGAGATCAAGTGATCCCGTTTTCACTTTGTGGGGGCTGAGGGATGGGAAGCCTGTTGAAAGCTTGATCCATCCTTCCCACTACCTCTTACACTAATGAGTTCAGCTTTTTACTAAGCACAGCCCAGCCCAAGTGCCCTGAGCCTTAGAAAAGCCAGACCAATAAGCAAATACGTATACTCATGCTCCATTTATAATGCTTGTGTCCATCACAGCATGTAAGAGGGAGCAGGAGAGGAGGATGGAGAATTTCATGACAGATGTCCACCAAAGGGCTAGTCATCATTAGGGACGTGGTCATGTGTGAAGAGCTGAGTTAGCTGACAGGATGCTGGCTGTGGTGCTTAGACCAGGCCAAATTGCAGTAGGCATTATGTCAGCTAATTGCAATTAAACTTCACTGCTAATCAAAGCAGAGCTTCTGAAGTGATTCCATCACCCACCTCAGACTGCTGCAGCCACCGCCTTTGCAGTGTATTGCACCATCTCAGATGTATCGCACAACGTGACAGACTGAAAGCTGTAAAGTGCAGACCTAATTAGGAAAAGAAGGCGTTAAGATAAACTACAACAAAAATGCAAGTGTTTTCACAGACCACAGAACCTGTGAAGAAGTGGACAATCATTTGACTAGGGCAGCCTGGGGATTTCCTGGGCTTTGTTCCAAAATGCATCTTTTAAATACAGTGGTGTTATTATTTTTTTTTTTTCACAGTGAAGCTCCTGGAGAGTCCAGCAGGCTTCCGAGGAACTGAGGATGGGAGCATCCCTTTCCACTCAGGCCTTTCAGGCAGAATCTGAGTTTGGGGATTTATGACCTTTTGAATTATGAGACACTTAGCAAGATGCTTCTAAAAAAGAAATATAAGACCCTCCTCCTCTGAGATCAGCTCATTTATACACCAGTAGCATCTACAGCTGACAGATTTTCCTTACTAAAGCCTTCATGGTGTGCAATGATAAGCCAACCTTTAAAGACAACCAGCCACCTTTAACTAATAAAGTCTGCAAAGAAACCTCCATCCTGTGTAATTTGTCCCCCAGACAAGGCTCTGTTGATCACGCACTAAAGAATTGATGTACCTATTCCTGGGGACAGGCTACTGACATAAAGAACTCCTTTTGCAGCAGTAGCTGTGCCAGAAATGAGGATGGGAGGCAGACTGCAGCAGTACAACATTTGTATTGGTTCGTTGCAACTCATCTCACCTTCCTTTGGTCATCCCAAATTGAGGCATGGAAGGTCTAACCAAGTCATCAAAAGGCTCCTTCTGCCACCTGTGGATAAAGGCAGGTGTCCTCAAAGGGTTTTTTTTTCTCCTACCCTGGACACCTCATTAGATTGTGCTAGTGGACATGGCATTTATGAAGGGAAGAATACGAGAAAAGCTAAACAGTGAATTGTAGGCTTAACACTCATGCCAAAAGGCAGTCCTTTTATTAAGCATGATCTGCAGAGCCTAACGTGGTTAGCAGCTCCAAATACTCAAAGCAGTTCAACAAAGAGATGAGGGGTCTGGCCCACAGAGGACTGTGCAGGAGATGGGTCTTTTCTCCCAGACCTGTCCTGAGGTCCCCTTGGCTCCAGTGCACGTGTCTGCAGGTGCGTTTGCAGCACAGAGCCTTCCCTTGTGCCTCAGCAGTCGGCTCTGGCATCACCCCACCTGCGTGGAAAAATATGTGATGACATTCGCTGTCTTCCTTGGGTTTTAGCATCTTTCCACAGGATCAGAGGCCTTGGTGATTGAGCGGGCAGTGCGATGGGCAGCTACTGAAACAGAAGCCACTGATGCTGCTTGTACTTCTGACCTGAGTAATTAGTGCCAATTCAAACCCCTGGAAGTTGTTTCATTTCAGGGGAAGTTGATGGGTCAGTTAGCTCCCCTGCAGTGCCAACTGCACAAAGTGCAGCTATTTTAGAAAAAAAATACAAGGCACAAACCATTGAAAATGCCCCCCTCCTTATAGCTCCAAAGCCCTTTCTAAGCTCACCTCAACACACACCAATTCCAGGTTCACTACCTCTTTCTCTATTCTCAAAGTCACTCATACACGACTTTGCAAAAGAGCATCTACCCAAGCTCTGGACTTTGAAAATCCCAAACAAGACTCATTGGGCTTTTTTTTTTTTTTTTTTTTTCTGTGGGAGTGGGGTGGGCAGCAGAAGCGGTTGGTCACTGTCTTTTACAGCTGCCATATGAAAGGTGGTGGTTAAACCCATTAGTCTTGATGGGTTTTAGCTCAAACCAGAGTAACATCATACAGGGCATGCTGTAAAAAAAGCCCTGAACACAAAAGTTTAGTACCAAAATCATGCTTTTCAGGACTTTGTGAGCCACCCCTCAAGTGAACTTTCCTTTAGAAATCAATAAAATTGATTTTGTTTATGCTGGACACTTCTTATGTGGCTGCATTGCTGTTGCTAATTGACAGCTCAAAATCTGTACATGGAGTTTGGTAGAGAATACCTTAAAAGTTTATATTTAAGGGACAAAGTGAAGTGATTGTAGATATCAGTCTAACGTTTAATACCAGAAGCAATCAAGCAGTTTTTAATATTTGAGTTTGCGATGAAAAGCTGCATCACAAAGAATGCTTACACCCCACTGCCATAAAGCTCCTCAAGGCTCAGTTTCCCTGCTCTGAAATGAAAAGATGGGAAAGGTCAGGGAGAACATCAATTAAGTTGTTTTTGTAGACTAGCTATAAGTTTTAAGACTTTAGGAGAACTTTTGCTTTTATTCCCATTTCCCATTGGGAGGAGTATTGGTATGTTTTTGCTAGAAGTGGTGATTAAATCAGAATGTTTATCTTTACCACTAGTATCTAATCAAAGTCGACAAACAGAAACCAACGAGACTTTTTGATGTCTAATCAAAAAGTTTGTTAGTTTCTGCAAAATACACACGAGAACATTTTGTATGGTAGAAGCCAGTTAAGATCTCATCTGAGAGTTACTTACCCTGTGCCTTTGCCTTCACGCACAGAAGGGCATAAAGTTCTTGTTAATGGAGAAATGAGGACAATTATCTTTGGAGCGAGTCAAGTTTGAAATACCTCTGGACTATACAAAAATGATGTTTTAGCACCTTGTGTCCTTATAAGATGTTAGTGAACTCAGACTGGCTTTTACGATAAAAGGAAAGAGCTGACCTTTGACAGCCTCTGGTGATAGTATCCCATATGAATGATTTAATTGTAAGATTAACCAATGTAATGAAGTGCTTTAACTATCATTTAAGGTATACTCGCTGTGATGTAGCCTATGCTTTGCAAATGCTTATGTGAATAATGTCAATTGGTTCTTCATGTAAGTGGTGGCTGCTGTCCTGCCCTATTGACTGAGAGGAGAAACCCAGGAAGCTCTTGAGGACAAGGAAAATGTGATTTTTACCTCTGAGAGGGTGAGGAAGATCCAGCAGCCACCGCACACAAACGAAAGCGGAATACTTGCAGGGAACCTTGGTGATTACAGAATGAAAAAAGTTGATTGATAATTTACTTTGTGGTCAAGACACTCAATCTGATTCTTAAAACCAATCAGGGTTAATGCTAAGGGGATGTTGCAAACAGCACGGAAAAACTGCGTAATGCTGCAGTATTATGCAATATAAATTAATAATAATAATAATATCAACAATAATAATAACATCAATAACAATAATAATTACAATAATAAATAACAACAATAATAATATATTATATAGTATTATGCAGTATAATGCAGCACAATGCCCGGTAGTTATCAGCAGCACAAGCTGTATGGTGCTGTATGGATGGGGCAGCCTTATAAACAGAGCAGCCACCTATCAAAGCAGCATTCTTCTGCAGCACTGCATACACCTGAGCCCGTGATATACATTAAATGACATGCACGCAATGCTCCCACTCAAGTACCCTTGGAGGGAGTCCTGCAGGAAAGAGCCTGCCCTGCTGGGCAAGGGATGCACAGCTCTGGCAGAGGGAGATGTTATCCCAAGGAATGAGTAAATACGACAGCTCCTTTCTAAAAATAAACACATTTCTGTAGGACAGCTTGGCACACGGACTTACATATTTGTGTGTATAAATAGTCACTGCCTAGGTTTGGTTTGGGCTCTGCTGTCTCATACACATTTTTATGAAGTGATTCTCCACCTAGGATGATATGGAGGGTGAGGAGAAAGGGAGGGCATGCCCTGGGAATTGCTAGAAGCACAGTCGAGGATACACGTGAGGAAAGCCCAGGAGGTGAGGCGGGGGTAGCTAGCGTAGTTCCAGGGTTGAAAACATCTGGCCAAGACAAGGGGGAAGGATCTGATAGACTGGGCATAGACCCTGGCTGTTGGGAGCTCCTCAGCCCTACTGCCTGCCCGCTGCCCAGGAGCCTGCCGAGGCACTCCTCCTCCTCTCTTCCTATTCCATGTGCACTTGTTGTTCCACTCCTCCCTTCTGCCTCTTTGCGTGGTCCCTAGGGCTCCTTCTCCAGGGTACATGGGTTTCCCAGTGACACCCCACTCCGGTGCAGGCAGCAGGCACACACACATGCCAATTAAACAGTGCTGAATCAGAGGGGAGGGAAGCTCAAAGCAAAACCTTTGCAAAGCGCATGAACGCCTTGGCCAGGGGCCTCCAACCCAGGGACCACCGCTGCAGTCAGCTGCGGTGCCTGCAGCAGGAAGGATGCCACTGAAGAGATACTGGATGCCTCGGGGTGAGAAGGTCTTGCAAACATTTTGTTATGAACCTCGTGTTATTTGGTGTTCTTGAATTTTTTCAGTTCATGTGATCGGAAGAAAAAACCCTTTAAGAAAAAATAAAATATCTGCTTCTTAGGGTTCCAGGAAAAGCTTCAAATTTGAATCTAGGAGTCCAAAATCCCCAGAAAATACACCTAAAAGAAACCCAAAGCTATCTGAATTTTATCTCATAAGTCAAAGCTTATCATGATTTCCTGTGATTGTGCTCAGGAGTTTTGCAGCCTAGGACTGGGGTTTTATTTTTTCTCATTTCCTAGCCTCAGGGAATTACTTAAAGAAATTCTGTGATGGCATTTCTTTAATAGGGAACAATCCAGTGCTGGTCAGGCTAAGCAGCTGTGCCTCTGCCGTTCCCTGCTATCTTCTACCTGGCTCAGTAATTACCATCCTGCGTTGCCTCGCGCTCAGAGGATGACGTTTTTCCCTCACTGGATAACAAGGTAAAATCAACTTTCCTCACAAATCCCATTATCTCCTGGAAGATCCTCTTGGAATGCAAATCAACAAGTTCAGCAGAGACAGGAGCCCAACAGCAACCCACGGCCTCAATTCAAATTACCTCCACAACGCAGGATGAGACAATCTGGATTAGTGAGAATTACCTGGGCAGAGCAGTGACTCTGCATCTTATGAGCTCTTGTTCCTCAGATCAAAGAGGTTTGATGGGCATTTAATTAAAAGATAAAGTAGCCAGCCATAAACCACCAGACTACCCTTTTGAGCATAAAACTCAAGTTACAATTTAAGAATGACTGTAATTGTCAGATTTTTGGACTCCGCTGGCAATGCACTCCATCATTAAGGGATAAATTGACTGTTGAGAGCAGTGCCCGCCTCACTTTTTAGTGCTGTCACAGGGCAAGCTGGCTCAGGTGGTGGGAGCTCACGTACAGTGTTGGGAGTGTCCTGTTCCCCCAAATCCAGGGAGATTCCCAAATGAAACCAAAGTTGCTCTTTCCTTCTGTCAGGACTGCACCAGAGGTGTGCTGGCCCCAGAAGCAGCCATGCTCTCACTCTTATCACACACATACTTCCTTGGTGGGACGTGACACTCCTCTGTGCCTTGGGGAACAGCAGACAAGGAGAAAAGCTCCTTTAAAAGATGTATGTATGAACATTGGGGGTGCTGTTAAAAGCACGCTGTGAAACGTGGCAAAGGCATTAACGTCAATATTATTTGCACCAAGTTTTCTTTTCCCCAGCACTGTAATCTAACTATTCCCTCACTGTGCGATGCTGGCTGAGACAAGGCACTAGTAACTTTTGAAGACATTAGCACAATCAGCTTCTATGCCTCCTCCATCACACACACTGACTGTTGATATTCACTGGTTTACCTCTCAGGAAAACCCCAGTGCCTTGTCACAGCTACGCAACAGAACAGCCAACTCACACAAGTTAAGACGCAGCAGGAACACGCGTCCCTTAAAGAGGGACACAAGTTGCACAGGAGGGAAAGCAGCCCCTACCAGAACAGCTGACACGGTAGGAAAAAGCAGATTGACTCTTGGGTGCAGAAGCCCCCAAGACCTGCTTCAGCAGTGAGGTCTTATCTAAACCAGCACTATCTCAAAGCATTTCAAACCAAGGCAGAAGCCAAAGCCAGCCTGCTGCCATCGCTCACACACGCACAACCACTGCCTCGGAGCCCAAGAAATGGAGGTACCAAACTCAGGTAGCACAGCACAAAGCCAAACACTTCCTTAAGCAGTGCCAGAGGACACCAGTGGCCCCCATGCCCCCCAGCTCTATGTGCTGAGTCCTTGCTCCAGCATTTTGCTGATCACCTCAGTTGCATTTTTCACGTATTTGGTGCTTAAATGTACTTTCCTCCAGCGCATCCTCTTACTCTATCCCTGCACATATTTGCGGTCTGCTCTGAGGATGATTTACATTAAAACCCCAGTGAAACCTTTTGCATGGAAACGTCCAGAGCCATAAAGCATTTACAACATTAAAAAAATGGTTTCTTAAATCTCTGGCTTACTTCAAGATACGGAAGAGGCTATTATTTTCCACTTTGCCCTCTGGATCTGGTTTTTGCTCCTTTTCTCTGGCTGAGTAGCATTGTAATCTTGAAGGAATGACTCATTATCCAGCCCCGATAAGAAGGGCAGAACCACTCCCTGAGCACGCAGAACTGAAGTCCCATTTGATACAGGAGCTGTGATACTCTTCATATGTTCATTTCAGCAATGAAATGTTTCAAAAAAAATGAAGGATCCAAAGATGTTAAAATGTCTGGATGCTGGCAAGGTCTTTGATAAGTTAATTTTGCATTAAAAACCAATAAAGCATTGGTCAAAGTGACACAGGGTTCAGATTTACCTTGGATAATTCCTTTGGTAAGACATTTAAATTAAATCAGTTAAACTCTGACTGCGTTTAGTCATTGGGATGTCAGTGCTAATGCACTATGTTAATTGAAGCAATGTTGAAGAGTATTCCAACTTTAACTTAGCAAAAGATATATCAGCTTAGCTGTAACCAACAGGCAACACATTCAATACCGCAAAAGTGAATTTAAGGGCTCATTCTGAAAAATAATGTGAATTAACAAGAGGCTACAAGTCAAAATAGCCACAGGGGAAAATGAATGAGGAATTTGCAGAGAGGGAAGAGAAAGAGCAATAAGAAGAGGGTGTCTGCAGAGCCCTGGTGATGCTGAGGGGTATCTGGCTGCTCTCAGACCTGAGGTGCTCTAATCCCACTGGGGTATTCACAATATGAGCCCCTCTGAAGGTGGGATTTCCCTTGGTGAGTAACCATCCTGCAGGATGCTACCCAAGCTACAGAGGGAAATATTTTGCATTTAGAGGAGGAGGAAGAGATTAGAGACACTATCCAGAATACTGTGCTGTTAAGATATATCTGCTTTGAGCAGGCACTCTATTCAGAATAAAACTTAATGGACAGTGGGAGATTTACTTGAAGTTTGTCTCCAATCCAGTCATGTCATTTTAGGTATTGGAAACTATTTAAAAAGCAAGTAATCTTGTTCAGGAAGATACGTGCAGCCCTGTAAAGCTGCTTTATCTGTAGATTGCTAATGCCACACAGAACAGACTTAACTACTTTAAAACCATTGGAAAAGTTGCCAACAAATCAGCTGTCTTGGTTATAACAATATTGATGTATTTGTTTCCCTTGAAAACGTCAGTCTTTCTTCTCACTGAAGGGAACTGAGCATATTCCCTTCTCTTGCCGCTCAGTGCAACATCACCATCCTACAGCATGACCAGGGAAGAAAGAAATTGGGTAGGCTGTGTTTTCAGACCTTCAAGCAAAATCTTCCAGAGATGTTCCTTCCCCCTGAACATTTCCCTTGAATTTTGCAAACTACTTCCAGAGTAGCCATGCTACGCATAAAGCCGGCACAACTGAAACAATCCCTACACACAAAGCCTTGGAGAGCACAGACCGTGGTTTTGTAGTGTAATTCACATTTCCTTCCCCAGTCAAACCTGACACCAGTTACACAGACGTGGAACTGCTCTTTCCCCTCTTCACAGCACTTACTCCAGGCCAGGTTCAGCACAGAAGGCAGCATCAGGATCTGCCCTTCGCACTCAGCGAGTTACTCACTGGAGAGAGCTTGTGGATTGCGTGAAAGAAGGTTGCTTTTAAAAGCACCCTAGTACCAAAAAACCCACAAAAAACACCAACCTCATTTATTTTTAACTTTCTGAAGGATGAAAGGTGATCAGATCCGAAGAGCAACTATGAATTTTCAGTCCATTTAAAGCTCTAAAGCCCTGGGGCCCGTTGGTACTGCAATCGTTAGCAGAGCTGTGAGTAATCAATCGCTCCCTTTCTGTGTTTACGCAAGCGGAGCTGATTGATTACTCACTGCTAACATGATTGCCAACGCTGCAAACATTTTTTTCTCTGGACAGTTCTCCAAAGCAGCCAGGGTCTGAGGCTAACAAGCATTCTGCCAAGGGGAGGGTGTAGAAGCAGGGCAGCAATTTTTAGGTTGTTTAGGTTAACATCGGAACTGCAACGTTCAAGTGGTCTGAGGCTCTCGAAGCCCCCAGAGCCTTTGCGTGGTGTAAGGTGCAATCGAGGTCTTGTGGCCAACTTACCACACCTTCAGCGGAGAGAAACGAATCATCCTCTCCTTACCCACAAAACATTTTCAGGGACATCCTGCCCACAGGTTTTGTTTTTGTGAGGAGGGAGAGAGGGTTTCCTGTCTTATCTCATCCTACCCGAGGGATCAGGAGGCAATTCCCCCTTCCCTCTGTGTTTAAACCTTTGCATCAAAAGCACTCCTCAGGAAACTGTTTATAGTGCAGATTTTACTGGTTCTACATAAACCCAGGACCTCTGCATTCCCTATTGTCTATTACCTCTTTTTATTATTTTATTTGAATATAAAGGACTACATCTCTTTCATTAATCTCTTTTGTAAAATCTGTGCTTATTTGCAAACAGAGAGAGACAAGTTCACCTCCAGGCTATATGACGGTTGGTATGAGCTGACATCCTTTGTGACTATTTCAAGCCCTAGACTGAGTGATGCAGAGGGATAGACTACAGCTCCCTCCCCAGTCAGGGATGCTTTCAGGCAGAGGCGAAGCCCAGGGGCTAGAGCATGTTTATTATTAAACTGACAAACTGAACGTTTTTCCCAAAAATGCTGCTTTTGGGGAATGGGATCAAGAAAAGCATCCGTTTTCTCTAATCAAGGGCACCAAATAATGAAGAGAACCTTTTTACGCCATTTCTGTGTTTCACAGTGCCTGCAATCCAAAACGCTGGCGAACAAGTGAAATCACCCAAAGTCTTTCTGGCAAGTGGCACAGACAAGACAGTTGAACTACTCCCAACCACCAAAAGCTTTCTACAAGAGGCTTTTACTGGACACTACTAATTGAGATTGCAGAGAGAAGTGTTGGCAGTTACTGATGATCAGAAAATACTACCAGCTTGATTTATATGGATTCTGCCGCTACTTTGAGACCAATTCCAGTTTTAAAATTAAATCTCTATTTGTCTCTGCTGTCCCTTTTAGCACCTTACACAGCAAAAACAATGCCAATAACAAAAGCAGTGAGCTACTAAACAAGGTTGTTGATTAAATGTGCACACAGGCAGAGCACAACTTACAACTTAAACTGTTTCTTCAACCAGATTGTTGTGTCAGCTGTCGTACAGAAGGTTTAGTAACCGCTTCCCAAATAGAATCATAGAATCATTCAGGTTGGAGAAGAACTTGGAGATCACCAAGTCCAGCTGTTAACCCAGGACTGCCAAGCCCACCACTAACCCATGTCCCAAAGTGCCACTCTGCATTTTTTAAACACCCCCAAGGATGGTGAGTCTACCACCTCCCTGGGCAACCTGTTCCAGTGCTTGACCATGCTTTCAGTGAAGAAATTTTTCCTAATATACATCCAAACAGAAGCTGCATTATTGCAATCAGACTGCATTTTTCAAGGAACAAGCCCTGACACCTTACAAAAACCAAGGGGTCCAGAAGACGGTGGAGGAACTCCCACCACTTCCATAGGTTTCCCTTCACAGCTTGGATCTGTGATGTTGTTGCACCCACATTACCTAGCACTGAGAAGATAGATAGGCTCTTTTTGCTACCTTTTGGCTTTTTTCCTTTTATATTTAGAAGAAGGTTCTTCAAGCAATGTGTCTCTTATTATATCACACACAAAAAGAATTGCACCCTCTATCCATTACAATGTTTGGAATAGTAAGGTAAAAATTGCTACTGTCTTCTGGCTGCAGCAGAAGGCAATGTGTTAGGAAAGGTGATGGGAGGCTGTGACTGACTACTCACAGACACCTCCAACTTTCCCCAAGCAGCTGGATATCCCTGGTTCTTTGGGGTTTGTTTTGTTTTGGGGGTGTGTGGTTTTTTTACATTTGACCTTGGTCCTGCTCTCCCAAGAAGTGGCCACATTGACTCCAAGTGACATTTGAATCACATAGGTAGGTCTCAAGCACAATACATTATTAAAAAACCCCACTAAATCAGAGAATGCCATAAAACTTCAAACATTGCAGCTCTGATGCCATTGATCAGTAAAGCAAAATCCCTGCTATGGAGACACATTGGCTTTGGATATTGTTGAAGGATGCATAGGGAAGTAAAATGGAAAGGGTTTTTCAAAGATGAAAAGAATAAAACAGAAAATTCAGCAAGTCAAGAGTTCAGCTGAAATACATTTCCATTCCCTCAAAAAAGAAAAAACCTCTGTTTTTCTTTCCCAACTGACACTTTCATGCGCCATTTCAGACTCTCATATTCCAATACATAATTCTACAGACAATGAAAACGTGCAGATATCGTGCCAAGTCATCACCATGTGAACCTGTTTACCATTTCGCAACGCACTGACAGGGCAGAGCTCCCCTTCTGATGATACAGCTGAAAACTCCAGTGTGAATGGGAATACGCTGCCGTTCACGTCAAGGAGAATGGCCATTTCCACCATTGTTTTTGCTATTCCAGATATTCATGCAAAGCTTTGCTTAATCATCTGCTTGGCTGTTTAGCAACAACATTCTCAATAACCATTTAATTTAATGATCAGGGGTTTTTAATGAACACTTTAATTACACGTAGTTGCTGGATGCCCTGCCAACAATCAGCTGGTCTGAGTTTTAAAGAAGCAGATGAAAGAGTACTGGATATAAGAGGGGCCTTAGTCACTATTTATGTCACTAAATGGATTACCCCAAAAGCAGCATGATACAGAGTAGTCAGAGTGGGATTGAAGCACCTACATTGGATTCTAGTAAAGTCCTTAGCACACCAGAGAAAGGCTCTGCAGACTATGGCATCAAATAAGATTTAAAACATTGAAGGAAAATGGTACTAATGGTGCTTTCATTTATCTATAACACAGTAGCTTCTCAGTGACTGTGGCATCTCTCAAATGTCCTCTTGACCCCATGACTCGTATTTGAGCCAGCCACCAGGTTCCCCAGCCCACTGGGTCCCCAGCTGTGAGGGGATGCTAGCGTGTGGCTCGCAGGGTCAGCAGGTGGATCAGCTGCAGAGCATCCTCCTTAGCAGGCAAAAGGAAAGCAGCACCTTCCTCCAGCCTGGCCAGCTCACTCAGGGCTGAGGCAGAAGTGGGCTCACGCCAAACGCACAGCTGTGTCAGAGCTACCCCCAGAAAAGCAACTCTGCAACATCTCTTCTATGTCAGAACAACCTTAACGAAATTCAGCTCAGCAGCCAAAGCCCTCTGCTCCGTACCGTACTGCTGAGCCAGCAGCAACGCCTAAGGACAATAGTGAGTCCTAGCACTCATCTCGATCCCTGCAGCCCAGCACCACGAAGATGTGCCAGGCACGTTCTCAAAGCCGCATGAATTCAGGGCCACCAACCCTAATGTCCTCCATAGGGCCAGTTTCCATCCTCAGGACCGATTCCAGTTTCATCTACATCTCAGTAAAATACCGCCGATTTCAAAGGAGACCATCCTGATAAATGCCAGGTATACAGACACAGAAGCAAATCTTCCCTGCAATCACCCAGGGCATCTGAAACCAAGAGGCATCTTGGCAGGATACATGAATGGCCTGATTGTGTCCATTTTCAAGAAGGAATACATATGTATAGCGCCGCGATCCAGCTCAGCCTGTGCGAGGTTCTGCTCTGCTTGATGAGCAATCACTCTGCTGCGGGAACAAACACATAATGACTGCTTTCAGCTGCTAATGCCACTGCTTTTTCTGGAACAATATAAAGGCCTGAACTGAAATTCACATCTGGCCTTGTTGGAAATTAACTGGGAATTGAAAGGGGTTTGCTATTAGCCTTTGGAAAAATCTTCACTAATTCACAACCGCGGCACAGGACACTAGAGCCTGCAACGACATTTCGGGGGGATTTGGTGGGGTGTCTGTAACAGGGGGGTTGCGTGTTTATTTTAGGGAAAGACTCTCTGCTTTTTGGCTTTGGCCTATGGAAGACTCCAGGAACAATATTCCAAACATATGGTGATATTCATTTTCACAGCAAAATGCAATTTGACTACAGTTTCCCACTGTGTGCATTCAATATCCATGAATGTTACTGGGATTAAGACTTTTCATGGGGTTTCTTTTGCCATTTTCAATGGAAACTGGCACTGATATTTGTACACTTGTTCTGTTCTTGCAGTTTTACAGTATTCCATTCTGCTAAAATCCCTAAAACTGTTCAAGGTTTAGGAAATTGATCAAAAGGAGTTGTCTGCCAACATTTAACTTACTAGATTTGTTTAAGAGGGTCTTTATTTTCATCTTTTAAAATCACCAGTAAAATGAATTATTTTCCACCCAGTCTAACTACACTTCTGTCCAGCCCTCACACATCTGAGAGGATTAGCCGAATCTTAGCTCTGGTTAAGCAAGAATAAAAGTATGGCATCTCCCTGCTTTTCCATCAGGCAAATAAGTCAGTATGCGAGGAGGAGGAAAAGACCTAAACTTTCTAGTGTTGTTGGGACCAGGATGATAATTTGGTGTTCAAAAATACAAGCTGCAAATCACTGTTCTTGGACAGCAAAGGGAAACGTCTCCAGCTGCCTCCTGCCCTTCCAGGGACTTAGCTCCCCCCATCCACTGCCCCTGCCCCCCAGCTGCACTTCGTGTCGCAACGTGGCCCCTAAAAACCGCTTGGAATTACACACACACACACACACCCATTCACACACCCATTCACTCAGTGCTCGAAAACTGGGGGGGATGACCCTGACAATGTCACTGGAGGGGCTCAGGGGATGGGGACCAAAAAGAAACCCCCTCTCATTGGTATTTCTACCAAGTATTCCGTATTGTTTGCTGACTCATTTTGCAGTTTAGCTCGCAGTGAACTCAAAATTAAGTTACTAGAGAATAATGACCATTAAGTGACTGAGATTGCTTTATTTCTCTGAGCCTTAGCAACACTGATTTCGCTCGCCTGTTGCCATAACAACTACGGCATGCACATCAAGGTCACTAAGCCCACTTTGCTTCTTGCCTGTAGCTATGTCTCTGATGGCTTATATGCCTCATTTTTATTGTGGATTCGTACAGGATGACTAGGAAGGAAAGGTACTTTTTCATCTTATGAGTAAACAAGCACATGAAGATAAGCATTTCTCAAGGTAAGAGAAAGTGGACAAAAGACAAAGCATTTATGGGAAACGTTCACTTCATTCTTAATGGAAAAGCGATTCTTAAAAAAAAAAAAGAAAAAAGAAAAAAAAAGGTATGGGGTCCAAAATACCTAACACACAAGAAGTCAAATGAAGAAAGATTTCCTAAACACTCTGTGGATACGAATTCCTTGATTTCCAAGCGGATATACCAGCCTGCCCCAGGACATCAGCACGGACACACCAATGTCGCTGAAGTGTCACCTCAGATACTGAAGAATTTTGACCTTAGTGTTTAAATAAGCATTTCAATGGAAACACCCCATTTAGTGTTCATCTAAGAAGCTGCAGTGCACAGGTGTTCACTGAGGCACATTGGCCTGAAATAAGCTGGAAGTGGAAAGCAGGAGAGGATCTCTTAAGCTGGCTGGCTGATGAACTGCAAAGCCCCAGGTCAGGCAAGAAATCACTTGCAACATCGTTTTCCTTAGTTATTTCTTTCACAAATGTTAATGGATGCATTATTTACTCCAGAATATTTACACCTCACACATCATTTTCATTGTATAGAAGGGTTATAAAATATTTTTTTTAATACAAGTGAACTGCATTCATTTGTCTCATAAGTCAACTAAAGGCACTTTCAAAGGAAATTCTAAGCTCCTACATTACCAGAGCTTTTTTTCTGCCTTGTGGAAGGAGAGAAAAAAAATATTCTCTCTGAAAAATATAAATAACTTTGGCACCTCTTCTTATAGCTAGTTGATTACAGCAGCCAGTGAATGAAATATTTAGCTGTTTATTTGTCAGCTTTACACCAAAAATACCAGCAAAAAAAGATGAAATGTCCAGAATTGCAGAGGGATTTATGAGACAGTAAGTGCTTCTGTGAATCAGGACCGAAATGTACCGAAATGTAATTTCATAAATATGTGCATAGCAGTTGGCTATAGGACAAGATATAGACAGACAGACAAATACACACATGCATATCGATAGACAGCCAGCCAGCCATACTGGAGCTGGACCATAAAATGTCAAATTTCAGTTCTGCTTTATCATTTGCAGTAGTAGGTCCAGCTGGCTCCAGCAGAGATGCTGGCCCAGCTCACCCAGCACCTCACTAGACAAGGCAAAGCAGAAATTTCGTTTTCCACACAGGGAAAGGGTACAGATCATACAAGCCCACCCGGACAAGATGAAGCGCTTGCCACGTTCAGGGACTCTCAAACACTCAGCAGTGACACAGACCTTTGTTGTATTATCAAGTTCCTGGCTAAACAGCAAGGGGTTGTTTCCACAAAGAATGGCTGCTAAAGAATTGGTCGAGTTACTTTGGTTGTTATTCTACACTGTTGATATTCTTTCTAAAGTTAGAAGGCAGAGGTGCTCTTGGTGACAACTGTTGCCACAAGCGAGTTCAACACACACAAGGAAATCTAATTTACTGACTAGTTAAAAATAACTGCCAAATTTAGGGTTTTCAGGAACACTCCCACTGCTTATGATGGGATCCATTGCCCTCTTAAAAAGACCTGTGACAGCTGTCATACCCCAAGGGATGCCCTGGGAGAAGGTGGGTGCTGCCTGCCAGACCCCCAGCCTGCTCCACGGCCAAGCTGGGGAGCTCCGGGCAGCCTGGCAGGACCAGGCGGAGGGGTTGGATGTGACAAGCAGAATCAGGGCAGCCTTGTAAGCATCGGGGACCTGCTGCCAGCCCTTTATACAGGGCATGGAGGGAAGGATGGTGCATCAGGGACCCAGAGGGCTGTGCATGGAGCTGGCTGGAATCCCCAGAAACGTGGTAGGCAAAGGCTAACACAAGGGCAAAGTTTGTCCTGCTGAGGATATTTAAGTTTGGGGAGAAATTTGTCTCCGAACCATTTTATTTATTCATCAGATCTAAGTTTATGCTTTTCAAAAGTTGTCTTATTTAGTATATGTTCTAGACACCTAGCACTAGGCCAGTTTAATAATTCAAAGCCCCTTTGATGTTGTTACTGTATTCAGTTTACAGGAAAGTCCCAGCACGTCCACGCCAGAGCCCTGGCTGCCTACAGGTCCCACCAGAGACAAAACACTAAATAGCTGAAATCTCAGTAAAAGTCTGCCTTGAAATCAAGGGAGCTTACCCGCTTCACGTTTGGTGACACACAGCCCATAAAGCTCCAGCTCACTACAGGTATTAAAAGTGCAGTGCTTAATGCCTTTTGCCAGAAAATAAGCTGAGGTGTATCTCAGGGAAACAGTACATCCAATTTCTATGGATTCTGTTGCTTTCCACAGAGTATCTCTTGTTATTACTTTAATAACCGAAGAGGAAATCCTGTTAAGCATAAGTTGCAAGGTTGTATGAGTTGACAGCTGTGATCTCACAGCTGCTGATAGCTCTGCACAGGCACAAGGAGATAGCAGATAACGCACGTTGTGACATTCAACAGGGAACTGAATCGGTTGCCTAATTTTCATCACAGCCCTACCCCACCCTAAAATGTCACACATCTTTCTTCTCCTAGCTATTACAACAAATATACTGCTCCTACAATCAGATCCAAGCAATTAAGGACGTGCAAGTGTCAAGCACTGATTACCACTGCTTAAGTTAGCAAAAGGTTAAACGGAAAGTAAACCAACCAAACAAGTCAGCCCAGAAAGCAAGTAAAATAAATAACAGAATTAAGTCCATCTCTGGTGTGAGCCTGGATAGTCTGATTTTTGCCATTTAAAAAAACCTGAACAGTCCCAGCAGCCTGAGCTTGCCTGCAACATCAATAAACTTTATTATTTAGACAATTGTTCGAAGCACACAGTTCGCATGTCAATGAAAGCGCCTGTCTGGCAAAATGACTCTGCTTTTGAGACTCCTTTGTGGAATGAACTTCCTAAAATGATGCCTATTAGGAAGTTTTTACATCCAAGAGCACGTCCATTACCACACACCAAAGTAAAAAGCCATCCTGTGCAAACTGACCGAAGCCTGGTGATTATTTGAAACACTTTATGATTTTAAACGACACCCAGTGATCTTCTATTTTCGCATCACTTACTGCCTCTGACACACACAATTTGTTTGCAGGCTTTGGGTCACAAGTCCACAGAGCAATGCTGAATTACAACAGCTGGAGGGGTTTGTGTTCCCTTGGCCACTCACTTAATTCGAATAAGCCAGTATAGGTTCACCGTTTCTGATATGATGAGAATGGAGAAAAGCGTATTGGAGAAGCTGTGTTGGAAAGTCAAAGCTACAACAGCCTTCCAGTTTCTACAACTATATCATTCACTTATTCATGAGAATTTCAGCTGTGAAAGGAGAAAATACCTTAATTTTGAGAGACTTGAGACCCAGCTTAAGGCATGTCACTGCAGAATCATGTTTTTTAAAGCCAAGCCTTCCGTCTTGGCATTGTCTATTATGGCACTAGAGATAAAACAACAAAAACTGCCGGAGTTGACAGAGGTGCTGGAATTTCTGCAGTTGCATTCCAGGATAAACAGCAGAGAGTTCACTTGCCCTGGATGGGGAGAGACAAGGAGAAGGCAGCAGAGGAACTGGCATGAAGAGTATGTTGGTATGAGATGGTAAAAGACCTTGTTGCAGCCGGCTAGTTTGGAGAGTGCTGTGACAGGTTTGCCTCCTCACTTGCATATTCTCTGCAGCCTTCATGCAGTGCACGGCCTATAGCTCCTGTAGGTGCTATAGAAACTGAGGTGCCTGCTGCCCCAGGAGGGTGCTGGCTAATGGGCACAGACAAGACCCCATCCTTCCTTCAAGCCCTGAAGGGTTACACAGAGAGTTAAAGGTTTTTCTGGAGCACAAGGAAATTCCAGGGACAAAAGGAAACCCCAAAATGTTCTTGAGACACCAAAACTTGGCCACTATGGCCAACATAGAAACTTTCCTAGAGAAAGGAAAGAAAAACAAAATGCAAAAATATGGCCCAGAAATGAAGAGAAAGCTAATGGAATGGCTGCTTTTGTATGAGACTGTGGCGTCAGCAGTGCAGGCCAGGAGCATGGAGGACACAAGAGAAGCCTCCACTGCTGGGAAGTCAAACTTCTTGGCAAAAGACCTTGGCCACCCCCGCTCAGCTGCTGGGTAATTCAGCCTTGACACTCCGGACACCCGAGGTACTAACCTTGAACAACAACTTTTAATTTCACTGTAGAGGGCTGGTGCAGTGCAAAATCCTGAGCTTTGTTTAACCTAGTGCTTTTTACCTTCTGCTTAAGCAGAGCCTGCTGGGGCTTTGCAGGGATTTTGGGGAGAGCTCTCTGCATCCTCACCCAAGGAGTGACAGCCAGCCCCCGCTGTGCCACTCACACAGCAGCCAGCGTGGCGAGACAGCTCCTTGGGAGCGTCCCATGAGATGCTCCTGTGCTGCCCAGATTGACGTAGTCTCCAGAGACAAAAGATTTCATTTTAATTATCTCAGATCCATCCTCACAGAAGTCTCACAGCCCTAAACTTTATGAAATACTTCAAGATTAACAGTGAAATAAGAAAAGACTTGACCTGGAAAAAGTTCCAGCTCAGGCAAAATTTATCTTTTTCTTTTCCTCCTCATTTTTAGAAAATGTTGTGATGACTGGGTATTATAGGTACAGCTCTGCCCAGCAGCATTAGCTATTAGTCAGCTCATGATAATTAGTCATCTAAAATACCAATTTTTGAAGACCTCAGATAGCTCCGTCTGGTTGCTACACTAAAATTTGCGAGGGGCCCTCAGTGCAAGAGCACAGGCTGCCATGCTGCAGGGAAGCCAGGAGAAAAGGCCCAGCCAAGCAACAAGAGAGGGTTGGCAGCCAAACAGCCATTTAACCTGCCACCGCGGTTCTCCCTTCCGTAATCAGGAAGAAAAGACACCAACCCCTTTTGCTCAGTGCTTCAAGACCTGGGTAGTTCAAAGCAGGGCCGGCAGCGGTAGCATCGTTCCCTCAGACATGACCCATGTGGATCCAGACCTTCCCCGATACAAGGATCTCTCCAAGGAGGAAAGAACAAAAGCAGATTCAGAGATTTTTGCCCCCCTCTGCCTCAAATCAAGCTTTTATGGTTAATTGAAAGAGAGGATGAGTCTCTTGGGAAGGAAAGACATTATTCTTATCGATTATTTGTACAGGGTGGAATGCAGTGACATCAGCAGCTAATGAAGTAAATCTAAATTAAGCCACTGCCTGGACATTATTTTTTATTATTATTTTATTTTTTTACAAAAGGGAGAACATCTGGTGTTTGACATTTGAGTCTCCAATTAATGTCTGCAAAGTGCCATATCTCCTAGCTGTTCTGCGCACAACCATTTCTTCAGTCCTGACCACCGGTATAGAAAATAGCTTGTTGAATGAGCCACTGCAGAAATCTCCTTGTCATGAAGAACTCATTAGGTCAGCAATAAAGTGATTTATCAAAGACTTGGATCTCAGCCATCAGCTTCACTTGTACAACAGACTCAGTTGCAGTGCTTCGAGCAAAGGCTTACAAATCACCATTATAATCTTGTAAGCACGCCTCATCTACACCAGCTAGCTCCCGGCCAGCGAAGTGGAGACCAAGAAAGACAATCCTCTCTGACCTCTATTACATGCTGCCAGCCATCCAGGTGTGATGCAGTGAGGGGAGCAGATATTGATACTTCTGAATGGTGATGAAAGGGAGTTCACATTCTGGAAGAGATGCTGAAAGCAACACGAGACTGCTTTGTGTAATCTTAACTTTCCCCGAGCCTCCTCTGCCCGCGCACACGAGCCTGTTTGCAGGCAGCCCTCGGCAGGAGCGGGCAATCTTTACACAGCACCTCACCTTATATATTCCAGCGTGTGTCTGATGGTATTTTTCAGTTCCCTCAGGTTGGAAACTGCCGCTCCCATGTCTGTCAGAGTTTCGTGTGCTAATCTTGTTCTGCTGCCCACCCGAGCTGGGAGAGCAAAGAGGAAACGGTGAGGAGGGAGGGGAAGATTTCTTTAAAAAGTCAAAACCCTAAGTGCTGTGGTCTGGAACGCAGGATCAAGTTCATCAACTTTTTCAGCCCATCACATATACAACTGGTATTTTTCCTTGCAAAACAGATTTCATTCCCTTAACTAAGTCGCTTTTCAGGCAAGAAGAAAACCCATTGCTAAGTACAGGTTCAGGAACAAGCCAAATACACGTCCACACACATATACTGTATGTAATTTTCCATTCTCTGCTCTGCTTCTGATCCTTTCCACCACCAGCTGGGTCTTGATGTCTCTCCTCACCACTCTTCTTTCTCTTCCATCAGCTTTTCCCATTGGAATTCCCTCTGCTTCTGTCCTCTCCCTCAGGGCATGAACTCAGTTACATCAGCATTGAACTTTCAAACCCGTAACGTTCAAGTGGATTCAAAATTAGTCAAAACAAGCTCATCCATCAATAGTTTTTAATGTCAAGAGCTCTGAGGGCAGGGGTGGAGGTGGAAGGCAGGGCCACGGTGCATATTCAGGCAACAATGGAAATGTTGTCAAAGAGCAATTAAGCGTGCTCCTGTGACAGGTTGGCACTGCGCTTTTTCTAAGGTGAGAGAAGTCATGAAACATTTACAATTCACCCAGCACCAGCAGCATCAAGTGCCTTTTACATCCAACCCTCACCTCCTCGGCAATCGGAGAAGACCCAAACCTGCCTTGTGCCGAACGGTAATTGCATTTTTAAATAATGCTAATCACCTTTTATCATGACTTTTCAATTTCCCAAGTCAAATGTCATATTCTCCATTGCTGGGCAAGCCTCTTCGCTGCGCTGAGCACGTTAGTTAAACGGACAGACGGAATTTGTTATTATGTAAGTGAGCCACAAAGCATACACATAAATGAAGGAACCTCTTTCTTGACTAATATTAGTCTTAAATAACATGTTCTTACCCAACCATTCACAAGGAATATGATAAAACCACTCTCTTGAAGAGTTTAATCAGTCAACCCCCAATTCTAAGCAGAAGAATCTGTCCTCCTTTCACATTCAGGGCCATTAAAGTTATTTCCACATACTCGGGATACAGCACATTAACGTGAATCTGGCAGGATTTGGCTGCTGCAATCCTTCCTGGTACAAAAGTCAGCGGCTGAATTCTAAGAAGAGATGAACTGAAAGCAAACAGCTGAAGAGGCTGCTTGGCAAACAGCATGCATTTCCACTAAGACCTGAGCACACCAGGTAAGATTTCCGTAAGGTGAAGAATACGGCTGTAAGCCAGATATAAAAATTGAAAGAAAAAAGAGCAGAAAGAATTGAGTATCTGAAAACTAACGAGTGAGCTGATGCTCCCTGCACAACTGAAAGGCTGAGTATGCTATTGAGTGAGGCGACAGAGTTTTTGGACAATATGGGAAATCAAAGAGATGTCAGGGAGCTGGAGATCCAGCATTGTTCTGCATCCCCTCCTTTCCAAACGAGGGGAGTGAAGCAGAAATTTAATAATAGAGAAATGCTCATGCCTTCAGTGCTGGGAAAAACCCTTTTGTGTAAAGAAAGGGCTGTGGACAAAACACACTGAATGAAGGACCAGGAGCCCGTTCCTTAACGCAGTGCCTACCTGTGTGGGAACGGCTCCTGCTGTTCTCCTGATTAGGCTGCTCACCCCACAGAGGAGACCAGCTGCAACCAGACTGCTCCTCACCAGCCTCTGCAGTTGCAGGCAGAGGGCAGGAACACAGCAGCTGATCTTTTATGTCAAACAATGCAAGACAGACTAAGCAAAAGTAATTTTCCTCCATTGGTGGAAGAGGATTTCGAAGTCCAAGCTTGCTGAGCACTTGATTTGGTCCTTAGTCAGCCCAGGAGATATCAACAGAGAGTTCACCCACACCTAACACCTACAGGTGCTCAAAGAAGAGATTTTCTTATCAATGCCTTTCCGGAGCAGGAGGCAAGGGAATAATTTTGGTCTCACTTTATAGCTGCACAAGAGTTACTTGGCTCCAGAAACCACCATCTCTAGCAGAGCTAGGACTGGAAGCCACAGCTCCTGGCTCTCGCTTCAACAGCGCCAGCAGAAGTGCTACCCCTCAGGCTGAGCCCTGACCCTGAGCATTTGTCAGCGCACCAAAGCTAGGGACAGGCCATCGCATTTCACCTCCTCTCCTAATCTCCTCTCTAGCAGATCCGCAAATATCGATTAGGTCTGTGCTATTCACTCATGGCTGATATGTCCTTCCAGCAGCTCACTATGGGAAACTCCAAATTGCTTTATTAAACCATCTTCTATGCATTTACCTACCAGCAACCTAATAATGATATGAAATTAAAAATACATTACCTTTATCTGCAATTATCCCATTATAGAAGCAGGCGAGTGCTGCAGAGGCAGTCATCACGTTTTTACAGCATAACCACTTTGGATAAAAATTACAGGGAGGCAGGTTTCCTTTCTGCGGAGAGATAAAGCAGATCCTTTCAGAGCTTTGGCCAGTTTGTGACAGGAGGTCAAATGAAGATGTGTGAAGGCTAAAATCAGTGTTTCCAGGTGACCTGCATTTTGCCTCCAGGAAGCTTTTCTTTTCCCTGATCATTGCAGCTTTTGTCACCTGTAGAAGATTATTCAATAGGTGTTTTCTGTTTTTGTCTCTCAGCCAAGATCCATCTTTCTCCAGAACAAGCAGACAACCCCAGAAAATGAAAGGGCACTTGCTGGTCTCACCTTTTTGTGTAGGGCTTGTTCACCTTTTCTCTCCTTTCCAAATGGTAGAAATGAAAGGGCAGCTTTTAGCCTGTAACACAGATGAGAGGTGTACCTACATCACATCTCTTGTGCCAAGCTGGTAGATCAAATTGGGAATGGGGGAGACAAATGTAGGTGATGTAGACTGAAAAGAAGAGCATTAGCTAGATAGATGAGTACAGTGAGAAATCAAGTAAGAACTGTCCAGTCCATTTCCCCATAGCCCCGGGTAAACATGAAAGCATTTAGTCCAAAAATCACTCCTAAATCTTTTTTGTGTGCCTACTGCAAGCCACCGATTTCTCATGCCACAACGGGTGGTTTCAGGCAGCAGGCTGCAGTGGGGAGACGCTGGAAGATTTGCCTTTTGTGAGGACTTTGGGGCTTCCCAGCTGCCTCACAGAGCTGGGAGTGCCGTGTTCAAAAACTCCGCTGTTTTTTCTAATCCTCACTAAGGGAGATGGGATCCCAGGACCCAGAGCAAGAAGTTTTACCTCTTGCTTGGCCTTTCAGGCTTATTTTTGTTTCAGTTGTATCAGAGCATTTGGGTTGTTTCTACTGAATATTGCAAAGTTCTTGCTTCTTCCAACCCATATAAAATGGATTTCTGTTTTGAAAAAACAGGACAAAATGTTTATTCTAACCTTCCTCATGGAATGAAAGTCCCACTCCTGATTATCTCTCCCAACAGAGCCTCCATCTAAAGGGAAGATGTCCTTGAATACCCTCTTTTCCTTGATGAGTACAGAGCTTTCCCCATCTGGTCTCTGAGCATAGACACGAGCCCCAGCCCTGTGTCAACATGTTCCCAGCATCCTTTCGTAATATGGAAATGACAGCGGTTGCTGCATGCGAAGCTGAAATCAAATGAATAAATGAATGTCAACAGACTGTGGGTAGAGGCACAGAGGTTGCGTAACAGAGCAACTGCAAGTGCACAGATGCAGGGAAGCCAAACTGGGTGCTGAGTGGATTGTCAGGGCTTGTTTCTGAGGGATGCACCTCGTCATTTCACAAGCACAGCTGTGAGCTGATGAATTATTCCCAGTGAATTAAGAAACAAAAAATAAAGTCCTCTACCCACCCGGTACTCATGCAGGCCATTTAGAGGGAATATTTTGTGACATCTCTAGGTAAATCAAATACTGAATTATTGTGGAACGGTTCCTTTTCCTTGTAGGAACAAACTCCGGAGATACCCTATAAAATCCTTACTGTGTCAGTGTCAGACTCAATAATTCTCTCCAAAAAAATTACTACCAGCTGCACATTTGGCATTAATGTCACACTAAGGGCACGGCTGCATGGATGAGGACTGGCAGACTTATGCTCTGTGCCCTGGCTCCGAGCTGGCCAGATGCAAACTAATTCTGTTCCAGAAGCAGATAGCCACATTAGCAGGAAGACAGCTTACTCGAGAAGCAAGGCCAAAATTTTTGCCACTATATGGTTTCCTGAATGCCACTGTTTGCACCTATTTGTCTCCCTTTCAGGTGTCTGTCTTGCCTGTGAGGCCCTTAACCTGAACTGGAATGCTTTCTTTTTAATCCTTCTCTCTTGCAGCGGAGACCTATACAAACCAATGCTGCTTTAACAAACACGGCAACAGCTTCTTAAATAAACAGCGCACTTCTGTGCCTCATTCTTCTCAAACAGAAACGCTACTTCAGCTCCTTTGTGCCACTTCCCCTCCAAAACTGCAGCAGCAGCAAAGCAATCAACAAGAGCGTGAAGTAATATCACATACGGCAGACCTGTTTCATTTTGAACAAACACACAAATAACCTCCAGTTTGAGAAGGAGGAATGCACAAACACTTAGAAGCTAATTCCCAAATCCAGCAAGACAAAGGCAGAGTTAAAAGACTCAAAACACCTGAGCAAGCAAAACAGTCTCTTATCCCTTGCTAAAGCAAACACAAAGACGAAACACATTCACTTTTCACCCTGGCAAGCCAGCCATAATATATTGCCTGCCACAGCGATGATGATTGTTCTTGTGCTCTCCACCTCAGCCTGATACACACTCAGCAGATTCATAACTCTTTCAAGCTCTCCAAGATAAATATGCAGGCATTTGATAGAGAATTTCAATTATAACGTTCCTGGGAGCATCCAACATGCTGACCTCCACACCCAACAGTGTTGGCAGAATCCACCCAGCCCCAGGGACACAGCCTGCAGGTCAGGTCCAAAAGGGTCAGACGTTCCTTGTGCTTTTGGAAGCCTCCTTTCTTCTGCAAGGGTGGGTCCCTCTCATTCACAACTGCCTATAGCATCCTCCAACGCTCCCAGCCCCAGGCCCAAGGGTTCTGCAGTGGGGTTGACTGCGTTGGCCACCAACACATGTCACAGGGACAACCAAAGGTCTTGCTGCATGCTGACCCCACTGGAGTTTTTGGCAGCCCATCTGTCTTCCCCTTCTCTATGCTCAGTGGCTGAGGAGCTCCTGCTCAGCTTGATGCCTGCTTCCCATGGCCAAACCCCAGCCTGAGCAATCTTCTTCAAAGACTGAACTGGTGCAAATGACATGGGAAAGACATCCCCACCCAAAGGAGTCCATCAGTTTAGAAAAGCCATCTCCCCCGTCATCCCTTGGCCACAGGGAACTTACTGTGACAACCAGCCATTATCAGAGGAGACTGTGAAGTGGGAAGGGCACCGTGGAGTTCAGAGCTGCTGCTTGCAGCTATAGGTGCCAAGAACCAGGACCACACAGGAAAGCAGATTGCATTTAGGGAAGGGCAAGTGATCTGATGGATTCAAATTGTGGTTAAAGGAACCCATTTGATTCACTTGTTTTACAGTGGAAAGAACCCCAACAGGATCTGGCCATGTTCAGCATGCAGGAAATCCTGAGGGGGACACACACCCAGGACTGCATACAAATAGCCACATGCAAAATAAATGGCAGATGTCTAGCTTCTAAAACAGCAACCAGAGCATTCAGAAGTGGGAATCTGCTCAGGACTGTCCCAACTATTGCTGGCAATTGCATCTGCCCTTGTACAAAATGCAGCAGATGAGCAGCTCTCTTCCAGCCTCTGTGCCAGCTGTCTCATCAGTCCTGAGCTGAACCAGGCATTGCAGCCAGGTGGGAGTGCACCAAGCTGTGCATCCTCAGCTTTTGCATAGCCGTTGCTTGGCTCTTGGCTGGAAGGTCTCTAAGAGCCGCTGCCCAGCCTGGCCCTGGTTGCCCTGCAGGGCCTAGATTTAGAGAGCTGCAGCAGCTTCACCATCAGTGCCATGTCAGCAGCACTCTCGCCCTGCCACGATTGCCCCAACGAACGTAGGTGCCGCAGGGCTGCAGCCAGTGAATTCTCCCCGACACGGTATGTGTTACTCGCAGGGATTCTGCGGAGTCGATGTCCCTGCTGTACTCAGGGGTTTAGCAAGAGATCCCGCTCAGCACAGCTGGGTGATTGGATACTAAGCCTAAGAGCCCATTTCAACAACATCCAGCAAATCAGGGATGGTTCAAATATTCCTAGTGAAATATTCTGCCTTTCACAAAGGATAATAGCTTCTGCAGCCTGTGAAGCATGACAGATGCATCTTGCATCCTTTACACAACAGTGTTGGCTGATATACTGCCTCCATTTCACCGCTCAACTCAGCCAAAACCAAGGGAGACACTTGGATCGCTGTCTCCTCATGCCTCCTCCTCCCCACTACATCCTGCTATTGTCAAGATATTCTAGGAGTCCACCACTTTGTCCTGGGTCATTTGAATAAAAACAAACTGGAGCCTTCACACCATTTAATTCTAAGTCCTTGAGATCAGAACATTACACAGAAAATGTGGAGAAGGAAATTCTTTAGACAGAGAACGCAGCAACCTCATTTAGGTGCTGTTCGTCCCACCCCACCAACCTCTGGACTGACTTGCCTGGGCTGAGCGCTGTGATTAGCCTTCCTTCTAAAAACACAATCTCAATTTATTAATCATTAGAGAAAAGGCAAACTGAAAAAGAATATTTTCTTTTTTAATGTTTTTTGATATATCAAAAAATATAATAAAAAAAGAGCAGGTACCTTCTCACTAGCCTGGGATCCAAAGTCTGTGTGCCTGCCAAGCTTGTCTTACAATGAGCAAGCATTACAGGGTGCACTTGTTTGGGGAGTTTCTCAGAGGCTTGCTGGGGAATGGCCTCCCTTCCTACTGACTCGTTTTGTGTTTCTGAATAATAAAAAAAAAGAAAGAAATCTCTCACCTTGTCAATATTGACCCTGATTTGTTAAAGGTCCATTTATCAGGGCTGATACATTGCTGCTGTGTCAGCATATTAGGATTTATGCTTCCCTGTAAAGACGGTTCATTTCAGAAGCCCAAGGAACTTTAGTTACTGGACTTTGGTCTGTCCTTTAAACTCTACTGTAGTATAAAAAGAGCCGTAATCGGGTGCAGGGAGTAACATGGCACACAACGTGGTGACACAGGACAGTGTTCCATCAGGGGATGATGGCACTGAGACAGACCAGTAAGACGAGATGATCAGAAACCAAGGAGCAGCAAATGACACAAGAACTGCTCCCAGCAGCCAGCCTGGTCCTGCCTCCTCCTCCCTTCAGAACATCCCCAGAACCCTCTGGCCCACAGGTCCTGCTGAAACTAGGCTGCCTCCTTTGCTGGTGGCAACAAACATTGAGGCCAACCCTTCCTGCCATGATGGCAAACCTCAGCGCCACCCAGCCTGGCTGCTGGGAGCCAGATTTCCATGAAGAACAGAATTCCGCCTCTTTAGCCCGAAGTGTTTCACCTCCTCTGATGCTAATGCACTGGCACCGAGCACCTGGCTCGGGGTTCAGTCCTTTGCCAGAAACACTCTTGCTCAAGCAAAAAGGCCACCAAATGGTGGCGAGCAGCTGTGTGCCGCTGTGTGCATTGTTTCATGTGGGGAAGAATACCTGCTCTGTTTTCCTCCAGTGCGGGTAGACGAGATGTCTGACAGGCAGACTCCTATTTAACCCAAGTGTCCCTACACACACATCTTGTCCCCCGCCCCGTCCACATCAGTAAGAAACTCTTTGGCCACCTCCCCAGCAGAGGAGCGTGAAATCCTCCCTTGCCCAAAGTCCTGAGCTCCGTTGTGACCCAGGCCCCCTGCGCTACGGGTGACTATTACTCATCCAACAGACCCTTTGCTCCTTCCTGACCATGCCTTCAATATCAGCATCCCGCTGGCTTCTCGCAGTGTCCGTGCTGTCTCCATCCCTTGTCGTGCCTTACCTCACGCTGCAGAGTCACTCTGATTTATGCCACCATCTGCAAGAGGAAGATCAGGCTCGCCAACTCCACCAGAAATATTGTACCAGCCCCGAAAACTGACAGCAGCCAGAGGCAGCTCCAGGCTAATGTCACAGCCGCAGCTTCAGCACATGGCGGGTAGAGTCTGACCTAGTTTTAACCCTGCTAAATATGCAAAGAAAGAAAATGAGAGTGTGCAGGGAAAAGCAGTCCAAGGTTTTCTCTATTTCCTCAGTACTTCCCTGCTGCTTTATCTTTAATATTCGTACTATGTTGCAATATTTCCACTCCCAGGTCTTCTTATGGGTGTACCAAGAGAGGAAAAACACAGTAAAATTTAAGGATGGGCTGCTGGGTCTTTTGTTTTGGGTTTGGGGGGTTGTTTGGGGTTTTTGAGGTTTTTTTACAAGCTTTTATGAAGGTGGAATCTTTCAAAGGTTAACGTTTTGACAAAATGTAGAGAAAATTTGAAAAACTTTTTGCTTTTGAGCAGAATTCTCTCTTCAGCTGTCTACCTTTCCATATTGCTTGGTTTTTGCAGTCTTTTTGTTCTTAACTTAGTTATTGAGAGCTAAATGCTACCCTGACTATCATTCTGACAGGCCTTTTTTTTTGTTGTTGCTTTATTTTTAGGAAAAAGGATTTTTGTGCACTTGGCTTTATCTTTGTTTCAACATCTGCCTTTCCCTTAGCATTTCTGGTTCACTTCCACCATAGAAAATATTCAAACTTCAGCTTCTCTTGATTCTTTATTAACTCTAGACCATTTGTATTGTACATAATTGCTTCATTGCTATGGAAACACTATTTTATTTGAATCACCCGCACAGCTCCATGTACCTGGTTTTTGGCACCGTAATTCCGGTACAAACCTGTGCTCACTGACAGCACAGAGAGCTTTATCAAGGGTACATGCATTCGGGTCTGCATCCTTCAGTCAGTACTGAGCCCCCTCAGCCAGGATCTGGTGATGCCAAAGATGTCAATGTGTCCTATAAATCTGAGCACACGCCTGAGGTTGAGCTACGCAATGCCACCATGGCAAGATTTGGAATATTGCCCAGCATAGGGACCATAAGAACTCATGTCAAATAGAAATAGAAACACTCCAAATACTTGTTACCAGCTATCTTAAGAGAGAAGAGGTGCTCTTCTCACCCAACACACCTCGATGAACGGATGTCCTCGGTGCAGAGCCTGTTTCTGTCCTGGAGAACATGAGTGCTGCAGAGCAAAGCAAGTAGAGAAATGGGGAGCAGACACCATGAGGATGGTCTTCCTGGGGAGGGAGAGGGCAGTAATGGGATGCAAAGACACAACGTGGCTTTGAATGGGCTCAAGCTACACAAGGGGCACTGCCACTTGACAGCACATGTGGGACGAGTCTCAGACGTGGAGATCCTTGTTGGAGTCGTTAAGAACCAAAAAAAAAGCAAAGGACAGGAAACCATGAAAATCATTAATCAGTAGACCGCAAGTGATGTTGTTTCTGGCATAGGTTGAGAGTGCTCGTCATTACGACTCCTATGAACATTCCTGACCTTGCTCAGGAAAGCTTTTAATTAGATGATTAAGTCCCTCAACTTTGACAGAACTCAGGCATGTGCTTGTATGCTTTCCTCAGCAAGGCTTTTTTCTGAATCAGGATCTCCATGATTACAGTCAACTAATTATTTGAAAAGCATTTTCATCTGGGCTCCAAGCAATCAAATTAAATACAATTAATGTGGATTTGGCAGGACTCCACACAAACAAAAGTTGCTCTGTTTTTGCGCAAAATTGGAAAATCAGGTTTTGCTAATAGCCCGATGTATGAAATCTGCTGGTGCAGCTTTTCACTGTTTTCCCAACTTTTCCATTTTGCTGCAAAACTGTTGATGTAATTCTGTTGTGATAAATGAAGCCCCAAATCTCACAACATCTTGCCTTTAGTATGAGACCTTGTAGGAACCAGAGGCTGAGAAAGAATGAATTGCTATTGTTTGCAGTAAAAGTTGATAAAGACAAAGAGCATGCTGAAAATAAAGGAATCAACTGTATGCTACTTTATCAAAAAAAGATACAGCAAGACAATAATATAAATCACGAGGCTTTAGCAGCTATAGGAGATTTCAGGTAGGAAGACAAAGTGAACAACACAAAGTAGAAAAAACATACCTATAAAAAAATGCTGAGAACCAAACCTCATTTTGGACAGAAGTGCAGACACGCACACATACAATTTCTAATGAAGCTCACAACAGTCTACTTGTCTTGTTACTCAGTACTTTACTGCGAAATTCACTTGACTTTTCCTCCCAAACAGCTATCCTTATGGATCATTTTTCACAATGAAGCAAGGAGTAAAGCACATCTAAACCTGAAGGCAATGCGTGTCTATTTTTGGCTCACTGAAATAGAGTGCATCCTTTTTATAGAAGAAATTTTGATGCAAGAACCATGAGACTTCATTGCTGTAAAACACATGTCAGTCATACAAAGGATAAATAATTTGGAAATTCCATGAAGCTGTGGTAGAAGGATCTATCTTTATTAAATCATAATTGGAATAAGAAGAGTCAGGCTGATGAATGAAATCTTTAGTAAGCAGAGGGATATGAATTTTTGCAATATGCTGAAGCAATGCAATAGCAGGAGCAACGATCGTAAATATTAATACTAGTTACAAACCAAGATTAATCTCGAAGATAGGCAGAATCTCTGAGTAAAAAATCTGAGTTGATGCAATGTCCTAGGGGATGGCAGCGTTCATCACTTTGCTCTCAGCAAAAGGAAGCAGTCCTTGGAGGTCTTGGAGGTCTTCAGGGAGGAAAACTCCTGCCTCTGGGATGTCCCAGAGCTGCACACAGACACTCAGGAGCAATGCAGAGCTGGGTGCTCACCAGTTCAAGCCACTGAGTGCTGGAATAAATGCAGCCCAGCTGCCTCTGAGCCCCAGATGCTCCAGCTCTGTGGGCAGCTGGAAGGCACCAGCCAACAGGACAGCAATGTACCCTGCAGACATGGGGTCCCTTGCACAGGCTGTTCCAGGCTTTTGACATAGGCTCTAGATAATCAAAATTGTGTGTGTGTTGTCATGTTAAGCACTTTGGAGCTGTTCAGGGTTTGCTTATTTTTACATTGTTATTGCACAATTACACTGAAGACTTCCAGACCAAGCTGTCCCAAAAGCACAAGGAAATGCAGTGGTAGTCAACTTTCAAAGCTGTTAACTGGCTAAGGGGAAAAAAAGAAACTGTTTGGGCCAACGTGCACCATGTATGTTAGGAAGGTGCAGCTGGCAGTTTCTTTTATTAAGAATTAAGGGTAGCAAATGTATATTAAGTGACATCAAGTATCACTTGTATAAAATGATACTTTCCAAGGACCACTGAAGAGCCAGTTTAGCATTTTTCTCTGAGGTTCTAGCAGGAACATTTTTTTTTCACATCCCCAGCATTTTGTCTAAAAACATTTTGTCTCATCAAGTTATCCTTTCAGCCAAAGAAGGGTCTGGAGGAGGAAAACAGCTGTGTGATGCATCCTCAACAAGGATACAGGAAAGCATGACAAGAAAACATAAGCCATGTATTTTTTTTATGGTCTCCTCTTTCTGTTACTGTTACTAATACCATGCAAATAATGTGCATAGGGATCTTTAAACATCTTCTAACCATTCAGCAAATTGTTTCACAGCATAATGAATTCAGCACTGTGAATCAACACAGAAATTTTATTACTTCTTTTATTTGGAAACCCACGGGACACGGTACATTGGTGCACCTTCAGAGAATGATTCTTGGCTTTGCCCGAGGATGCCCTCTCCTCAGCTCTGCATGCCTGTGGTTAGGACCTCCGTTTCCACGGAGGAGTAGGAGCGGGACACGCCGGCCATGCCTGCTGCTGTACTGTAAGGCAGAGAAACCGCCTCGTGTTCTTGGAAGTTAGCCCTGCGTTACACAACGGCAGTTCAAAGGTTACAAAGGCACAGGCTTTGCCAGCAGACTCAACACTTCAAAGCCGTGGCAACAATTGTTGGATCAAACAGAGAGGAAAGAAGTTGCCTGCGGGTCTCCAAAGCAAACTGGAGTCTCAGAAGCAAAAACAGGATCCAGAAGTATCTTACTGAGAAACAATGAGGAAAAAAACCCGCTCGTTTAAATGGAACAAAAGCCCGAGTCCTCAAGAAACTCTCCAAGTTGCTTCCACATCCAATCAATATTTTCTCTAGCACATATGGAACAAGCCTCAGCCAACTTCCTCCCCCAGACATTCCTGTTTCTGACTATCCTTAGAAAGAAGCAAGACAGCTAATTCAATGAATCTCATTCATACTTATGGGAGTCGCCAGGCTTGGAGGCACAGTCTCACCACCCAGTTTTCCTGACTCAGCAAATTACTACAGATAAGCTCAGCCACAGGTACGTCCCTGCATATGTTCTCAGCTCACAGCGGACGCAAGGTAATGTCGCACAAGCTCGGTCCTCTAACGACAGCAGATCTGAAGACTGAAATTTCTGACAAGCGCAAAGGAAAGAAAGTTGAAATTATGACTGGTCTTAGATGACAGCTGGTCTACAAAAGCCACGTAAGTGAGGTGGAACTCCTGCTCCATACAAGCTTGACTCTTTCTTACAGTCAGCACCGAAGTCACATCAGCAGAGGAACGAACTAAATAACTTTGGCTGAGGCACGATGCCAGCAACTTGGATTTGCTTGAGTATGACCAAAGTAAATGCTCAGCTTAACTACTGCTCTGCAGATCATGTTCTGCTCTTCTCTCCCTCCTGCTGCGGCAAACCTGCTCAAAAGTTCTCTTTTAAGAAAATATTTGCTGCAAAATTAAAGCACCGACTCTTCGAAGAGGTGAAACCACCTCCATTTCAACTTCAACATCTTGAAGCTCGCAAGGATTCCCAATTCACACACTGCCAAAGAAGATTTGCTGAGGATAACAGCCCCCTCTCACCTGCCCCGTCAGCAACATAGGTGGGGGGTGTTTGTATCTACTGCTTCGATGAAGGGCACATAGTTCTAGCTCACATCATCACCGAAACGGGTTTAGGCAGAGATGTTTGACTTTGAAGTGGAAGGGTCAGGGCACCCATCACTTTCCACTGACCTGCCAGAGCTCATCTGATGGTGCCTCTAAGCCCAGATGCACAAAGTCTGAACTCTGTCAAAATACAGGGGGTTAACGCTGCCCGACCCTGAACTCCTGCATAAACCTCACCTGATTTTAATGGCATTTATACCCTTGTTGATAGGATGTGTTCAGGGTCTCAGCCACTTATGGGTATTTGAGAATTCAAACACAATTTTGACAACTTCCTACATTTTGATATATTTGTTAGTTCATTTTAGAAAAAATCCTGCAGTTAGCACAATTCCACCCAGGGAGGAACACGTGTGCTGTCTTGCCCTTGCAGATACTGGAAATATCAAGAAACACAATGATTTAAAATATTTTAGAAATTCTGGGTCCACAGCAATGACTGCATTTTAAAACTCTGCTGGTCATTTATTATTTACAGAAGCATTTTAAAGGGTAAATTTCACATCACGGCAACCTGTATGTTCATGGCCAAGGGTTCATTTGAAGATGTGGCTTGAAGACCTCTTAGAGGAATCTGGAAGGGAAGAGGATGTCCTAAAAATGAAGCCAAGTTTCTCCCAGTGTGTCGTATAGGTACAACACTAATCTTACTGTGAGATCATGCCAATAAAGGCAGCAAGGAAAAAGAAATACATATGCCTTAAATTCTGAAAAGCAATCTCTGACTTGAAGTTCATGTTTGTGTGGCAGACTGCTGTTATCATGGTCAGTCCCAGCCACTGCATTTCTACATGCATTAAGCAGCAGGCCTTGTGGCAGCCTGTATTTTACATTCCTGTCTGTCCTGAAACCCCACAATTTTCCATTTGTATGGCACTTTACTGCCTCTTCATTATATACCCAGGAAGCAATGCTGATGGATTAGCATCACATCCAAAACAGAATCTGGCATCGTCTCAGACTCACGCGATTTACAGCAACTGCTGAGTAAATTTGGATATGTTTTTAGTTCCTACTCTTTCTTTTTTAAAAAAATAAATCTTAAGAAAATACAATCCCAAAGGCTTAACAGGCACACATTTACAGATGGCAGCAGTGGGTCAAAGCGACATCTTTTCCTGATACTATTTATGAGAGCCAAACAAACTGAACATATTATGAGCCATTTATAACGCTCTTCAGCAGAACAGTCAGCCAAGAGACAGAGCTGAAAGCCTGTTGTTACAAAAGGTATCAAAGTGAGGAGGAGAACAGTATCTGTAATTACTACTCTGGTGATAAAACAGGCATAGTACAGCAGACGGCTTTAGCACAAGATCACTGTTAAATAAAACACTGGCTCGAATGCCAAGGAGCGAACATTCAAGAGGGAGCGAACTGAGTGGAAGTGTATAAAGGCAGCAAACGTAGCTCAGCTAACCTAGAAGTTACTTTCAACTCTAACCAAAAAGACCAACACCCGCATAACGTTCCATGTTGGTAAAACAGCCCCGCTGCAGTCAAAAAATTTGCACAATAAGGAATTAATCAACACTTACACAAATGACAGGACTGGGCATACTGGTGGCACAGGATCCTGACCACGTAACACTGATAAAAAGACATGTTAAAACTCTAAACCCAAAACAAAACCAGCACCTAACAATATCAATTTTCTTGGCTTTTTCACTTACTACTTCATAAACTTCTCAGTTTTTCATCAGAAACACACCAATTCATCTTTTTGGCAGCTTTATAGTTGTAGAACATTGACAAAACATGAGCGAAGTTACAATCTAAAAAAGGGTTTCTTTTTGGTTTTAGAAGTCTTGAAAAGTATTTTATGGTCAGAAGTAAGGCTGGAATTAATTAAAGTGATTAAGGCTGCACCATGGAATAAGGAGCTGCAGCGCTCGCTTTAGAGCAGGGCTCAAGCGCTCAGTGGGTTTGGAAGCAGTAGAAAGGATGCTACCACTAACAAGGCATTTTGAATAACTTTTTCAGCTTGCAATTTTTTTAAAATTAAATGTTTCTGTAAAACGTGATTTCAGCATTAACTATGTAGTAGTATCGTCCTTCAGCTTGAGACTCAGCGCTTCAAAGACACTTCAAAAGCTTGAGACTCACCTAATCAGCTCTCTAAGATCATTTAAATTATGCTGTAACATGAACAAGGAAAGGAAAAACAGCAGTAACAGCAGAAGACGCAAATTCAGAACCAATGTATACCATTACAATACAATTTCAGCATAAAAAGGCATTGAACATCATAAAAGATTCAGACTTAAAATACCCAAACGCTTTCTCAGTGACCCATCCGTACCCTGAAAAACCTCAGGCTGTATCAGACAAATCCCTTTCCAGACGCTGTGGTTGGAAATACAAACCATTCACCGGCGACTCTCTCAAGCTGCCTGGATGCCCAGCAAGTTAGCTGAGGTCTCAGGAAAACCTGTGAGTGGGGCCTGACAAACTACACAATAATTAAAAGTTACTTTTTAAAAGCTATGTAAAGCAAAGAGTTTTCCCATCCTAAGTTAACAGCCTTCACACATTTTAAGAAACAAGAGATGGGAGACATACAGTCTTGGTGATATGTGTATATACGTGTATGCATACATATGCACACACAAATATAAACACATATATCCATGGCACCAACATTCCCAACAAAAGCAGAACAGTTGCTGCCTTGTCTTCACTTTACACTGTTGCACATGCTGATGAGTTACAAAGGACCAGTGATAGAAACCCCAGACATAGTAACAAACCCTGCTTCACCTAACCTCCTGGCTTCTGGTTATCTGGGGGAAGGAAAATTTACATTGGAAAACTGGGAACCTTGCTTTAAGGCTTGTCAAATGATTAATATTACATTTAATGGCTGATTAATACTTATTTAATGGCTGGCCCTTGGAGACTGTAACCTAGTTTACTAATTTAGACAGGGATCAGTCAGTAATATTAAGTTGTGGATCCTCCTTTATCTTATCACTACACTCATATGTATGCTTTGTATGGAAAACTTTATTTGATAATAAAAATAGCATTCACAGACTTTCTCCTTCTTTGTTGCTACATCATATACATAGTGTCTGTTCCAAGGAAAGAAGCTCATACTGGGTAAGTCCACATCTACTCATACTAGTGTTATGTATAAACCAAATAAGTCAAATAAAGCTATGAACAATGTAGTATTTATATATGCATAGTGTTTTATAAAAAAGATTGGCCCACATACTGCTTTTCATCAACACAGAAAAGAGCGTTATGTCTCTAGCACATTGCAAGAAATGATGACTGAAGAACATAGACTGCATACAAGTGCTTAATAATATATAAGCAGGCCCACCATGAAGAAAGAAATGATATTCAAACCAACAAAAGCTTTAGAATTACTTATACAGTCTCCCATTTTAAAACAGCTTTACATACCTGATTCAGTTTACATTAAAATATATCCCCTGAATCAATTTGTTCCATTTTCAGAAATATAAACACTTAATCACATTCCTCACAGCTAAATTTTGTCATAAATCCTCTTTTATACAAGAAAAAGGCAACAGTTTTGTTTTTTTTTCCAACAGGCTCTATTAATTACAATTTAAACTGTACACACAATGATCGGCCATCTTCTTTCTTGGTTTTGTTTTTTACAGTACCATGGCAACAACAGTGATAGACTTGCAATGATTTGTGTTCATATGGAAAATGTGAAACAGTATACATGTACACACCAATGCACTGTAAAAAGCAGCAGTTTACTTTAGTGGTCCAACAGTAACGGCAAACATTTTGGCTCAGCTAGGCAGAAATCCATTAAAATCTTATACCAATACTACAGCAGACTTACCACACAACTTGCAAATTTAAAAATACAACTTAGAAACTTGCAGGTTTCCCTTTTGCTGCTGTCCTTAGATTCAAAATTACAGCATATAACCAGTATGGATAGGCTTCTACAACCAGGTTGTCCCACTGATTGCCTCTTTTCGCCTGTGTTTTTCCTTTGATACATCTTTTTTTATTTTTTTTTCCTTTTTTTATTTTGTTTCCCTCCAGCAAGTGCACTCCTTTTGTCTCAGTAAGGATGAACCAGTAAAATAATTAAAAAAAACTTTAAATACAGAGCGAGAAGAAGAGAGAGCTTTTGGAATTTGGCAAAGTAAGAAAAGCCCACTGGTTTTGCCTGAGCAGAAGGAATACACCTACTCCGAGAGGGAGGACTTTGCTCCCATCGCATTGTGCCTTGTCCCAGGATCCCGATCCCTTCCCTCGCTTCAAAGCAGACAAACAATACCATGCATGCTTGGGTTGCTGTCCATATACATCTAGAAGATGAGGAGGGCTGCGGCGGCTGCCTTAATGAAATATCGTTAAATGTTGCTGAGGCTAATGAGAGATCAACAGTCTACGTTAGTGTGTGACAGGCATGGTGGTTACCAGTCCTTCTGCCTTTGCGCAGCCTGTAGAGGGGGCCTGAAAGTATAAACTGTTCACGGAACAAACTAGAAATTCCTTATCGTAAATCATCTTGTGCTGTGTGGGTTTTTTTTTTTTAATTATTATTTATTATTATTATAAATATCCTTCATTGAAACAGTAGTCTCTTCAAACAGTTCTTGCAATTTTAGGAACATTTGTTTTTCGTTTTTAATTCCTTCAGCAGGAGCGCTCCATTCCTACTGAGATGAACAATTTTCTTCCTTCCCCACCCCCAACCCTTAAAAAATTTTCTACATACAGTGTAGCAGTGAGTCACTAGAGAACAGTCTGGATCAAATTATTCAAACTTGGTCATAAAATCCTTTGCCTATATTATATTACTGGCTACCCCCATTTACTATATCGGGAAGGGGGGAAAGTAGCCCAATAAAGGAATTATTCTTAAGAAATCTACAAAGAATGTAGAAACAAAATTTTATAATCCTTTAGGACCAACATTTGGCAAGTAATTAAAAAAAAAAAAGAATACACTGAAAAATACTTTCTTTAATATTATACATCAGGCACAACACTTTTTTGTTTTGTTTTGTTTTTTTGTTATGATTTCATCTGCATAAAAGGTTTGTAGGATCAGCAGGTGCCGGATGTCTCCTCGCCTGTGAAAGCCAGATGGTTTCAGCTCCCGCACTTTCTCCTCCGCTCCCGCGGCGTGGGGAGGGCGACGGGGACCCCGGAGGAGCCCCTCAGATGCTGAGGTCGGTGCTGCACTCCTTGTACGGCCGCCTGCGCTGCTCAGGCGGGTGCCTGCGGCTCGGCTCGTGCTTCCAGCCGGGGTCTTCCCTCTCCCGGTGGCCGACTCGCTCCTCCCTGAGCCGTCTGTCGGGTGACCTCTCCCTCCGCCGGTCAGACGACTTGGCCCGCCGGTCAAGGGAGCTCTCTCTTCTCCGATCGGGTGACCTCCTCGGCTCCGTGAGTCTCTCCAGCGACCGCCGCCGCCGGCTGGGCGACCGCTCTCTGCGCCTCTCGGGGGAGAGGTCTCTCCTCCTCTCGTGTCGCTCCCGCCTCTCCAAAGTGTTGTCAGCGCTCCTCGTCCCTTCCCTCCGCTTTTCGGGAGACCTCCGCTTCTGCCCGTTCACCACTGCCCTCTCCAGCTGCCTCTCGTGCCTCCTCTCCGGCGACCTCTCCGTCCTCCTGCCTGGCACGTGGTCGTTGGTTTTAGAAGTCCCATTCCAAGTGTGGTGTTCATTGGGATGTCTGCTAAACTCTCTGCTGCCTTTTAGGTCTCTAACGTAAGTCCGCTTGTCCCCATGTAGTGATGATTTGTGAAGGTCTGGTGGATAACTGGACTCCGATGATGGGTGCTGCCGTCGGTCGGATGGCACGGGTTTCATTTCCGATACATTTTGTGAACCTGTGGCGGGACTGTTCCTGTCACTGCTGGGGTCTGAAAGAAAATAACAGCAAAGCATTTGGTACTGATGCCTTCTGCAGCGCCGTGACACCACTTATCACTCTTCAGACTTCATTAGTGACAAAAACAAACAACTGTTAAAAGCAGTCAGTGAAGGCTAACCGAAGCTTTTGTTAATTTAACTGCGAACGAGAGTTACAGGTTAGTACTGGTGCTGCTCTGTTCGTTAGCCGTGTTTTGGTCCAAGCTGATATCATCTTTACGCTCTTCTGGTCATGGGGCATTTTACATTTTCCCCAAGCCCAATTCATAATGTTTCGGTTACACTACTTTCTTTCCAGTGGAAAAAAGAAAAATATTGTAGTTCGGGTTGTTGGCTGTGTTTTTTTTTAACGGTTTCCAATAAAGAGGGCCTTTAGGAAATGATTTTGTTAAGACTTTTGAAAGAACTGCCTTCCAGGTGTGGGAGGCTTTGTTTCAAATAACAGAAAATGTACAGAAAATAGAATTCATCATTAAGTTTTCACTTTGTAAAATAACATTTTGAAGGTGTGAGAAATAGACTGTAATCATGCAATTTCCATTTTGTTTAAGACTTTACTTAATCTCACTTAGTTCTACCATGTTACAAGAAGTCCTAATGTAGATTTTGGTTTTGCCACAATGATTCGAACAACGATGACAGAAGTTATGATTTTGTTCATATCAAAGCAATGAAAAGATACTGTAATATGTGGGATGACTTTGATTAAAACCTAATCTCCAGTTCGTTATTTTTAATGTAGTATTTGGGTAAAACAGAGCTGAGCTACCTCTGCGAGACAAACTGCAAAGCAGCAGAAAAAAAAAAAACCAACAACCCCAAAACTAAGAACCAGCCCTGCGCTGTAGCTAAGCTACAACTGCTCGCGTCATTTTTAACGGATGTTTATGAATGATTCATTATAGACACGGCAAACGTTAAGTAGCTGTGCTGACTTAATGAGGGTGTTACTTTTCTTTGCTCATGGCTTTCTTTTTTAAAGCAGCTTCTGCACAGCAGCTCGGCTGGCGTTAGCTACGCTTCCTGCAGGCTTCCTGCCGCTTGCACCTAGACACCCACCTCGAGGTGGACTGTCCTGATGGCAACAACTGAAAACCCTCACAAAAACTTGTGGGGACGGGTCTTTCCCCCCCCCCCGGTTTTCTCCTTTTTGTCTCCCCTCCCCAAAGCCAAACGCTCTACATGCTCATTCCTCCTGCCACCACGCAAGGTGTCTCCCATCTGATGGCATTTCCACTCCTCAGCCTGGGAGGGTCGGTGTGCGCATGGGCCATGAGTTCTGTGATTTCCAGGTGAGACCCGTGTTGTGACTCACGTGTGTGCATTTTCGCTTATTAGCGTTTTCAGGCAGCAGCTGGGGACCACACCAGCTTTTCTGTAGCTGTAAGCACGTGGCTTGTGGCAACCTGGCTATCGCACAAGGTACAAGCGAGGTTTAAACGTGTCCTGTGGTGTACTTACAATTCGGGGGACGCAGGGTGCTCGGAATGAATTGCTGTACATATAAAATATAGCGAAGCGGAAAGCAATGTGAGGGAATTAGGCCACAGCACAAAAACACCTAATATTGATTTTAGCTACAAACCGTAGTTTGATTATGGCCCATAAGGTAGAAGCAAGACTCCCCGAGCTTGTCATTTCTCATACATGCAGCGATATTAGGAGGTATCATCGCTGAGGAAGGAAGAGCCCAGCACCAAGAAAAGTAAGAGAAAGAGAAAGAGAAAAGTAGAAAATTTAGATTCCCTAGAACAAAGATGAAAGAAAGAAAAATCTTCATATTTTATCTTAGAATAAAGAAAGTTTATTTTTCCAGTCAGATTGTCTAGGCTTCACCCAAATATAAGGCTGCAAAGACAGCAGTTGTTATTATTGTGACATAAAGAGACATCTAAAAGGTGATTCAATAACCCAGACAACGAGAGCATCCATTCTAAAAGACAGCTGGAACAGCGACACAGAATGTCATAGAAAAAACAGTAACAATCAAACAACAACGAAAAATAAAGTCCACCAGAGACCACAACATTAAAAATAAGTACAAAACTCATTACAAAAATATACAGCCTCATAGAGAAGCACGTTCCAATCGAGTCAGAAAAATATTGGAACTTAACATTATTCGAGGAACCATTTGCGACTGCAGCGAACAGAACGAAGAGAGGAAGGAGTCCCAAATGTTACAAGGATATTCTTTACAGTAGTGCAACCCCTGTATATTAAATCCTTGCTTGGAGAATGAACGTTTAGTGGTTTAGCATTAGCCAAAAGAAAATTGGTGGTGGATTTCCATCCTCAGTGCAACAGACATATGCTTTGAGAAGTGAAGCACTTAATTTACAGGGTATTTATGCAGTCTAGTATATGATACAGTACTGTACATCCAAAGGAGTATAGGAAAAGACAAAAGTAGAAAGAACATTACAGAATTTCAGTGCCATCATTGAACCTTCTGGTGTGCTACTTATATTACAGAAGTGTAAACCCACAACTTCCCTTCCGTATTGTTAAACACTTCAGTTGTTTGTTGGTTATAGTCTGAATTGGTCATTTTAAGTTAAATAATGAGCAAAGTGAGCAGAAACTCTCAAATGTGGCAGAGTAAATGAAAAGAAGATCTAGTTCGTAAATTGTGCAGAAGGGGGTTGTTTCTGGATTTAGGACATGGAGTGAATGATAAACACAGAACTTACTGACACAGAAATAACCCAAATACGGGGAGAAAAATATAAAGGACATCCCTTCAATCATCAGTTTCTATAGAAACTCAAAGACCTTTGGTTGGGAGTAGCCCTCCATCGAGGGCACAATATTTGACAATTATCTCAAATAAATAAGACATAATTATAATATTAAATAGTGTGCTAAGTTAAGCCACCCAGCAATCCAACCTCCGGGGGAAGAAAAGGAAATCTAATGCAATTCTTAGTAAGAAACAAGGCCTGAATGTTTCCCCCAAGACAAACACGAGAGCACCTTTTCACAACCTCCTCACCTTTTCGGACCTTACAAATTAACTAGTTGAAACCAGCAGACAGTTTAAGGGGGAAGAAAAGGGCTCAGGAGGCCAAATCAATATATTTTTGCAGTAAAGCTTTTTTTTTTTTTTTTTTCTTTCTTCTTTTTCTTAAATAACTTTATAAATATTTACATAAATATTAAGGGAAGGCAAAAATCTCATAAGCCATCTTGGCATTCATGTCTATGGATACAGACAGGAACTAAGAGAAAAACCTAACAAAAAAAAATCACTGCTTCAGAATAATAACTCAGGATCCCAGTTTTTGCATTGATTAGAAGTAGAGACCTATTTGAAACAACAATTCAGCCGCTGAGAAACAGTTTGGCACAGTTCAATGACATTCCTTGTTTGGCTGGACAAGACAATAAGGTTTTTTTGTATTGTTTTGTTTTCCTCTCTGATCACCAAAAATACTGCTATGATGATCTTGCCTTACACTGCGCCCCAAGTCCATGGAAGCAAGCAAAGGATGAAATGTGTAGAAAATTCAGCACAAGCGAGGCAATTAACCATATGTTGCAAAGGTTGGTAAGACACTGGTGAGAAAGGAAAATAAAAAAGAATTCCCGCTTCAGATCTTGAGACAGATCATTCATGGAGTGATGCCAGGGAAGAAAGGAATGTTTTCATAGTTTGACCCACCATATTCTGGGACAGAGCCATCTCCACGTTTCAGAAACAGGCGGACCCTGCGGCCACCATTTTTAATCAGTTCGATGGCCCGAGCGTGCTTCATGTTCTTGGTAGTTTCTCCGTTGATCTCTAAGATTTCATCACCGATCTGTCAACGTTATGAAAGAAAAAGAGTCTAACATTAGAAACACGTCCCCAGGAGCATCACTGCCAGCACACCACTAGACAACAGCCACAGCAAAGGTGGAGGGACAACTATGCACGAGGTGAAGCTAAATACACCCAACTCCTTCCAGTGACAGTCCACAAAAAACAGTGTGCAGGGGCCTGGGAGACAAGAAGACAACAGGAAAGCCTGAGGTATCAAAATATTTCATTGCTGTTCTGTAAAACCACATTGCATTACTATATTTCTCAATAGCTAGAGCTCTGTTAGAACTGGTGTTATTTTATTTTGATTATCTGTAAAGTTTTTGGTCAACGTCGTCACTTGTTTTACAGTTTGCTGTAACTGGGGTGTTGAAAGAGCTCTTTCAGATCCATTTCTCACTTGGATATAGATACCTACTATGAACCAACAAAGCTGCTTCTGTAAATATGATCATTTATCAGGACAGGAAAACAGGGGTTGGAAGAGCTTGCCAAAGCACTGACCTCCACAGGGCAGCACTACTTTATTTTCATAACTTTTGGACCTATAAATTCGCCTCTAGACAAAAGTTTTTTTGAAAATGCCCTCTGCATGATATATCTGGAGGAGAAGAAGACAAAAGGCACATGCAGCAAAGTTATACTGCATTCTTTAACAGTGGAGCGAGGAGTACATAAAACTTGTCAATTTAATTTTTCTGTAGGCATTTTATAACATATGCCCTTGCTATAGTGTTTATGATTTAGCTGATGTGTGAAGTTAACAGATAATACTAATAAAAAACTACACTATAATTTTGTAACCTGTGGGTCAGTACACATGCTCTTTCCCCTCTCTGCCCTTGAGCAAAGGAGGGAGTCAGGTGCGACATCCTGATTCTCTACCCACAGCTGCAACTTTAGAAGGGCCGACAAAGATTGTGACTATTACATTTTCATTGCTACATGCACCCGTGTTAGGCTTTACAAGTCAGATTATGTATTACAATTTGGAAACCTGGGTTGGAAGAAGGGGGTGAAGCCTTCCAATGCACACACACATCGCTACAGACTGTATACAAAGAGTGACAGAAGCCACGCACAGAAGTAAATAGGAACCACTGCTCCTTTCAGTTAACATCTAATTTTCCTTTTAGCTGGCGCAGCAGAAGGTGTGCCTGTAGGTGAGTCAGGGAAGTCAGCTTATTGCAAAGAAACGTGTTTTTTAAATCTGTTTGTGCATACCCTCATCTTCCCACATCTCTCAGCCGGACCATCCTCAGCTAGCCGCAACACGTACAGGTCCATGTTATACTCCCGGCCACCTCGCAGGCTAAAGCCAAACCCTTTGGCTCCTCTTTCCAGCTCAACAGTGTAAAAATCTTGGTCCTGCAGGAGGGAAGACAACATATGTACAATTGAATGGAATGCTAAATACTGCTCTACTCTCACTTTAAAGTTATTCAACCAACGAACATTTATTGGTTGTGTTACTCATAATTAAAAAAAGTTGAGTTTTCACACACAGACTAGGGTTTCCTGCTTCCTCAGATCCCACCCTGCAGTTTGGAGTCCTGGCAGTGGTCTGCAAAGGGCTGTTTGAATGAATGGGCTTGGCCACGTCCCATGCACTCTTAGGCACCTCTGTTACACAACACTCCCGTGCCCAGGGCAGAAAAGCGTGTTTCTGGAGGGTGGTTAGTGTTCTACCAGCTGCACAGGAAGGTCAGGGTAACCACAGTTGCAGTGCCAGGCTTTAGTTAAATGGCTAATGGCACCTGGGGTGACTTTATGCCATGGTGCTGGCTTTTCCTTTTTCTTACCACCTCATCTATTCCTTTGCAAGAAGCTCAGAAGCATGTGCACTGTTTTTCACAAATGCTGTTAGCGTAGGGATGTCCTGAAGTCCCTAATGGAAGAGGTTACTTCTGGGATGGCCAGTGGCAAAGAAAGATAACAGTGAGACAGATAATCTCTCTAATTAGATGCCATCTGTGAAAGCTGGAACATTCCAGCTACTGCCCCTCATTAAGTTTTTCTCTTTTTTGTCCTCTGAACTAACCATTCGCACACAACCGTACTTTCTGGAGAGGCCCTTCAAAATATACAATTCAATAAACAAACACATAAATTATTACTGTCATTAAAATGTCAGCTGTGGTGGTTTTGTTGTTGGGGTTTTTTTCCCCTCCCTAAAACTTTTGAAGAGAATGTGCTGGAAATGTTTCTCAGCTGAAAAAACAACACGTATTAAGAAACTAATCAGCAAATTCCTCTTACTTCAGCAAACAGGCTGAGGGAGAACAGCTTCCCAGTAGGAATTTTCAAGGGAAATATTTGAATACAGCCCCCTCAAGCAGATTGGAAGCAACACTCTGTGGTAAACAAAACAATTAGAAAGCTACTCCTTACCTGCGCGGCTTGGGGTGGTTTGAAATCAAACTGGGATTCCTGCTTTGGTTTGGTGTTGTTCCTGCTGTAACGGAAGAGAGAAAGAGGGAGAGAGGAAAAAACCAGCTCATGGAATGTGAAGATGATCAAGAAATACCCAAAGAGAGAGCATGTCAACATGCACTCCTCAAGGAAAACAATCTGACCTGGTCTCCTGTGGTATTTGCTGAGGAGTATGTGTGGTTGTAATTGTAGCAATTTTTTCTGCATTGGTCAATAAAGTAGCATTGGAGGATTCTGCAAAATAAATTTTTTTTCATTATGAGGGACGACCATTGGCCATCTGCTGAAAGAAAAAAAAGCTTTGCAAAGGCATTTCACTGAAAACCATCATTATGTTGTTTTTAAAGAACTCTGAGATTGGCTCAAATTTCTTAAACCCAAAAATTAACGGGATAAAGTCTAAGCTATGTCATCACAATTATGTATATGAAATCAGAAAATGAAAAACAAAAAAAAAATATTGGGAAATTTGGATAGAAACACCTCTGACCGTTAGACCCACTCAGAATGAAGCCTGACTTGTGGTGTAAGGGTTGAAGAATGTTTTCCCTGCAGTCTAATGACATGAATTCAGATCATTAGAGTCTCCAAATACGGTAGGTAGGCTGGATTAATTTTATAGTAGCAATAACTATTCCATGGATTATAAGCTTATCAGCGCTTCCTCCATCAGAAACTGCAATCTTCAGTAGGATTGAGATGTGGCTTTTATCTAATACCTCACAAGGTGATATTGAATGTGGCTAAAACCCAAACTTACTGCAATCCATCTTTGAAATACAATCCACTGCTGCCTGAGCACTCAAAGCTGCATGCAGGGATGTGGAAGCACCTGTACCAAAAGCATCAACAGCTCTGGGTACCATTTACAAAAGGGCTCACCGAGAGAGTACAAAGAGCAGGATTAACTTCAAAACTCCATTTATGCCATGGTAAAGGGCTCTCAGCCCAATATCAGCCTGTGCAAATGCCACATTTCTCTACACACAGCAGGAGGTGCTTCCAGGAGAGGTCCCCTCTCCTGCTTCACAAAACTGGGACAGGAGTTGCTGGAGACACAAATGAAAAGTGACTATCTAGGTGTCCCTCAGTACGGCATGGCAAAATGGTCCCCTTGCCATTTTGGAGCTTTACATATTGGACTTCAGTAAGGCCAGAGTTAACCCAGAACTCCTTTAAAATTCTGCCTAAAATTCAGGTCACGTCAATGACATTAGCCAAATACTAGCAACACAGTTTTGGAGGAAAGACCTGGAACTCCTGCATATTGAACTCAACACATTTTCCAGAAATGCATATTGTATCAAACCTGAACTGAACTGAAATTAGTACTGAAGCACTTCGAATTTTGAATTGCTCTGCAAGTCAGCAGTTCCTGAAAACACCCTTCCCCTCACACAGGAGCCTGAATTCAGAGGAAGAGCTGATGGTACATGCTTAACCACTCAAAACATTGAACAGTTGTATTGGTTGCATACACAGAATGATGGGCACAGTCAATAGAAACATTCACTCCTTAGGCATGGCATTCCCAGCTGAAGTCACTGCAGTGGCAGGCACTCCCTCCCTCTGTGGAACAGTTCTGCACACAGGAGACCCCCACTTTGTGTCTATACTCATTCTATCCAGGAGAGGATCACAGATGACAACTATAAAATACTGACCACAACTCGCTTTTCGAGATCAAACTCTAAACTGAGTGCACAATCACTGGTTAAAACAACGTGCCTTGTTTCTTGGCTGAATTTCTCTAGTTCCATCCCTTCTCAAAAAAAAAGAACCCAAAACCCAAACAAAAAAACAAAAGGCACCATCAGACAACAGCAACAAAACCCAGGTGGAAACATCTGGCTCTCCAAGATAAAAATACAGCATCTTCTACCCTGCCCTTGTTTGCCCCTGAAGCTCTAGGCATCTGGTAATTCATTTTACTGACTGTGGAGAAATCTACCATCATTAAACAGAGTCCGGCTGTAATACAAAATTGCAGAAATGGGAGTTTTTTTGCATGAATTAAGGCGAGGTGGTGCTCTGGGGCTTACTTGGTCCTGGGAACTTAAGTCTATTTCATGAATTTATTTTAAAAGTGGAGAAATCTAGAAGAGGTGATGATTTTTCCTTTCTGTAGCTAGTGCATGTCAAGGGAAACTGAGGAAAGAGAAAAAGAAGAACCATTTGAACAGATGGGTGCAATGGGAGCACAGCTCCTTTGCCTGCAGCACTATGCCCAAGTTAACATGCCCAAACCTCCAGCATATGGAGCTGTAACATCTTCCGGAGCAGAGCTGTCTTGTGCCCGGTGGCTCAGAGAGCAAGAGAGCTCCTGGGTCTGCCTGCACCTCTCAGGGTAGCCATGACCAACACATACCCTTGCGAGGATGTGCCACTGACAGCTGGCTTGTGGGAGAAGGAGGTGTCCCTATGTGTGGTTACACTGTTGGTTTTTAAGAAATAATTCTGTGTATTTTATAAAGATGCCTTGATGCTAAAATCTGTCTCCAACCTACGAAGGCCCTAAAACGTGGTTAAGTGTTCTGTATTCATCCAGAACAAAAGCCTCTGAAATTCTGCACAAATATTTGGAGATCAGATGAAGATGGGCTTCAAAGAGAATGCAAGATTTTTACCCGTTAGTAAGTCACACTACGAATACCAAGTAGAGCAACAACACATCTTTGGTACAGATGTATCTTCATGCCACTGTACTGCATCTATCTTTAGCCCAGCCCATCCCATGAGTTGCGCATAATTTTGCTAGGTTTTTAGACACTAGTTCAGGACGCATGCCAGCCACCATGCAAAACCGCATCAGAACACAAATACAGAAAAAATTATCTCTAGTAGAATTACAATTGTATGTTCTACATCCTACGTATTTCATTGATTCCTTGCCCTGTTCTGCCCTAGAACACTCAGAAACCAATTAAATGCCTAATCGAAGCTTGTTGTTTTCAGCTCTCTGTATCCTTGCATCAGCTGGGAGCATGCGAAACCATTGTCATTTCATTGCAAATACAATCCTGCAGCGGTCTACGGCAATGAGTTGGTGCAAGACTTATTGCAAAGCAAAAACCCTTGGTGTTTTTAATAATGTTAGAAGAGATTAGCAGTGTGAGTTTATCGTGAGTTTTGTGATGAGCCTTAGTTTGATGTTTAGCTGAGGAGCATGGCTTCTGCTTTATTCTTCCCCCTGCCACCACCTTTAAGTACACTCTTAGAGCATTTACATTTACCAAAAAGGCACCCAAAAGTCAACAAAAAGAAAACAACAAATCAACAAAAGCACTTAAAGACAACAAAAATGACATTGAGACCAATTTCTTAAGTCTCATGGGGTTTAGAGCAAACCCTTCACCATTTTGAGAATGTCTGGTGTAACTGGTTTTTGGAAATCAAATACAGGTAATACTATGCAAAGTTGGCGATCTGACTTGGAATTCCAAAAGGAGAGTAAATAGAAAGACTCAAAACCTCCATTGCTATGAGAGAGAAGAGCTCACTCCTTCTATAAATTACAGACTTGCACCTTCTCTAGGAATACATGATGTCAGTCACAGGTACCGATTTCCCTTCTAATCTAAGCAATTTAACATGGCATTTTGTGCACCTATTCGCATGAGCAAGCCTGGCTGAGCATTCACATCAGGAGGCTATACTCTTTCTAAAAAGTTTTTAAACCATTCAAAAGTTGTTTATTTCTTAGGTACTTTTGCCTCTCCAAAAATTTAACTATTTATTTATTTATTTATGTTAAAGATTCACCTCCCTGGATTTTTGACAAGATACCAAAACACAGGTAACAAACAATACTTCTCCCAGTTTACCTCCCAAAACTGGCATGCACTGGCCTGCTCAAATGTTAGCCTGATTCACAGCCATTTTATTATTCAGCACCACAGTCTGCTGGAAGCAGCAAAGGATCATATACCATTTGACCTGGTAGCTATTAATCAGCAGGAAAATAAACCCTTTATGCAAAGCCTATCATCCTAAACAGAAATAGTTTATAACCAGATCATTTCTCATTCTGGACTGTTTTTATCCTATAACTAAACATAGCAGAAACATGCTCCATGGGATAACTGAATCCACGTTTCAGATCAGAAAGTGCACGAGTTAGCAACTAATGAATGCGTCTCACTGGAAACCACATCGTGTAACTTCTCCATTCTGCTCTACAGCTACCAGGTTAATCCAGCCATACTCCCTCAACCTTCCTTTCAAATTTAATCACTCTTTCTCGACATTTAACTGAACGCAAATGTCTTGTACAACTTTAAAAAATGCTCACTAATACTGTATCTGAGCCATCATATCTTATACCTGCAGATTCAGCTTGAGAAGAGAGCAATGTAAAAAGATTTCTGCCTAATGAGTTCTCACTAGGAACCCGTCCATGGCAGAGCAGGACAATGAACAAACAAAATACTCAGAATTTAGAACCACAGCAATTCTAGTTCTGCTGCAGGTACTTTTCATATGTTTCTGCTTTGTTCCTATTTGGCATCACAGCTAGGGATCAATTTAATGACACTGACATATAACACAGATCCCTATTTTTATTAAATAGGTCAGTAACCTGAAACCAGTACCAAGTGACAGCATACTGCTGGGGATCCCGCACGCTCCCTCTGACCTGAAACCATGAGATCCTGTCTTGGGTAATTCTTACAGCAAGGGCTTGCAAGAAGACAGCAGCTCCAGAGCCATCACCATTTAACAAAGTAATTTAAAAATGTACTGAGCTCACTCCCAAAGCAACTCACCCAGACAAAAACAAATAAAATAAATCTTCTTTTGAACGGCTTAAAGCATGACAAAGTGTTTATCCCTTTCTGTGATCTCTTCACTCTATAGCCTGCATGTGTATATACAAAGCTTCAGGAATCACATGTATTAACAGCGATTCCCAAATATTTTAAAGCTGCATTATGAACCTAAGAATCAAAACAAAGTGTACCGAGATATGTATCAAATTGACAGAAGATCATTTTAAGGAGATACATGGAGGAATGTGATAGAATGGAATGGTATTTTTTTAATGTAGGCTCAGAACCTCCCTGTTTAAAAACAGTACATCCATTTCTACAGAAAGAAACAAAAAATAAACCTATGGAAGACTCACAGCCTCCCTCACCACTAATTCCAAAGTAGGAGTGGAAATCGAGTCCTCCATGACTTTGCAGCTCTGACTGATGCAAAAAGCCCAGGAACAAAACCAACGAGAGGGTCAGGTAAGACAGCAGGAAACATATACTTTACCATCTCCTGGAATGATGCGCAGGGTAACGGTGTTTCCTGCTTCCTTAATGAGGTTGACGATGTCTGAATGCGACTTGTTGGTGATGGAGCACCCATTCACGGCCAAGATCCGATCGCCTACTTTCAGCTTGCCACAGCGGTCTGCGGGACTCCCTTCAATTATCCGACCTATTTTGTGAGGCATGGCCACACATGCATTTCCCGCTTTTGTATTGGTTTGGGGGTTGTTTTTGTTTTGGTTTGGTTTTGGTTTGTTTTTTAATTGTTTACATACGTGGGAATACGGTGAAGGGGAAAAGGAGAAAAAGGGTTGAAAAGGGAAAGAGAAGGTTAAGGGTTAATTAATTAATGCATCAAGCAAAAGTTATTATAGGATAGCTTTGCTGCCAGTGTTCAAAACATTGGCAATCAACTAGTACGAGTGCACAATGCTTTACTACTTTTACGAAAAGGTGGTTTGTTAATTGCTCAGAACTTCCCCCATCTTGACTTTTCTTAATAAATGGTGAGATTTGTACAGACTACAACTGCACTTAGCAGCCCCATCATAACCCAAATCCTGATTTCATTTTTTAACAAAAAAATTGAAACTGTTTGTAAAAAACACAACCTTCCTCCTCCAAGATTACATCAATGTCAACCTCTCTAGTCCTTCCCTAAGTCAACTGCTGTTCAAGCTTCTGCCAATGTTTTGTTCTTTCTCGATTTAGAAAGATAAAAGTCTTCTAGGCCTAGGCGGGAGTGCAACTCCCTTTCTACTGCAAAGACCCACTCTATCAGCGCTGCATGGGGAAGCAACATGAACCGGTTTTCTTCCATCATGAATAAAGGTACTACCAGGGAAGCTACGGGACCACTACAGATGGGCCAAGACTGACAAAGGTAACTTGTTTGGTGCAGGCATCCACCTCAGCCTCTGTTAACCCTTCCCCTTTTATGATCTTAGATGGCATCAGGACGGGAGCAGGGAAGGAATAAGGACCTCCTCATTTAAATACCTCTAAAACCACACAAAAAACCATCAAGATGCCTTGACACACAGGGCAAGAGCACTTTAGGATGAATGTGTTTTGGAGACAAAGTTATCCTCCCGTTTCATGCAATTTTTTGTCCCAAAAACACAGGGTTGCTCATAAAATGCGGAATCGGGACACATGGGATACACAGCTTCACTCAGATAAATCCACCGGCGTTTTGTACAGCTTCTTCACACAGCTCAGGCACGCAGCATGTGATTAAACCCACGAGGTATGAAGAGAGGTCATCTCATACTTTGCATCCACAATACATTCACCCTCAAGATGCGCTTTCCCTTCTGTGCTGTAGTCTTTATTTGATTAGTAGTTTTAGAGATAAACATTGCTGCACACACGACAACACTGGAAAGACCATAAAGAAGAAGAGGCTAAGAAAAGGAATGTGAGGTGAGAGAACAAGGTTGGAAAGATGCAAGGAAAACTGGCAGAAAGTGTTAATGTTAGTTGCAAATGGTAGAGGGATATTTTTTTTTTCCCTTCTTCTTTTACTGTGATGTTAGAAAGTTTCTCTTTCTGGTAACACAAAGCCCCAGTTGAAAGGCTGCTTTGAGGGTAAGAGCTCCTACTCTGTCCAGTCCCCTGAACACAGCTACCAGACCCCACACCAAAGTGACCACGGTGGGTTTTAGAACCAGTTTGGCCCATCTCTGAATACTACCCATGAAAGAAAAGAACTACAAAGCAGGTCCAAAGCAAGCACCACTCAGCAGAGGGAACGCATCTCATGCAGAGTATTAGGAAAAAGCTGAATACACTTGAAAAAAATTAAAGGAAAAACAGTCACAGATCAACAGATCTCCATGAGGAGCCCCTGCACAGAAAACTTCCAGTTAGCGAGTGTCTTGGGCTAAAGCATACACAACTCTTTACAACCTCAGGTCAAGGTTTCTCTGCAGAAAAGAGTTAGAGCATAGTCTTCATACAGTAACAGTTATTTACACACATTTGCAAATACTTTCAGAAATTAAAAGCTCACTCCCCGGTTTAGACTGAGTTCAGTTTAATCTACGTTGCATTACACCACTGCGTTCTGGCACCACAACAGCTGTTCTGGAAGGGCACCAGGGACCACGTGAGACAGCCCCACCTGGGCACTGCCAGACCTCCTGGCGCTGGGTCTGTACTAGGTATTTCCCCCTTGAAATCCCTGCTGCCGTGACTGCCCAGAACAGTTAGAAATGGCCTGTTCTACATCAATACCAGCAAAAGAGGTGATGCTCCCTTGCTGTATTAGTAAGGGCATGGCTGATGGGCAATGGCAGGAAATTTCATTAAAAAGCCTAGAAAAAAGGGGGAAGGGCCACTTCTTCCCACATGCACCTGCATTGCATTTTGTCTGCAAACCACAACCCTTCTCTGGGAGGTACTGTGAAGATGGACAAGGCATGTGTTTTGACTTTCTTTCCCCCTCCACCCCTATCACATGCCACAGACTAACAGAGAGGGAACACCTTCTTTTTCCCTGAAAATTATGAGTGGATGCTGCCTCTGGCCCTTTTGAAGGATATGGAAAGGGAAGAAAATACCATTTCTGACTGTTTTCTCCCTTGCAATGATATTTCTGCTCTACAGCGGGCTGTTCTGTGCATACTTGCAAAACCAGCTTATGTGCCCCTCTTTTGCAGCAGCACCTGGGAAGGGGTGTTCTGCCTAGCAGAAAGGCCTGTCTTCCGAAAGAAACCAGGACCGCTTCTACTAGGGCAGGATATTAAGTGTGACATCACATGAACTTCATTTCCCCCTACCCTGAAGAAATGGATTTGGGAAGAGGTGGAATGGGTCATAAAACCCCAACCTGTTATTAACAGTATTCTGCATTTTATGTCTCACCCACAAGCAATATTAATTAAAACTTTCCAACTATCAGCAAGCTCACTCCCTAATGAGGATCCGAATAACCCTGATTACCAAGAGAAGTTAATCAGTTTAAGCATTACTGCTTTTAAATCAACTGCCCCGGTCCCACCACCAGGAGACATATTTCATTCCACCTGCTCCGTTTCTGCACTAGCAGACAGCATCACTGGGGGGATCCCTGGCTGCTCTTCTGAGAGCAAACCCCAGAAAGGCATCCAGCTAGCAGGGACAGCCGGGGCTTCAGGGAGCATCAGGAACCGCCACCAGCAGCATTTTTGCTCTTCACGTCAGGATTTCTCATTTCGCTTTTCTTGACCCAGTGCTGAACAAAACCCAGGCAGGAGGCAAACACCTACCAAGTCTTGGCCTCTGATTAAGCTATTAATTACATAAATTAGGACACGCTCATGACTTTTAATTAAACAGATCCCCACTCGCCTCCTTGCACTGCAGTGCTGAAACCTGCATCTCATTCGGGGCACGCTGAAGAAACCCCAAGACTTACCGAATGTCGTCCCTGCCTCCGGCCTGCTCACCGACGAGACGATGACAAAGCCAAACCCCTCGTTTTCACCGCGACGGATTTCCACGTCATAGGGCTGGACCACAGCGCTGACAACACCGCTGCCCCCGCCACCACCGCTGCCGATGCCACTGGTGCTGCCGCTGCCCGAGCTGACAGTGTTGAGGGAGTTCTGGCTGCCCTGTGGTGTTCGCTTCTCCTCCGTCAGCGAGGCCGGCTGGTTGCTGCTGTGGTGGGAAGAGGCTGGGGATGGGACTTCATTCTCTGCCTTAGGAACTGGGGAGGAAAAAAACCAAACAGACTGTCTGAGCAGGCTGCACTGTTTGGTGCTCAAAAAGTCCCATCCACTGAGAAAAAAATGAAAACGAGGAAAAAGCAAAACACCTGATAATTCATGACCATAATGACCAAGGATGTCACCACCAACAGCTCTGCGCAGGGACGGCACTGACCACACGTGCTCATCCTCTCCAGGGTACGGTCATGCAGCCAAAGCCTTGCGCTGCCGAACTACAGCAGCAGTACGGTTAAGCCAGTGCGGTGTGCTTGGATGCTCTGTGGCACTTTAAACCTGGATTATATTAGTTCACAGGTGCCTCCTTCAGATATCACATTCCCACTCCAGTCATACATGTGCAACCACGTATCTGCACACAAGCCGTGAGGAGAGAGAGTAATATCAAATACCCACCACTCAACACCTGTGTAGTTCTTAACTCAACGCTATCAGCTGGGTAGCACTCGTTGCCTTTGAATAATGTGATCGTAAGCAATAATAACTGCCCCCACTAAAGCAAAACAACTTGAGAACCAAACTTTTCTGGATGGAAGAACCAGCAACTATCATCTGTACAGTCTGGCGGAGTTGGGGGGAAACCAATAAACATTATTAACATTAACATTAATATTAAACAAGTGTTTAACAGCAGCTGTATTTGCCAAGTGGTATTAGTTTAAAATCTAATCAGCTACCACAGGGCTTGAAGAGATCTCAAAAAAAAAATCACTAAGTCCACACCCTGCTCGAGTCCGAGCCGACTATTCTTGCTGTCAGTCCTGACAGATGTTTGTCTAATCAGCTGTTAAATATCTTCCCAGGCAATCTATTGGTTGCAATATCAAACATAAATCTTCCCTGCTGCAACATAAGGGTATTATTTCAAGTTCTATCTAGCAGGCATATGGAGAACATATTATTCCCTTCCTCTTTGCAGTAGCCTCTTATAGTCTCGGGGAGTTTAACACCTCCTCCCCCTTCTCTGTTTTAGGCTGAAGAATCCCAATTTGTTCAATATTTTTTTGCAGACCATGTTTTCTAGAGCTCTCCTTATTCTCCCTAGTCCTCTGGACTCCCTCCAGTTGGGCTCTCTCCAACTCAAACATGTCTTTCTTGAAGTACTGGACCACATTGCAGCTAAGCCATCATCTGCTGGGAAATCAGGAGGGTTCCCCCCTGCCTACATCCCAACACAGTGTTTTCTTCACCTGAGCCAACCTCGGGTTAAAGCTTGGGGCACACAAGAGCTTCCACTTCTTGTTACTCAGCCAGTTCTCCACAGTCCATTTGTGCAGCTGAAAGCAGCATATTGCACTTGTCTCAACTGAATGGCTGCCTCCACTAATCAGGTCACTTCTCCAATTTGGTGAACTAAAATTAAATTGAAGATCTTAAAAGCAACAAGAAGAAAATGGATGCCAAACAAAACCTAAACCTGTAAACCCATCATCAAAAAAAGAGAGAGTTTTTAAATATTCTTGGATAGAAGTATCTCTCTGCATTTACATACTCAAAGTATGTAGTAAATATATAGTATTCTACATACTAAGAATACAGGACTACAAACTTTGCCCTATATGAATCTCAAGTCATGGAGCACCCGTTTTGGCAAACAATCTTTTTCTGCTGGCATATAGATGGAAGGAGGACTATGGGACCAAAATTCAGGAAGAGTCTTCTCTACAAAGTTAAGCCGGAATTTAATAGCCTGCAAATATAAGGTGAAAGAAAGGATCCTGAATAATTTATCCTAGAGTAAGTGTCCACATTTGAAATGATTTAGAAATAGCTCGGTCTGGCATAACAAGTCCCTGAATGAAATACCAAGACATTTCTCACGCATCTAAATCTTTTATGGTAATTTCCAGCCTGGAGGCTGTAAAAATGGATAGAAAATCTATGCACAAAAACAATACCAAAATTCAGCTGCCCTTCCCCTTCCTCCCAAAGCTCATCTCCTAACTCCTCTCACATTGGCAGCCCTTTGTCAGGGACGAGAGGGAAGCTATTAGAGGAGAGATGTAACCTGACATTTAATCTACAATGGGAAGAAGGAAAGAAATGAGAAGTGAACATTTATTTAACATTGTGCAGAAGGAGCTCAGCCCTGGATAAGTATACAGAGCTATTTCGGAGGTACTGTTTTCTAGCCCTGTCTTCCACTATGGGCCTCATTTTCAACCTGAATGTTATTCTGATGCTCTTTAGGATGAAAGTACATCACTGCCTACCTTTCTGCTGATGCCTAAACTTGAAAAGCTATGCAATATCCTTTCATTTGAGTAAGTGAGCTCTACCAAACCACACGCTTGAGCTCCCTAAAGGGTCTCAAAAGAAAAGGCAGCAGCACCTCAGTGTTACACTCCAATATCAAGCATAAGGTCACATGTCATATAGAAAGCTCATGCTCATGTCTTCATTTTCTTTGCTATCAGGACATTTTTCTGTCACTGATCCAGGTACCACCGTGCAGTGTCACTTCTCTCTGTGTCTTTGTCTTTCTGCCAGCTTCTTTTTTGTCCATTTAGTCCATACACTTGTCAGCACGTGCACAATGCCTAGCATAACTCAGACACAAACCTATCACAACAAAGATGCACGCCTTGCACTGCCAGAACCAGTGATGCTTACAGTCCTGTATCCTGCCATTAGCTGACTACATGTTGCAACCTCAGTTGGAGCTTCTCCTGAGCCTCCTTGCCTCCCCTCCTGTGGACTCTTTAGCATCTTTTCCCTCCCTCCCAATTTAAGGGTGGCTATCAGGCAGCACAGTTATTTTGAGAAGTATATAGAAAACACAGGCGGTCAAGCACAGTGTCTGTTGCCGCATGATTTAAACTAAAAGTGATATGTTGTGACTGAACATTTCCCCATTTTATCTGAAACCTTCATGAAGACTGGGGAAGCCAACTGAGATTTGCAAGAGTCTTGACTGGAAACAAAATACTTGAAAGGTATTTGATCAAGAACATAAAAGACTAAAAACAGGCAAAAGAGGAAGAGTAACACCACATCCCCGGAGTTCTCCCAGTATCACATGGAGAAGTACTTTTTCTTTAAGCCATTTGCCGAACAGATGGAGTCTGGCAAGAAAATCTACCCCTGCCGAGCGACGCTGCAGCCTACCTGTGTAAACCACTTTGCGCCTGACGGTCAGATTGACGTGACCTTGCTTGGCTGCCTGTTGCATAAGCTGGACGACAAGCTGGTGCGATTTCCCGACAACAGGTGTCCCATCCACACAGATCAGCTCATCACCCGATCTCAGGCGGCCATCAGCATCAGCAGCACCCAGCGGTACAATGTGACCGATGTAAATCTGAGGAATTAGTGGAAAGAAGAGAAAAGAAAGAAAGGGGAAGAGGAGGGGAAGGGAGGGAAGGAAGAAAAATAGTGATAAATGAGAATGAGCTCAACAGCCAGCTGGAAGCAATGGACATTGGTAGTTAGACCTAATTTAGTAAGGACAAGAAATTGTTGACAAATGACTGCCGGACAGGAAAGTTGCTCCTGTGAAAGCAGCTCCATGTGAACACAGCCACATCGTGAAATTGTAATTCATCGACATCTTGTTTCTTTAGGTGGTCCGTTCACTCTAATATGACAGGCAGCCTTGGGAAATGTGTTCAACCGGTGACCAGAGAGGAAAGCGGGTAAAAGCTCTGAGGGGCTTGTCAGGGAAGCCGAAACTGAGTTATCCTTCCAGGTGCCTCTAGGGTTTACAGGATCCGTCCTCTCGCCTGGCCACCAGCTCAGTCTTGGTTTCTCTTCAGTGAGTTGAGTGGAGTTACTTGAACATGAGAGGAACTCATGGGCTCTCTTACCATAAACAAACAAAATCATTTTGGCAGGGAAATATGTGGAAATTTATGCTGCCACTATCCAGCTTTGACCTGTGCAGCATGTGAAAACCTGGCACCTTCCATGGACACTGGATTTATGGTAAAGAAGTTAAGTGAAGTCAAGGAGGGAATCGAGCAGATCGAAAACCTGACGCTAAAACCAAAATACTTGCAAACCTGACCAGGACACCCTTTCCCCAGTGTCCAGGCAATTTCAGACCTATGTGCTTTCACTTAGGCTATCACAAAAACGGGGAATAGCAGGGGAAGCCAAATTCACTTCAATTATGGGAGTTTTGGTTTGTTTTTTGGAGGGAGGGTGGGAAGGACCTGCAGGATATAAACACATATCCCGCTGGTTATTTTAACAGAGATGCTACAGCGCAGCTCTGCACATCTGTACATGCTACTGCTGTGATTCTGGAAGATGCCACAAGTTAAAACATGACCGCTTCTACTAGATATACTCACAGGTTCTCCGGGCTCATTTCCACCTAGAATCCTAAATCCAAAACCGGTTTCCTTTCTCCATAGAAAGATATCCTGCTCTTGGTAATCTGGAACTGAAGGGAAAGAAGGAAAACTATAATTTTTAATCAAAAAACCCCACACCTTTATACCCAATTCAGGACTACTCTGATGTACATGTAGAGGGGTCTGCTGCAAATTTTACTCTTTAGATGAGACGGTCTTGAATTTTTAGACATAAATTAAGAAAATGTATAGTTTTAAATAATGAAGGGTTATTATTTAAATCACTACTAAAAGCTATACAGGTTTCTACTTTCTAGGTGTCTAATTGTGACCTGCCATTTGTTTATCACTATAATATTTCCTTCCATTGATATTAGCATCATTACCCACTGCAGAAGCCTCTTCCAAATCATCAATAAATAAATGTCTACAACAGAGGATTACTCTGCCAGAAACAATACATCTACTCCACTTTCATGGGAGGCAAAGGAGCAACTTGTTATGACTTCTACTGTTTAATTAACTTTCACAAGCATAGTTTGCTACCTGTCTACTGACACTGCTTTAAATAACTACGGCACAGATCCCCAGCTGGTGTAAAACAGGAGGGCTCCAGTGAAAACAATGCAGCTCTCCTGACTCTTATGTATGGGCTCTGTAAAACCACTGAACAGATAAAATCAGCTGGAAACATAAAAAAGCCCAGCCTTACCTACTCATTACTATGGAACATCAGCAAGGTTTTCACAATGAATATTACATACAGTGAAGTACTAACCTTGAAGTGTGGTTGAACAGTAATGTTTTATATTAACTTATTCATGCTTGCTTTCATCCCTTTTTTAAAAATGCAAAATTAATTGCTGACATTAAATCGTATCAGAAGACAACTTCAGCTTCATTTAATATTTATTGGTTAGTATCTGTAACATTGACTAATTTTTTAATGATCCCCTCCCAAAATTTGTTAATTGATAATAAAAAAATGCTGTTCCTTTACAAGTTAGCTGCCTATGTCTTTAGTAAAGAAACCCAAGTATACCGTTCAGGAGTGTAACGTAAGTAAGTGCATACTCAGGTATGGGATGCAACATGTTTAATAAAACATCATCTGGTTTTCTGTATCTATGACCAGATAAACTGGTTGTTTTCCACTGACATCAATGAGTGTCAGACTGGGCCCTAAACTGCATTTTGCACTGTCGGTGCCTGTTGTGCGAAGGCTTGGGTCTAGTCATCTGCTGCTTTTCAGCGTTAAGCCTTTTGCTTAGCTCTGATGCGCTCTCTTCAATGACTCAACAGGTTTAAAACATAACGTGAGTGTAAGACCTGGGAATACTAATAATTAAAAGAACAGGTGAGTGCTAAGGCACAGATGTCTGCTTTGACATTTTCATTCACACTGATTTTATATAGAATTTTTCCACATTTTAATTACCAGCAGTTATAAACTAAGCTTAAGACCTGTGCACATTACGTTACTGAACTAGAGGCTAAGTTTTGTCCAGCTACAATTACAGAATGATCAAGTGATGAATACACTGAAGCCTGCGTGGTTCATCTGTTCAGGCGAGCTGGCCGAAGGCAGCTCACCCCCGAACAGGCGTGCAGCAGAACAGCAGAACTTAGACAATGAATTAATTGGGGTTTGTCACTGCCTTCAGCGAGGGGCAGCGTGAAGAGCAGACACATTCGGAAGCATCTCTCCAGCACTTCGTAGGCTTTTTTTTTTTTTCTTTTTTTCTTTTTTTTTCTTTGGCAAAGGCTGGCCCCAACCAATTAATAGCGCGTCAGAGGCAAAATGGCTTGTGCAGAGAGCTTCAGCGTGGGCCCGTTTCCTCGGCATCTCTCAACACCTTCCCATTTGTCAGCTCTCCAGTCTCACTGAGCGATGCCTTATGTTCCTGGTTCGGGTACAAGCGAGCCGATTAACGGCTGCTGGGGATAATGGCAAGCTGAGGTGTAATGGCAGTGTCAAACCAAAGCAACAAAAAAAAAGTCTATACCCAAAGCAGTAAGTTCATTCATGTAAACGCTCCTTCCGCTGGAAGGATTACAGAGAGGTGAAACACAGATACAACAAACATATTGACAACACACATTTACACAGTGTGAGTACAAGCCGAACACAACTCCTTCTACCGCTTTTTGCGCCAACTCCACAGTACGGTGATGCACTGGCACAGCCCACAAAACCCCATCCACCTCTGTGCTTCCATACAGCTGAGGCGGGACCCCCTGAGGCTCTCATACTGGAGAATTATTTTAGGCTCCCTGTTATTCGGCAGCACTGCAGAGGAGCCACTTGCCTTAATTAAAGGGAGAATTTCACGGTGGTGCTGAAACTTTGTTGAAAACTAATGAAAAGTAGCCATCAGGAGTCTTTCATTGCATCTTTGCACCTTGACCTGATCTCAAGGATGCCTGACTCTTCCTGAAAAAATGTGTACATAGCCCAAATGGGTAAAACTTGCCAGCCCACCCATCCTGAATTAAACCAGAATGTTTGGAGAGTGTCGCAAAAGTGGTAAGAAGAGTTCTGCTGGGGCCGTGAGGAAGGGATGGGAAGGAGAGGTGAGTGCCACAGCCCCGTCAATGAGCCACGTGGGCAGCAAACTCATGAACGGGATGGGAACATGATACCCCCCACCGCCGCCTACAAAATCCGCCGCTCGCCGGTACACAGTAAAGCAAGTACTTTGCACCTTCGTGTCTAACCTTGGCGTACGGCCCTGCCAGACTCCCTTGGTGATGAAGAGCCCCCCGCCACAGAGCAGCAATGACACCAGAACAAGACATCACAAGACACAGATACATTCTCGGCACAGTCTTACATTCTCCAAAACTCGTAGAATTGATTTCTCTGTCTCTCTCACCCTTGCTCAGTCCAGTTGCAGGCGAAGGTGACATAGCTGTAATATTAATTTTACAATTTTGCAAAGCTTAATGTATCTGCTTTCTTGTTAGTTCATTTAATTAATTTTGACTGTATGGATCATGTTAGGCTTTCATGCATAAATTTCTAAGGTTATAGCTACTATCGATTACAACATACTAACTTTTGCATCTATTTGCACATGCCTCTGTACATTTGGACATAAAATAGACACACATATGAATTCATATATTTATGCACATGCATGCTGGTATATTTGAAGAACTTTTTTTTCTCCTCAGAGGAAGAATCTCTTGGGCATCACCTTAAAAGTACTTTTGTACCAAAAAATTTCCACCAAAATGGCACAGTTAGTATCTTTCTCTAAAGTTAAGAGAAATTCTAAATACATAGTGATGAACAAAGAACATGGTACTTAATTAGAGGTCATTTTAATCAAATTCTCCTATACAAACTTTAAGAATTACCTAACATGTTATATTAAAAATTTTCTGCCCAGTGGGATATCAGTTTCAACAAAAGATGGATTAAAAAAAATTAGTATGAGTTTGCTTTAGTCACTAGCTCAATTTGAGGCAGCAGCGCTCGCAGTGACTCATAGCTTGGCAAAGCACAAAAGTTTTAAGGACCAGATTCAGCAAAGTATATAATGACAAGTCTGAAGTTAACGGTGAATAGTCTCACTGAAGCTGATGGAGAGTTTCAGTGTTGAAAAGTCCTGTGATTTAGTCACAAATTTAATGAGATTCCACATTTGCAGGGCAGCCCTGTTTTCTAAACTATCCCGCTGCAGGAGAATGCCAGTTTTTCTGTCTCTTCCTTTTAATCAACCCTTCTGGTGGCACGGAAAGCTTTCACAGGATGACTTCAGCACGTTCTCGACAAGATGACCAAGTTCCGCTGCTGAGGTGTGGGGAAGGCGCGATGCTTTGCCTGAGCCACAGGCCAGGCTGGTGCCAGGCGAACACCAGCGGCGCCTGCCCACAACCCGGCTCCGTAACGGCTCAGCAGCCGCTGCGGCTCGCACAACGTGCTGCAGGTCCTACGGCCCTTCCTAGCGAGACATTCTCCAAGGGCATGGACACATCTGTGTGCCCAAGTGTATCACTGTAACCGTTTGTCTCCTATTAATATAATAAAAGGACATAACCCTACCACGGGGCTTTTACTAACTATCATCTTTCAAGTCAGTCTGAGCAGAAGGCAGCTGCAATTTCCTGCAAATATTTTTCTGTTCTGTTTTAAGGAGGAAGTATCTAATGTTTGGTATCATTGTGTAAATATTTTTAATTCTGTGTAATCGCTGGTGAGTGAATGCTATACACTGGGGTCAAGACTTGTTTGTATTATTTTAATTAGATTTGGGGAGAGACAATCCTACCAAATAAATTATGTGCCTGAAAATAAAATTCAAATATTAACGATAACTTAGAATATTTTAAAAGCTTTAAAAATTATCTATCGTGTTCTGCCTTACTTTTAATTAAATGCTTAAGCCCTTCAAAGGGATTCATTAACACATCTGCAATTCAGATTAATTCATTTTGTCACTGCTGTTTTGACAGATGGCCATATGTAGGATACGGTATTTTGCAAAGCAATCAGGCCACATGAGAAAAATTTGACAACAGATTGTGTTAATCTTTAAGGAAGTTTAATAATACATTGAAAAATAAAAAGCATATTATAAAAATATATTTTCCATAAAACAGTGCGAGATTTCAGCATTGCAGTTCTCTGCTAAACTATTTGATTGCTGTTCCTCTCGCTGAGTGTGCTTCACGTATGTCATTCCTGGATCTTGGAACCACTTCAGTTCTTAAACCTCAAGGGTTTGTCCTTCCCTCTGATTCATGTACACAACTCCCACTAGCAGCAATGAGCTCCCCATAAAGAGGAGCTCAGGCAGCTAAAACTTAGCACCAGCAAAGAGTGCATTTGTTATCACCACCAAACGATCTGTTTTCAGATTCACTTAACACAAAGCCGGCTATTCTCAAAAGTCTTAATCCAGCAAAGAACTGCGACTGTGAGCCAGACTGCAGCAGAACGTTCGAGCTCAGCCTTAGCCTTAAAGCATCCAAGCCCCTCTGGGTTTACAGCCTGAAAATAAGCTTCCTTGGACCAGAGCCCAAGCACTCAGCACCTTGCAGGTCTGATCCCCTCACCCAGGGGAGCTACACGTGAAGGAACTTTAGCCGGCATTTGTTAAATAAAGTTGCAGTTCTCATCTGCTGCCACTCAGCCAGAGTCCAGACACAGTTATGGAACCATTGCTTAGCTTTACATTATTAATTCTTCCCCCCCCGTGCCCCTAAACAGGGAATGTCTGTAGCTCTCCTCCACAGACTCAGAGTACTTCCTGACATTAAGATTCCTTGGGTAAATCCAAAAAATATAGGCTTTTACAAAACTATGGGTTATCTGGTGCTTTTGAACCGAATTCTGCTCTACCAACAGCTTCAATGAGACAAGTCACATAAGTCAAATATAGTCTTTTTTTTTATGAAATACTGATCCAAAGAATACTCAAAGGAAGGAAGAACTCATTTTACCAATTCTGAAAAATTAAAATGTTGCCTATGCTTTCCATGTCTACGTTATTATTATTAATGTTAATAACAGTGGGATGCACTGCCAGTGAAAAAGGCAGTAGGTGGTCATTATAGATTCAGTACTTCTTAGAAACATCCTGGAGATGATGTATTCATATATTGAATAAAACCTCTTTATATTATTATTTTTAGATGAAAAAATATTCTTTCTGGGCCAGGGCTAATGAATTCATCTTCTTGTGTCAACTGCACTTGAAAAATTGCATTATGTTCTCTTTATACTCAACAATTTCACAAATGGGACAAAATGAAACACTTAAGATGATCTAATGCTCTAAAATTCTGTCTTTTTTAACTTCATCACATACTTCAACACAACGGGTTGTTGCTGTTTTTCAGCCCACTTACTGGGGCTTCGAAAACTTGCCTCTCAAAAGAACATTTTATAATAATTTTCAAGTTTATTAAAATTTAAGGAGATGAATCAACAGAGAGCAAGCTCTGGACTGGGCAGGGGAGAGCCGAGAGAGCTAAGCTGGGGCTCATGGGCAGCAGGGGCTTCTAGGACCCACCAAAAGCCCCAGACACTGGATGCATCAGCCACGCTCAGCGCTGGCACTAGGGTGACATCCTCCTGCTGTACATGAGATATTCGTGTAGTTCTGCTGAGTCCTTCATCAAAAGACTGCAGAGAGTCACACCTAGCACCCAAAGCTATGGATGTCATGGGAGAGGAGGTGCTAACCTCAGTCCCAGCACCACAGGGAACGGGTGCTCAAGTAAAGAAGAAAGGAATTATATGACCATCGCTGCCAGCCAAAGAAGGCACTGAAGTTACACTGAACTGCAGCTGGGTATAATTACGAAGAACAGCACACGTGGAGCAGACAGACAGTGAAACTGCAGGGCCAGGAACGGTTCCTCCCATCCTGCAGTCTGTGGTGCTCCACGTCAGCAGAGCTCCCTATGGGTGGTCTGACAGCCACAGAGCCCGCGCCTGGGCCACACTGGGAAGTGAGTCTCGAAGGGATGATTCACGTTCCTAACAGAGCAGCCACCAGCCACCCACTTTTCGTGCAGACCAAACACAGGGAAAGAAACGTGGTAGCTCACCCCAAGCTCCCAGGGCAGAAGAAGCATTAGGTTTCAGCTGTGAACCACAGTCCACATTTATGAGACTGGTGAGAGGGGACAAAAAGCGAGGGCTTGGTGAGGGAAGGAGAAGAACTGACCACTGACCCCTAAATAAAGCCATCAGTCACACTGTGGGATCAGACCGCGACAGGAGACAGAGCACGTCCCACTGCCTTTTTCACTTAGACTATCTTTCCTGGTTCTCCCCACTGTTCATTAGGTGCAGCGAAGCCCTGCCACTAGGTAAGAGTGCAGGTTAATCCCCAGGGAACGTGTTTTACTCCAGCTTTGGGTCAGGAATTCATAGGTTCTTGGGCACTTCGAGTGGCATGTGCTTACGAGGAGCCACGATCATATCACACTTCTGCCATTCTTCAAAAGCCCTCTAGCTATGAAACCAAGAAATCTCAGAAAACACCTTCCCGGGAAGGAACTGGGATGAAAAGGTGGTAGAAAAGCACTAATGTTCAAACAGGTAGGTCTCATCTGGTGGAAGAGGCAGGAGATAAGGACTGAAGCAAGAGATTATCGACCCCACTAAAGAGATACTGGACCACAGAAAGGTGAGACAGGGAAGCTGAAAGGGTGAGGCAGATCCCAGCCTAGCAAAGGTCCAAGCAGAGAGGTTTGTGGCACAGGGAGAAATGGGGCACGGGGAACCAGCAGGTCAAGAGACAGTGAAGAGGCCTCTGGAAGGGCTTTAATCACAGACAAGGATAAAACCTCTACAAGATGTCTGCAGCTGCTGAGGAAGGAGGGGGGATTTAGCACACGGTGTTGGAGGTAGACACAGAAGGGTGACTGCCCTGTGCACGTCAGGATTTCTCCAGTGCAGCCTTGGGTTTTATTGGGAAGGACAGGCAGGAGTTAATGCTGCTAAGCTGATACTAATGACTAATTAGTATGAGTTAAACAGTTAATTAGAAATTAGCGAAGTAACTGCAGGGGGTCAGAGGCAATGGCAGCACAGTGCCGATGGGAACCACATGAGAGGAGCAGCAGTAATGCCGGTGCCACGGGGCAGCCTCAGCCTTGGCCATCCAGGCAGGAGAAGCAAGAGCAACGCCCACAGCTCTGCAGGGCTGAAAAGTCACTGTCCCTCAGCCCCTTTTTCCCATTCCAATGAGGTGCACGTGCAAGTTCCATCACTGCATTTCTCTGCAGATCAGCACGACCTGGCCCAAGGGCCCGCAGGGTCCGTACGCCTGGTCGCTGGGAAGGGAAGGGAAGGGAAGCAGTGCACAGAAGCTGAGACACCTACAAACTGCATTGCTGAGACATTCAATCCAAAGAGATGAATCTTCAGCCAAGAAACTGTGACTCATGATTTAATTTTTCCAGGACATAAGATTTCAAAGTGATTCATTTGGTCAGAAAAAAAACAGCCCCGCCATTTTTCATTCCGAGGTAATGTTCACTTCATACTGGTTTTACCAATTTCCAGTTAGCACAATAAAATCCAATTCCAGGTGATACTCTTGCAGCACCCAGACTTCGAAGCTCCCTTTTCTGTCACTAAAGTAAGTATTGCTTTTGAAAACAAACCCAATACGCCTAACTCTTTCTTTAAGAAGCTTTTACAGGTTCGATCATCTTCAGCAGTGCAATTAAAGCAAAGCCAGTATATTTATTTTGTTCACAGAGAAGAAACTGAATGAAGCTGTATTTATAGTCTTGGAGCAGAGTCAAAGCCCTGCTGAACTATCAGCCAAGTGTGCAGATCATTAATTGCTATAAAAGCCACTTACAATATGCATTTGATATCTGCATTGTTAAAGTGTTCACTCTGGTCAAAGTAAAATGGCTCAGCTGGATCTTCTCATCCTCAGGGTGAGGCTGGAAAGCATCTGATGTGAATTTCAGCAAACTAAATATTCCCCTCCTTACTGAAATTCCTACGTGTATCAGACAATGAGTCTTAACCTCAAAAAAGAGTTTAGGATCTGGATAACAAACTTGGAAATTCTCCTTCAGCCTCATTTAAAAGCAAAATAAAAGAACAGGGGAAAAGATGGTCTTTAATTTTAAAGGGATTTTTCGTATTAAGCTTTAGTCTAAATGCCCCAGCCTGGAGACGATCTAAATTCATTCCTCATCAGAGAGGAAACTGCACCTCTCTCAAGTAGATATCACTGACAGACACCAAATTAACAAACTGAAGCCTTACATTTTCAACATAAATCTAAAAGATTCAGCTCTTTGCAAAGAAAATACACAGAGAGCAGCTGCCAGAGCCGTAGCCTTAGCAACCACACCTGCTTCATACTCACGTCGGCTTTCATACATGCTCCTGGACTGGGCCCAGATTTTGAATGGATCTGGCTTTTTCTGCCCAGAACTGTCCGGTTGATCCCCAGCCGGCACCTCGGCAGCGGTGTAGTCCGGCAGCACCTGCGTGCTGTGAACGGGGGAAGCGGTGTGCCCGCTGCGGTGGCTGGAGACGCTATGCTGAGAACTGTTTTGGCTGTCTTTCCTTTCAAGTGGTTGCTGTAAAGAAGAAAACGAGTGGAAAGAGAGAGAACAGACGGTTATTGGTCTTTGAGTGGGTGTTTTCCATCAATTTTGCTCCATTCTTTGATCAGGGTTTCTGCATGCACATAAGTAAATATATAAATCACACTTTTTCTGCTACCAGTTAATGCTGGGTACAGTTAAATTCCCCTATGACAGATTTTGATAGGCAGACTGACAGAAAGAGATATGCAAAACAAAGTACTTTATCATTAAAAAAATATGCCGTTCTCCATCTCACACATAAAACAAATCTAAATCTCATTATAGGTTACTAGTTTCAGTGCACTTATTTTTTCCTACATTAAGGCAGAAAAATTCAACAACCTTCTACTCAGATAACACTAGGGTCTAACCTGAGCCTGCAATAAAAAGGTAAAAACTACTAGATTTTACTGTGAAAACTTAACCAGTCCCTCTGAAACAGACTGAAGCACAGCCCTTACTATGCAAGATCCCTTTTCCTCTGTAGCTCTTGCAACCCCCACAACACAAGTGGGTGGACAACAGAGTACCACTTGCATGTTTCTGCCTTCCCGAGCATCCACAGGGATTACAGCAGACCTTCACAAACGTGAAAACATCTATTTGCAGTTTGATTTCCTTGTTTTAACTGAGCATATTAAAATGGGAAAATATATGTCCGCCTAAATTCAAGGCTTATTCAAAAGCAGTATGTCAAGAGCTCTGCCTGCTCAATATTTAGCTAAGCAGGGTACGTAATTCTGAACTCAAATTCACAATGGTGTGCTCAAATGAAGCACAAGTCACATTTGCATTGCCAGGATTTGTCAATATACAGCAAAATCCTCCCCCAACAAGAGCTCCCTGAAGAGTACAGCAAATGGTTTTTAATGCTCTTTTGAGATGACCTTCAGGTGGCATCAAGGTTGAGTCCAGTCTCCCACCTGCTCTCACAGAAGGAACCAGCATGTTCCTGGGGCTCCTGCGGCACAGAGGGCAGCTGGAAAAATAGTGTCCTACAGGTTCTTTTTACAACATCCACAATTTCCCGGCTAAAAGAGGTCAGCCACACGTACCAAGAAAGCTCAGACCAAAATTTAGCTTCCTGCTGGCAGGGAATACCCAAAACCATTGCAACAGGAGTCTCCTTTCAGGGACCTCTCCACAGAAACCCAAGCAGGGGTAGGGAGAACAGCCAGTGGCAAACACGGAGCAGATCAGCATGGGGGGGTGAAGTGCACAGAGGTCTGGGGACCCCCCCGCTTTCTGCTCAACGTGAAACCCCAGGTGGCCAATGCTCCATCATAGCAGGGCTGAATTAATTACAGAGGAGAAAGTCACCATACAGAAGTGCCCTCTTTTTGAGTCTTAACAATAATATCTCCTGGGTTGTTGTTTTTTTTTTTAAGTTGCACATATCTTTAGGTTTACACTGAGAAAAAAACAACCTCCAACAGCCCAAATGACTATGGCCTCGCAGCCTTACAGTCAAATTGTTGATCCACTACCAGCATTTTTTTAAATGATATCTTGATCGACTAGACTGTGAAATTGCCTTTGTCCTTTAAAGCAATTTTGAACAAAGCATACCTGCTGTGATTACTCATCTGCAGACTTTCAAATACAAATATCTGAACCAGTTTCAAACATTTTTAGCTTTTTAAGTGGTAAAAGAAGCTAACTCGCATGCTGCCCTTCAGTTTTTAAATGAAGCAGTTTTAAAACATCTATGCTGTGGATAATCACTCCTATGTAACTTAAGAATAAAATAAAATAAAATAATTAAAAAAAAATAAAAAAACAAAAACCACTTTACAACTCTCAGTCCAGCCATCTGGATTGTTTTGTTTGCTTGGCCAAACTACTAAAATAACTACAAGCATCCTGTGAAACTTCAGGCCAATCTCACTGGAAATAGCTGGTTTACAGAAGTTGGAATACAGGGACTAAAATGTGAAGCTTTATTCAGCCCTTGGGGAAATGTTGAGAACTCTCTGACTTAAAACTTTCTGGTTGAAAAAGAAACAAAGTTTGAACTGTAAAAAGTGCTCTCACTTTACAATATGAAATGTCTAAATATTGAACAAACTATGAATTCTATTTTGTATTTGGGTTGCAAATGGAGGCATTGTCATATTTCAAGCAAATCCACCTCTAATTAAACTAAAGTTGCAATTGCAAATACGGAGACGTTTTGCAAGAAACTGGGGAAAACAATTTCAGAGGGACAGTTGTTTTTCCAAACATTAATTCAAAAAGCCTGAAACATGTCTATTTAGGAGTTGAAGAGGGGAACAGAGAAAGGGGAACATAACCATGGAAATAATGAATATTTGTAATTAAGACAAGACAGTATTAATTGACTTTCACTCCACCAGATGAGGCCAGAAAGGTTTGGGGCCCAAGTTCTCACGTGCTGTAGCAGCTTCAGCACATCGTCATCAGGACTTGCAGGGGTCTGATCACCCTGCTCTCTGCTGCACTCCTGCAGCGGGGAATGGCCAGGTGAAAAGTTTGTGCCTTGGTGCAAATGTGGAGCTTTCCAAAGAGAGACCATATGCCAACGAAAGGATGGCTCCTCTACCTCCTGCCTGGCTCCTAGCTTCAGGGGCAATCCTCCTGGGGCCGGATCTGACCGACTGGCTCGCTCAGCTCACACGCAGGCGGGAAAGCAGCTAAATCAGGGCCAGAGGAGCACAGGTGACAGATCACTGCAGAGCTGGCGGTTCGGACCTCACCCTCAGATGCTGATCCTGCTTTTCAGTGCAAAGTTAAGCTGATCAGCTGCGTTGTGTTGACTTCTGATGATTGACTTCTGCCACGGGGCACTGAATTACCCAAGTGAGCAAGAGCACCCCGGCCCTCCAGAGTCTATGGTTTTCACCAGAGCTGTTGATAAGCGTAAACAGCTTGCTAGAAAGACTCTTGGCCAAAAGGGGCTAGAAATCAAGACTACAAATGACTAACTTAAGTCCATTTAGGCAGACTGCATACTTTAATACAAGCGATGGGAAAAAAACAGTCACCTTGGTACTGTATTACAGCTGGGACAAAATCAGTATGTGGAAAGCTGGAGCTTCTCGTGCCCTACACAGGCCCCAGGTTTGAGCTGCATGGCCCGTGCCAGCTCCTGTACACCCTTGCTCAAGCTTTGCAGTGCTCATCCTGTAAAAGGTAAGATGAAGGAAGTGTGGTATTGGGAAGGTGGTCTTTTCTAGCTGCCCTCTCCCCACTGGCTGAGGTTAACAGACACACCAGCACGGCTTGAATTTCTGAGTGCAGCTGTAGGGGCAACTGCTGCAGAAGAGGGGGCAGCAGCAGTCTGGGTCTGGGCATACATCAACCTGCCAGGATTTCTTCCCCCTTAGCGTGCAATCTCATTTTCAGCCACAGGCACTGCATTTGCCAACCCAAAAGGCAGCTTCTCCCTCGGCAGAGAGGTTGAGTGAGCCCACACTGAGCACTACATTGTCCTCTGACTATGGGGAGGGAAGAAAACAGCAAAGGTGATGTGAGCCAGGGAGCTTGAAGCTGTTGTGTTTCAAAAGGAGACAGGGAAAACAGCTTACAGAAGTCACCAGGTGCCTGGAAAATGCTACAGATGCCCACATAGCAGAGACCAGTTTGTCATACATGCTAAATGAAAGAGTAATTAGATGTTACTTTGTACAGTGACTGCTAAAACAACTGAAGCCCATGACACAGCTGAGAGGTGGCTGCAGGCAGAGATGGGACACTAATTATTAGCAGCAGTTGTGTATGTCTGTGTCAGGCGGAGAGAAACCCGCAGCAGAAGAGGCGATTGTGGCAGGGAACACATCCTGCGGCATGAACGGACACCAAAGCTTTTTGGCACGGGATTCTGCAGGCAAAAAACCTGCAGGAGTTGCTGTGGTTTCCTCCCACTGCATTTCAAGGTGTGTGTAGGGGAAAATGGTCTCTGAATGAAGAGGGATGTGTTGTACAAGGACTCGTGTTGTGGAAGCAATGTCACCTCCTGACAAAAACTGGACACTGGCAGAGCCCTAGGTGCTGCCTATCCCACCCGAAATCGTGGCAAGTCTCTTTGTCAGGAACAGGCTTTGCATAGGAATCACATTTTTGGCCACAAATCAGCTATGCTGACAATGCATTTGTTTACACCCAAAAGAAAAAAAAAAATAGGGTTTTGGAAGAGCTTAGGACTTTCTTCACCCTGCAGTGATCCCATCTTCTGATGATCTAGCTGCAAATTTTGGGCTCTGGAGCATTTTGGAGAAGCTGGTCTTGGCAGCAACAGCAAACCAAGCTGGAAATGGGAATCTTTGCCCCCTTGTGGAGTTTTTTGATGCAAGCAGCAAGGACAAAAAAAAGAAAAAAAAAGGAAAAAAAAAAGTTTGTTTTCATCCGCATTATACCAGGATAATTGCACGGGAAATTGCTATACTAAAGAACTTGCACGTTGAAAATATATAACCCCAGATGGTCAATAAAAAATATTATCTATTTTAATTTAAAAAAGAATCAATAGGAAACTGAAAACAAAAGAGCAGCACAGAGAGCTGCTGTGCGCGTGTCCTTGGTGGGAGGGAAGGGGGAAGAAAGAACTTGGAAGTGCCCAGACCCATATTGGCTGCAAACTTCTGTTACTAATCTGGCTCTTTCATCAAGGTTGAAAAGCTCTCCTTAAAAACTGAGAAAAGGAATAAAGCTTATCAGAAGATACACACAGGCTGAAGAATGCAGCCCAGCTGAAAAAAACTGAGCTGAAGGCAGTAGAATATTCCCAGACTGCGTCACAGCCCCAGCACTAACAAACCTCTCCAAGGGGCTAAACCACCTCATCCCAGCTGGGAGGTATCCAACAGCCTGCCATCAGCCTTTCGGGAATAACAGGATTGGGCCAATAGCTAAAAACACAGCTTGAGAAAGATACAGCTGTCGGCAGTAAGCCAGAAGTGTGTCCAGGCTTTGGGGAGCAACACAAGGTAACATGAGAGGGTTCATCGCTGCGCTGAGCGAAGCACGAGAGGATGGACACCGGAGCTTGTGCCTTCCCCTGTGCAGCAGAAGAAACAAAGAACGAGCACAAATTAAGATCCAGCCAACTGTTCCCAGCCTGGATGTACGCCCTCCTCTAACTGCAGCTTAGTTATTAATTAAGGAATGCTGGAGAACAGTCCCCCTGCTCTGGGTAAAGGGAGCGGGGGAAGGGGCAGCACGCTGGTCCCAAGCCCCACAGCCAGCTGGGCAGTGCTGGGGACAGCCCGTGGCGCACAGCTTGGCTGGCAGCACCTGCATTCACCCGACGGCTGCACATGCCGCACACCACCCCCGGGCAACGCCGGGGCAGGGTACGGCGAGATGGCATCCCAGCTGGGGAGCATGCCAGCGGGGCAGGCCTGGCTCCCCCCTGCCAGGGCACGGCCAAGGGGGCCTGGCTCCCCTTGCCCCGCGGCCAAGCAGCAGCCCTTCAACTAAGCCAGGGACGGAAGGTTTTCAGCAATCCACCACTGCTTTTATGGGTTTTGACCATCACCTTGGCTGCACGAGCTCCGCTATCGGTGTAAATCTATCCCAGCCAGCCCCAGGACAGTTGCCTGATCTGCACATGGGTGCCCCGAGGTGCTTTGCTGCAGGTTCCCATGCTCAGCCCGTGTGTGTCACTGATGCCCCGGAATGAAGAAGCAGCTGCACCGACTCTGACACGTTCTGCTCTGCCCCTCCGAGGAGCGGTCGGTCATTAAAGCTGCCACACAATGCAGCAGTGTAAAACATTGCTGCTAATTACCGATGCAAATGATCCGGTGTGCAGGCAGGGGGAATAGGAGGCTCTGCTTTTTGTGAATTCTGGCTTTAGAGGCAACAGCACCGCCTAGGGCCGTCGTACAAATTATTGGAAGGACCCTAGAACAAGGTGAGAGGGGGTTGGGAGAGGCACATGAGGGAATGGCACTGCTTTCCAAGGCTGACCAGCTCCTCAAAGCGAACAGTAGGGAGAAATCTGCTGTTGCAGAGCTACACCTGTCTGCAAGCTGGCTCCGTTCACCGAGGCAGGATTATACCCACATGGATTTAGACGCTGCTCAGATTTTCACGGTGCACCGCTGCTGACCAGAGAGGCGTCTGACACGGCAGGATCCCGCTTCACCTGATGTCGACCGCGTGTGCGGCAAGGCGGGAGCCTCCACGCTTTGAAAAGACCGAGACTCATTGATCGGGGCCGGTTTAATGACGGCGGCCAGAGTCGGGATCGAGCGCAGCCAGTCCTGCTCCGACTGGGGAATAAAGTGCAAAAGCAAAGAAAAGACATGTGCCAGCCACGTATGTCTTTTACACGCTGGCTTCTGGTTTACCAAAGGCTGAAATAATCTCCGTGTAGGGCAGAAGCGAGTGCGCAGGGTCTGGCGTGCCTGTGATTTGCGAGGGAGCACACCCCGCACTTCTGCCTCTCAACGTTAACGCGAGCTGACAATGGTAGAGGCCTGAGCTCACATGACTTTAATCAGCGCTGCCCTAAGCCATTGGAATCACATTAATTATTTCAGGGCTTTCTTTTTGGATGAACAGAGAACTCGCATTAAAAGCAGGAGCCTGCTGCTCAGCCCCTGCACAAACCTCTGGCCCAGGTTTGCGGCGCGGTGGGCTGCGCCCAGCTGCTGCTCCCGGCACCCATCGGGGACTGCCTGTGAAGTTTCGCACTGTCTTACAACACGGCAAAGACCTCACTCGCTCTGCATCCCCAAAGCTATTGGGGAAGAACTCCTTTCCCCTCCCCCTCCCTCTCAACAGATAACTGGAAACTTTCAGGCTTTAAGTATTCCCTTTTCTTTAAAAATTTAAAAGGTTTCTTTTTGTTGCATATTAATAGCACATTAATTTCTTCCACAATATCATGCATGGAGCTTTAACGATATTTTAGATCACAGCTTCCATGCTATTAGGTAACACGTCATCCAGGTAACAGCTTTACATGGGAACAGGATCAGAAGGGACAAGAAAATACCGCTCTGTTGGTTTGCGTTTGTTGTTGGCTTTTTAAAATAAGGGATCTCACACCTGCAGCACAATCCTGCTCAGTATGAAAATGCCTCCAGAGCAAGCGCTCGGACAGCTAACTGTATTCCCTGGGAACCATAATCACGCTCCGTTCGTGCTTTGTCTCTCTCAACAAGGTGCACGCTTTCCCGTTCTGTTAATAATTCAGCCGAGGTACTCGAGAAAACTCAGGGAGTTAATGGAAAAGGTTGGTGCCTATGAGCCCCCGACAGGAATTGCTATCTGGCAAGAAGGTGGAGCCTCCCATCTTTCTGTAAGGAAACAATAGCTTTTTTTTTTTTTTTCGGTAAGTTAAATGACAGAGAAGCTCATCTGCCAGAGAAGAGGACCTGTAAACCTGAGGCTTTATTTGCAAACAAGTCCCCCTCCTGTACTGCATTCCTCTCTCATCTCCCCATGCAGCAGGAGCCGTGCAAGGTAATCATGGTTGCAACAGAAAGACAACTTAAACCAATTGAGACCCACAAAGAAAACAAGCCGAACTCATGCCTTTCTCCTTCAAAGCAGACAAACAGACAAAAATAGTAGCTAAAAAGTGCTTACCGACTTTGGGCTCTTCTTTGGGACCGGCAGTCCTGAAAAATGGCAACAAGGGAAAAATAAGCATTAGCATCTAAACGTTACCTTCCCTTCAAGAAAAATCCCTAGGTGTATCATCCGAACATAGCCATCTGCAGAGTTATGTCAGCTTTCGCTCTCGCATCGGAGTTACCAGTCTGTTCATATCGAATCAAAGCACAGGGAAGAGGGAGAGCGAGCGAGAGACGGGAGCGGGGAAGAGGGAGCGGGGGGAGAGCTCTATCTGCATTAGCTATGCTGACTTGTGCTGCAGCAGCCGGGAGGCTGGGAGAGAAACCCACAGCCCTCAGCGGCCGCCGAAACCCAGCGCTTGGGCAGAATCTCAAATGCTCCCCTGGATTACGGGAGACTTAGCTTACAATTAAGCCCAGGCTATTTCCTTTTGACGCGATCGGCTCGGCGATTTTATCGGACCAATCGCGGCGGCGCAGGGGGAACAGGTTGATTTTTTAAAAAGTAGTTCTTTAGAAATCGATTTGTGAAAAGAAATTGCGCGTTGGCTGGAGCCGGGAGGCACGGGCTGGGCAAAGGAAAACAAAAGCACGAAGAAGAATAAGCTTTTATCCCTAAAATCATTAATGTTACTGACAAAACACGTGTTTTCCTTCCTGTCCATCCCAAGTATAAACCTTTGAAGCCAGAGATTTTATCGGTTAGTTACAATTTCAGAGAGCTGAGGCTTGAAAACAGCACTGCAAATGTCCTGACCTTTGGGGGGATGGCTAGGGAGCTCGGTGGAGTGGGGCTTACACAGGTTGCAATCGATGCAAAGGAAGAAACAACCGGGAGGGTATGAGAGAAGGTTTTTCCAAGGACAATTTTACATTTTGGAGCAGCCTCTTACTTGCTCTGTGATGAGCAAGAGAACTCAAGTGGGATTTCTATTGCCTCCTGCATACAGCCCCATTCCTAGCAGCAAAAGAGACACTTGTCCGGGGGATTTACCTACAACGCAGGAAAAGCTCTTTCCTGGGCATTTTGTGAATGACCTTCCCTTTCCTCCACCGCTGGAGGAGAGGGAACTCCCCGTACTTTGCTCTGTGTGACACTCCAGAAAACAAACATAAACCAAAACACAGATTACACTCCACATTAAGTGCTCAGTAATTCAGACGTTTGAAATCTGCTTTTGTCTTTAGGATGTGATTTATGTGGCACTTATGCCGCATTATGTGTTCTACTTTATGCATTTTGTGTGTGCTAAAAACCCATGCCCTCATCTAACTTTTACACAGAGAATAAAATAAGTGATGCAAGTGAATTACAAATTTGTCTAGGAAGAAGCTCATTTTAAGGTAATTTGGGAGATGTTAGTTCTGAATAGGGAAGATCCATGATTAAAAATGATAAACAGAGCTCGCTTTGCTGCCTGCTCACAGACTAGGATGCACACTGTAATGAGTATTTTAAATGAAATTTTTTTGGCTTTTGAGGTGTATCTGTGCTCTGCACATCACTGATGCTTTCCCAGCCGATAGCTGATACCCCTCCAGGCGCTGATTGATCGAGGGACAATGAAACATCAAAACTGTTTGAACTAAACAACCAAGACCGCAGCTTCATTTCTGCTGACGGTGGCTGTGTTTGTATAATACACTTTAAGAGGAAAGCACTAATAACGTTCATCGCAAGTCACATTTTTAACAGGCATCATTTATCACAGTGATATATGCACAGATAGAGATCCTCCCTCCCTCTCTCTCCTCCCCTTCCACATGCATGCACACACGTTTACTCTCCCTTTCCAAGAGATGCTCTCTCCTATTAAATCAATAGGTAGCACAGATCGCCATGCACGCACACACCCTTAACAAACCAACATGAGCCAGAAAGGGTATTACAGCAATTTAAGTGCTCCCTGCAAAAAATTAAGCTGAGAAGCAGCTGGGCTGCTGGTTCAAATTGTACCAGAACTCAGTTTATTGCGTCACAAGTATTAAATGTTACAATTTACTAAGTATGAACAACTGAACAAACCTTTCCTTCAAAGTTTGACATTAATTTTAGCTGTTCCAATCCAAAAGAGATGGAAAACGGTTGAAAAATAATGGGAAAGACATCAAGGCCATTGTTCAGCAGGTCCTTCAGAGGCCGATGAATCTTACAGTGTCACTGCTCTGTGCCAGACTTTGCTGCAGAACAAGCAGTAATTGACTTTTTACCAAAATAAGTGACTGCAGAACACGTTAACAAATGTTGGTAGTTTTTCATGGGACAAGCTTACAGTCAGGGGAATAACGTGCCTGTACATGTTCTTGCAAAAATGTTATTTATTCATGTAATTAGGGTCTCATTTTAAAACTCCTGATGCAGCAGGCTAAATGAGCAAATGATAGGTATAATACGTAGTTGTCATGCTCAGATGATGGAATGGATATAGTATTTAACAGCAATGAACACAAAGTGCTTGAACAACCCCCAAATCCTGGGAGCAACACTAGCAACAAAATGCCAAGCTTTTCCCAAAAGCTTCTAGCAAAAATAATTGCCCAAGCCTATAAATTTGGGATGGTGCCAACTATGAATTACAACATTCACCTTTTGATTACATTAAGGTGCCCCATCACTGCCCGGGTCACTGCCCATGCCGTGCCTTGCTTGGTCTGCTCATCCTCCTGGCTGCCCCGTCCCCTCCTGAAGCCTCACTGAAGTTTTTTCAGAAGTAAATGGGCCAGGCAGGGACTTAACACCCAGTTTCCATCTCTTTGGCATTGTCCAAGTTTTTAGTGGTCACGGTAGTGGCATTCACATCCCAGGCTACGAGAATCCAAAAAGCTTCTCTGCTGCTCTGCCCTCAAATCTGATAACAGAACAGTAATAGTTTATATCAACACTGTTTGCAATATAATTCCTCTGTGAGTTAATGCCTATGGACATCTCTCATTAGTATTTGAAATGCATCTTCTAATTTTGTGGGGGTTTGGAGGTGCAGATTAGAGAAGGTGGAAGAGTCAAGCAACCCAACGGGGCTGTTGTCATCACAGAGTTAACAGTGTTTTAAAACAAATGAGCACATCTGGTAAACAATGTCAATATGACCTAAAACCCCTTGAATGGGCTCATTGTAGCTACTTACTAAATGTGCCTGGAATTAAATTAATTAGAAAACACAAATTACTCCCCTCTAAATAACAATGTAATAAAGCAACTGCTTAATGAAAAATATCAGTGATCAGTGAGCAATCCACAAGCACAAAAAAAGGGATTGTAATCAAACTAAATTCACAGACTCGTCGGCAAGGCAAGAAAGGCTTTATACAAGGTTAGTCAAAAATGAGTCAGATGCAGGGATCTAAATTAAACTAATTATCACAGAGATTATTACATTTATCTTAACAAAAACCCCTCTCTTTTCTCCCCGGTACTCCCTAAAGCTCTATGTACAGCTGGCTGCATCCATCTGCTCAACTACATTTTGTAACATAGGGAAAAAATGCAAATCATTAAGCCAGTTTTGTACCATGACTTCAGCACTCTTACCGCCATTACCCACCAGGAGCAGTACTCCATTGCGTGACTCTATATTACGTTGCGAGCAATGCGGTCCACGAAGTATGGCCACAACCCAGCTTATTTCATATTATTTGGCACGTGTTAATCTTGCAATCTTGTGTGGTAAAGCTGTTGGAGCTGGGGAGCTGTGAGTTCCCTAACCCTAACTAGCATGAGTTCATGGAAGAACCCACTGGATGAAACTGCGACCCTGAGTGTTGCTGTTTCTAACATGCATTAGGTCCTCAATTTTTACAGGAACGTTTTCTCAAATCTTTTGTCTTTATGCAACCAAAATAACATGAGGAGACCATAACACATGGTAAATTCCATTTTACTGAGCACATACAGAATGCAATGTATGTCTGCAAATCCATACCATAGCCTGGACCCGATTCTGGTGGGAGCCCAGAAGGCCACAAATGCTCAAAGATGACCTAGATGGACACCAGATGCCTCATGCCCTGTTCCACAGCCCTACGTTTTAGAGACAGTGGATCAAAATGATCAGAAGTTCAATCTTAAGGAAGACCTATCTTAAGGCACCACAGGAGTCATCCAGTCAACCCATCTGAACAGCTTGGTTATGTGAAGGCCAGCTGGCACAAACACTTCTCCCTCCAGCACAAATAAAGAAAGAAAGAAAAAAAAAAAAAGTATGTATTTCAATGGGATTTCAACTGAAGTTGGAACAATTCAGTACCACTTTGCACAATCCACCCATAGGACAAAGGCACTTGAAATTGCTAAGAGCCAGCCTGGAAGCCAGACTAACATCTTATATATTGCTGCCGATGTTTGTGGCTAACTGCTCAACATTTTTCAAGTTTGGGGTGGTTTTGCACATGAAGGAAAAGAACAACTGTGTCTGGATATTCACGTCTCAAGACTGCTTAACACTTCCAGTCTGGATACCTTGTAGGCCATCCATATCCAACAGCAAAAAAAAGCGACAGGTGAGCCTGGGTGAAAAGGTCACCTATTTGGTTTTGCCATAATGTCATCTGCAGCCTAGAATGCACAACAGCTGGAAACTAGCAGGAGATGAATAAAAACGCAAGAAAAGAAACATTTCAGACTGTGTCACAAGGTTAACATTTACAGAGAAAATGTTCCTGCCTGGAAAAAAAACCCCAAACCCAAGATTTCTAAATAGCAGCTGCTTAAACTACACTGAATAAAACCCAAAGGCTGCATCAAAGAAAACAGACACTTGGAAAGATGAGGGGTAAAGTACTGGAGTCAGGGGGTACAGAACCATATACCTGGCACTGCACATTAATGGCTGCTTTCTGTGTGCAAAACAAGGAACTTTAAATAATTAACGCTAATGGCCATTAGCGCTGCTGGGGGGGTGGGGGGGAGCAGGGGACAGGAGGCTGGTAGTGACAAAGCAATCCCCTTGATTCTGTATAATCCACTGCCAAAGAATTTTTGATACTACTTAAAAAAGTAGATGGAACTTGATCTTTTCCAGACTGGAGAAAGAACAAGAAAACATACCAGAATGATTTGCAGCAAGAGGCAAGCTTATACAGGCATAAGGCACACCATCAAGACAGAAACCCCTTCCTTGTCCCTGTCCAACTTTTGTAATCACCATCGTGATTTGTATAACAAGAATGCCACTGCACTAGCAAAAAAAATACCTATGCAATGCAGCCTTTAAGTGAGAGAATAACTTACACTGCAGGAATAATGTCTTGCCATAAATCAAATTTGGTAACTAACAAATACAGTGAAAAATGTCATGTTTCTGATGCTTATATACAATGCTAATGCTAAGAAGCGATGTTTTCTGGAGACCATCTCAGGCATTATTAACCCACTGGCAAAAAGAAATAATGAGGCATAGTACGTTATTGCCATTAACAAGAATTTCTGTTCTAGATTCTCTAAAGATGTTAAATTGCATTAGTCTCAACTACTCATTTTTGGTCAGGACGCTAAATCATTCCTCATAACTGAAGTCTCAGTCATATTTTCAGCATCTCAAACCAGAATTTATTTTAGAAGTGATAAAGAAGACATAGGCTAATAAAATGCTATTTAATTACTACTCAAATATAAATTTAACTATGTAGTAAGATACACATGGTAATGCCAAGTAAGATAGTAAAGAGATTGAGAATTAGTGTGACAATTACCCATCTAACTTATGGTTATAAGCATGTCAGCAATTCTTATATTTTTATTTTGAAGCTCATTAAATGAGTTTTTCCTAAAGCTCGAGCTGTTGGAGTCAGATGCTTAGATGAAAATCTCTGTTAATATTTAAATAAATACGTACACAGACAATACATTTCTGAAACCTCACAAATTCGAGAAGGTAAATACCAGAACTGAAAGTAATTAGAAACCTCTACGTTCTTTTTACATACATAAGTGTGCATGTACACATGTATTATTTTTTCATACACATAAGCGTACATGTGTGGATATGCATGAAGTTTCTACCCTTTTCCACAAGCCCACAAAATCCACGACTTGCAAGCTTTGTTTCTAGAGCACATCTCACCATTTTTTGGGCGTGCTGCAATCTTGCAGACGTTGAGTCCCAAACCCCTTCTCCTCAGCCAGCTGTCCTGTGGCATGGCCATGTGGGTACCGAAGGGCAACAGCACCTCCAGGCCAACCTCAGGGGCCACTCCAGGCTCAGCACAGAGGACAGTGCTAGAGGAGAAACGGCATTTTGCTATTGTCACATCTGTATTTGTCCTGCTCTGTGAGGGTGGTTGTCTTCAGACTTAGCACAGCACTGTTAAAAGGTGTAAATCCCCATCCTCAGATCTGCGTGGCTTATGGCAGATTCTCATATTTCATCTTTGGAGAGCTGCCTGCACAAAGTGGATGCCTACAAATAGGGCCCTCTTGGCATTAGTTTGATGTTGCTATTAATAAATGACATCCCTTAATAATAAGTTAATATTTATGTAATGCTTAGCCAGATTCAGACCTGGAGGTTGCACATGCACACATGGCACACCAAAACAGAAAATCGTTACTAGAGGACAATGGTTTTGCAGATGTTTTCACAAAATATAACTGTATTAGATTGAAAATACAGTTTTTTTATTAAAATAAATTAGTAACTCAATACACTTCAAAGTATGTGATTGTACATCTCAGAAACCAACCCTTAAGGATAAGGATGGAGTCAAAACTTCTGGGGATAGATATTCACCTGCCACATCCCTACCAACATCGCTTTCCCATGCCCCCAGCTGCAGGACCCTGACCTGCCCCCACATCCTCAGTCAGCTCTGCTATCTCCCTGATGCTCAGCCTCCTCTACAAGCCCCTGCCAACCTCTCAAGTCCAACTCAGGGTACTTTGCAGGTCTTCTGGCACAAAAGACTGCTTTAACAAGGTCCTAAAGCTGGTGTTGTCCTAATTACTATCACCATGACAAAAATAAGTCCATCTGACCAAGAAAAAGTAAACATGAATAAACATAAAATCTCAATGCAGAATGGGGAAAAAATTAAATTCAGAATAGAGACACTTAGAGACATGGGGATAGATATTTAAAAACAATCTGTCTAAGAACAAAACCATTGACTAGTCCATTACAGAACCATCCTTGTTCCTCAGTTTTGCCCACCTGCTATTGCTTTAAATGACTCTCCAAATTTATTTAATTATTGATAAACAAAGACTTTTCTTGGATTTTTGATACCTTATTAATTCTGTTATGGGTGGTTATTGTAACACCAAATCAGGGCAGCAGCCACCGCACCTACCTGTGACATGGCTGATAAAGACTCATATTTACAAGTACATGCCCACCAAAATGCTCCACAGTCAGTATGGAAGGGTAGGAGGAAAAACTGGGTGGAATAAACCCCCCTTGCTGCACTGCTCCAAGTTTGCTCTGTTTCCCTCTGTGCAAATCCTGATGAAGATGTGGAAGGCACATCTCTAGCTAAATCTGCCTTATCTAATGCACGCTATTAGGTTCTGCTGTGCCACCTTGTGTTACATCACATCACATTTGATAGAAAACAACAATGTGTGGGTTTGTGTTGCTCCACTTACACCACTTCGGCATTTAATACCAAAACCAAATCAAAACGTAAGAGAGGGAAAAAAGCGCCAACTTTCAAAACCTCAAGCTAGGGAGAAAAAAAAGCCTTTAGGAAGAATTTCAGAGCTCTCATCTTTCATCTGCTAAGCAATCTCCTGTTTTGTTCTCAGCTGAGAGCCTACTGCTTTCTGCAGGATAAGGTGGTTCATACAATAAAACATCCTGATGGGAAGATTTCAGACATTTTTTTTTCTTCCAGCATTCAGCAAATGCTGTAGTTTTCTTACTGATTTTAAAGCAGATCTAGATTCCCTGCCACAGAAAGGCAGTCAGGCGCATAATGTGCACACCACCATAGCGTGCTGTCAGCATGCAAGATTGCGCAAAACTGACATTATTTCGTTCTTCCAAATACGTTAATTGCTCACCTCCTTAATAATTAAAAGTACAGGTTTCCTCGTGGCCATAAAGCATGCTTTTTGAAATACTGCAAAACTTCAGGAAATTATCTCAGCCCTTGAAATTAATGCAAAATGTGTAACAAAATGCCAAGCAATGAATCAGCAGCTGTTCTATCCTATTTCACCCTTCCAAGCGACTCTGGAGCTCAGATGACACACATATCTGGGGGAAACAAGCTATAGCATAGATAGGCCACGCTGCCACAGAAATGCAGGGCAACTGATGTAAAACTAATGCTGACCCAAAAAGCAGATTTCACAGGCTTCTCTTCATTTGCTTACTCATTTCTAGAAGAGAATCAGTGCAAATGGAGTTAATGAAGGGTAGCTGAGGGGAAAACACTTGTGCCTCAAATGACTAACAGATTAGTATCAGCACTTTGCATGTATCACACCAGCAAGAGCTGGAATTCTGCAGGCAATTAAAATGTCCACATACCAGCGGTGCTGATTCGCCTGTGCTATCGGAACTGTAATATTCTAAAGCTGTTGGGTTTGGAATCAGGTGCTCATATGGCATTGTGCTTTGTTTGGAGTTTCTTAGCCTCCAAGGGTTTAGGAAAGGCAGTTGGATATGAATACTAGAGGCTTGAAATAAAAAGACAGAAAGAACTCTGATGTGGTCTTTTTGTATCTGGAATTTTGGGAGCTTAATGTAGGATCTTTAAGCGCTTGAGCTTTTTCAGGTTGATATTTGAATTTGTTGCTATTTCATCTGGATGCCTTGCATTGAGAAACTCTAGCATGACCTGGTAATGCTAATTAATTAGTTCTCGCAAATGCACTATTTATATGAACATTAGTAGCGCGCGTCACACTATTTGTTGTCTGAACAAGCTACTGACAATTACCCTTTGTGGCTGCAGGCATTTGTAGGCATCCGAAACCTTGGTGAAACCCTGCTGCCTCCTGGAGTCTAATGGGAGCCTTGCCATGGACTTCAGCAGCACCAAAATTTCCCCCTTCACGCTTATGGTAAGCAGAGTTATCCCAAACCTTGCAAATTCAGATCATCAAAAACAAACGGCTAATGTCACTAAGATTAACACTGTAAAGCACTCTGAAGCAGAAAAACACTGAGTAATCCCAAAATATTACATTATTTACAAGACGACCTGATTTTAAATGTTAAATTCAGCTTATTTTTATCACAAAGAGAAAACAAGCTCCTGCTAGCTTGCTTTACAAAAACAATTACCAGTGATCAGTGTATGGTGCTGCATAACAATACAGCGTGTTGCCCCAGAAAGGTGTATCTAACACTCCGGAGTTGTTTGGAGGAAATTAACTTGCACAGTGAGTGAAATAACAAGCACATAAGCAATTCTAATAAGGGGTATGAACTTTAAACCTCTTATTAAAAATATCACAATGTGTAACATTTCCTTTATTTCATCCTTTCCTGACTTCAACTGATTTTTGTATCTGCTCCTTGATATACTAGTCCCTAATCAGAATAAAGCTGTAAGAGAATAGTAAATGTGACATCAAACTTGCTTTAAAGTCTCATCAGCCTTTTTTGGCCTTGTTAGAATGGAATCCCACTTAACAGAAAGAAAAGAATAACAAGAGTCACTCTGTGGTTTGGAAAAAAAAAAGATGCAGCGGCTCCCAGCTAAAGGTTCCCCCCAAACCTGTTCCTTCCCTGCACCTAAGCCCTAAGCTTTAGCAATGTGTTTTTAGTAGGATTGTCTATTTTCAGAAAATGAAAAAGTAACATGCAAAACATCTTAAAAACATTTTTTTTCTAAGGCAGTTTGTAGATCAACTTACAAACTTCACTCATCTGATTCCCTTCTTCCCAGGCAAGTCTCTTTTAAAGGAAATAGTAAAAATTAAACAAGAGGAAACAATTAAAGACAGGTTTTTAAATGCCAAATGAGAGTCACAATTTAATCAGGAAATCTGTAACTCTGGAATTATAAAGTAATAAACTTGGAATACAAAAAAATGAACTTGAAAAATAAATCTTGGCATTACATGTGGACATATATTTCTTTAACCATACTATGATTCTGATTTTTAAGGTACAATTTATTATATAAATATCTACTATAATAGCAGATATTATATATGTACTATTATATATATGTATTAACTATTATATTAATAGTATATAGTAATATACTATTATTATATTATATATATGTATTAACTAGTGGGGGTGTCTACGAGCTATCAGAAATACCCCCCACCCGTTATTTCTGGATGGTGTTATTTGTACTACAGCATCAAGTGTTTCTCAGTGTACTGAGTGACACATTGCTGAGAGATGCAACAAACAGGTTGTTTGTAGAAGAAAACTTCTACCTGAGTAGAAGGTACTGGGAGCTTTGGTAGCTAGTGGTGGTTGAAGAACGTAAGGCAACAAAAAAAGAGGTGACTTGAAATGGGATTTTTAAAAAATGTAGAGGTCAGTTGAGCACACCAGATGGCAGAGAGGAATTAGATCTGCTCCTGCTCCAGCTGAGGGAAGACACTGCCACAATGCGCTGGGCTGGGGAGTAGAGCAAGAAAACCAACCGTAAAGGTGGCGTGCACAATGACTGCCACTGTCAGCTCTGTGCTCTGAGGTGGGGTTCAGGGGGGGTCCTGTGAATCCAAACACAGGACAAAGACCTCAGTATAAACCTCTGCTCCTTCTGTATTAGGAACCGAAAATGCTGCTGAAAATGGTGAACTTTTCTTCCCTTTCCAGAAGCTTTGGCACAGGCAAACACGCTCTGTGGTAACGGTCAGATGATTCCCAGGTTGTGACTTTTGTCCTAAATGCAGTTTGGACTCACTTTTTCTCCAATTCAGCAGCTGCTAAGACAGTTTGAAATTTTCTGGCAGCTAGATGCTTAAGTGGCATGACTTTCAACTTGCTCTTCGCTGCGAGCCTAAAGGGCAAACAGAAGTGAGTGTCTTGTTCAAAAGAGTTCAAGTCTGCACTGAATAGCTGATTGCAGCTCTAATTACCATGCTTTTACATCATTAGGGATAGCAACTGAAAAGGAACTCTAATTCCAACACTGTGAAATATTGCCCTCTTTTTTTTTTTTGGCTCTTACCACTAAATGATCCATTTCCAGCACTTCTGGTAAGGACAGGAAGGGAAAATTTCATTTCCCTGGGGAACAGGATTTTGATAAACAAGTAGAAAGTATTTTTGCCTATAAAATTCAGACTAATAGGTGTTTGTGGTGGGACAGACAGGCTGGAGCAGTGAAGACACATCCTCTGAAACCTGCAGTGGTAATGGATTTCACTCAGATCAGATGTTTAATGCTCAATGTCACTGCTCATTTATGCCTGAGCATTGTATTTTGACACTCTAGTTCTCAAAGAGCAGTCTGATTTCAATTATGCTGTTAGAATGTGCTTACAATTATAAGTTGTTATGATATATTGTTTGTAAAGTTTTCCTACCGTGCCTTTGGGATCTTGTACCTTGGCTGGGGGGGGCGAGCCCAAAGCTGCAGTAAGCAGCATAAAGAAAAAGACACGTAACTTGATATTACTATGTGATGTTTCAATGGATGGGCACAAGGTAAACAGAGGGAGAAAAACAGATGTCTTTCCATTTTAGGCTACAGAAAGCACCTTCAAGTCCAGAGCAGTTGACTCCAGCACGCACTTGCAGCACAAGAAGGAATTAACTCCTCTCCATGGGAAGTGCTGGAGAGAAGTGTTAATTACCTTCACATGCCAAAAGCGTCCCTGAAACAGCAAGGGAAGGTCCAACTAGCTAAGGAGACTTGGTAGGCTCATTGCTCTAGAGCTTTTTAATTTTGTTCCATTGCTGCAGATCTTTGTTGCAGTTCAATGTATCACAAGGACCTTCTTAAGACCAGTGGGTCGTGGAGGAAACAAGCAGTACTGGCACAGACCTCTCCCCATTCC
>JAVJGJ010000047.1:16758126-16811585 GCA_035590215.1 Microhierax caerulescens
GTGCTCCTCCTCCTCCTCCTTCTCCTCCTCCTCCTCCGCCGCCTCCTCCCTCCCTCCTTCCCTCTCGCCCCCCCGGCCCCGCCCCCCGCCCCCCCGCCCCCCCCCCCCCCCCCGGCCTCACTGCTCCCCACTAACACCTTCTATTCAATTGAACCATGAGCAAGGAATTTACGATGGACTTTGCTTTTACATGGAGGCAAGACTCAAGCGCCCACTGACAGGCATTTAGACCGGTAAATGTTGCATGGTTCTTTTTCCCATAAAACACATTTAGTTTAGAAACTCTGATATATAATCATATATTTTTCAGAAGATGGATTTCCATCCCCCCCTTCAATGTGAATCTGGCACTAGAGTAACCTCTTAGAAACTCCACTGGTTTGCACATGACATGTGAGTGACATTTCACCTGCATGCTTTTACTTTGATCTGGAGCAAAGTGGAAACACATCTTCAAGGGGATTACGTAGATCAGGCTCAAGGTTTATGCTATTTTCGACCTTCCGGTGAATAAAGATGCTGGTCAGCGCCAACTGTGAAAGCTTTGAAGGGAAACTGTCCATTCAAACCTGCAAGAAAACTGCTCAGCTTAATTCTTGGAACTGAAGACAAACTAATCACAATATTTTTGGATGACCTGAACTGAAGACTGACCTAAAAAAAGGGGAAAAAAATATAATCCTCTTTAATCTGAAGTAATTCACAGAACACGTCAATAGGATACAGAAACGTGCTCACTGAAACAAATGTTAGATCTTAGTGACTCCAAAAACCACAACACAGTAGTTTTACTGAATAGCTTGTTCTGAAAGAGCCCCCCACCTGTCCAACACAGACAAAATTCCCAGAACAAAAGTCCCTTGGGAAGCAGGGAAATTATTCTGACAAAATGTTGCTTTATTATTAATAGAATCTGCGCAGAATGGAGAAGTATTTGAGAACTGCTTATTTCAGTCGATTACTGTGCGTAGACAAGAGTTCAATGACAAATGGATTTAAAATGGCAAATATTATTACCTTCTTTCTTTACCTTTTTGTTTTGGGTTGTTTTGTGGTTGGAGTTTCGGTTGTTTATTTGTGGGTGGTTTTTTTTTGAGAAAAGTCCTTTATGTACTCAGGAGGTACAAGGTTAAAAGAATCTTTTCAGCTACAAATATTGAAAACAAAGGTGTGCCTTTTGTGGCCTTATTAACAGTAATTCTTTAAAATAACTGAAATGTGTAATCACATTGTGCAGTGCAGCGACAAAAACATATGCTTAATTCTCCATTTTGAAACCAGTAGCACTGGTTTACTTTCAGGGTACACAGCCCCTGAACAGTCCTGCTGGGTTATCAACCACGTCCTCCGCTGTTGGCACCCTGTCATATCCCCTTCAGACCTGCTGATCCTCACCTCCAGGTAGCAAAGCCTCTATACCTCCTCCAGTTTGACTCACAGGCTCTAATGGGTTGGCACTTCACACTTATTCCCAGTTTAAATTACTCACAGCTGAGTAACACCCAGTTGTTCTTCAGCCAACTCTTTGGTTTAAGGATCTTCTCTCTCTCCTACCTAACAGTTTGAGAAATAATTTTGTCCCCTCTGTCCCTTCATTTTGCCAAGTAAAAGCAGTTTGTCTGATCTGCTCTTGTGTCCAGCCCAGTTAGCTCCTCTGCACCCTGCTTCTGCTCCGAGCTCATCCTTTCTGTACCCCTCAAGTGCTGAAGTGCAAACTATGGGATATGCTCAGCGAGTTTTATCCAGCGCTATGTGTAGGTGAAATAGGAAAACAGCAATGATACAATTAAGCCCTAGAGAGGGGAGGAGAAAGGGGAAAATAAATAAAAAAAATAATAAATCAGAACATAGATAAGGCAAGTTTTCTGTAAGGCCTCCGAAAAGCAAAATCTCAGTGACCCAACATCATCCCCCTCTTAATGCATTTACTGCCCTGCCCCAATCTGGTACAAGTCCTGCAGACGATTTTCAGATGACACGTGAGCAAGCCGCGCACACAGAGGGGGCATTTCAGCTTCATCCCTCCTGAAATCATCCTTCTGCTCCTCACTCAAAGTCAGCGGCAGGATTCGCCCGCTCCCATAAGCCAACGCTTCAGCTGAATACACTTTGCAGTAAATATTTTACAGGCTGCTCTCAGCGGCTGTGGGTTTGCATTTTAACAATAAACCTTGTTGTTGGGAGTGTACCAGCAGCTTGGAGCAGGCAGAGCTTTTCCCATATATTACACATCTCTTTCTGGTATTTTTCTGCTTGATTAGTAATCACTTCTGACAAATCCTTTCGACAGCTCTGAACACCAGCCTTAGTGTTGCAGGGATGCTTCACGCAAAGCCTGACTGAATGCAAATGTTAGGCTAATGCAAGGATGCCTGACAGCATCTGAGCATTTTCTTCACTGGACACCAGAGGGAGGAGGAGGAAAGGACAACTGACAGTGAAGCTAAAGAACTGCTTCAAGAGCCCTGAAGGAGCTTATCAGGCACTGGAACCAAATACGTTTCTGTAATCGGACCACAATAATTAGCAGCACCTTGTCTGGGGATGGCACTTCTAATAAAAGGCTTTGCAGGGGTAACACGAGGTAAAGTTACGGGAGAGAGGACCCAAGGCCAGCACCAGCTGCATTTTAGCCAGCGTCATCTTAGAAGCGTTAAAACCTTACTGGTTCTGGGGCTACTACTGCCTGCACTCCGCTTGGCTTCTGTGCCACAACCGGAGTGCCTTTTGGTCCAGCCTTCTTCTGGATGTGAGGAAACCCCATGTTTCAATGACTAAGCATGGATCCAGGGCCACCACCGTTTCTGAGTCCTGTACCACAAAAGCATGAGATTTGGAACTGCAAGTGCTCTATGCAGAGATGGAAATGGCAGGATCTTGAAGGAGGGAGGGAGGGAGGAAGGCAGTTCAAGGAGATTGATACGGTATCTATGAAGGTGACAGCAAATGCACAACATGTGGTTAGTATCTAGATTAAATTTTTAAAAAAGAGAGAGAGAGAGAGAGAAATTCAGCAAGATTACCAGGGAACTATTTACTATCTTATTAAAACTATGCTTTTATTCCCTCATCGAATCTTTTCATTATGCCTTCAAGGCGAAGGAGGATTATTAAATGTCAGTGACAATTCAAATAATTAATGTATGGTGTTACCAGGTATATATGCGCTCACCAGGAGGATTAATAATAGCTGCTATTTTTCTTCCAACCATATTTTCTCCATGATACATATATTAATCATGAGAATGCAGTGCATTTTTTTAAACCTCTCTAGTACTGAAAGTCTTTAAGGAACTCACACTTTGAAAATTAGAGAATTCTTAATATATTCTGTTCTCTACTTTTTAATTTACTATCAAAATACCAAAACGCAGTAGCACTTGGAAAGGAAGGAGTATAGGAAAGGTAGTGCTTTCTCTAGGGCTGCTATTAATTGCAGAATCAATGTCCTCAATTCCTTGAAATAGGTCTCCAGAAACAACAAACCAGACTTGTAAATGCAGGAAGGAACTTTCCCCTGTTAAAACGTTAAAACGGACTGGCTTTTGTTGCTAACTTACTCCAACCTGAACACTTTAGAAAAGGCATTGGAAAAGTACTTTTGTATCAAATACTGCTCCCAGGGCCGGCTGGGGGCTGTATTCAGCACCTACTTATCAGCTTAGCTCTGCCTTTGCAGCACGCTAACCCCTGCAAGGTGCTGAGCACCAAGGCATGATCTGGCGGTAAAACCAGCAGCGTGGGGCAGGGAGCACAGCGGGGCCGGGGCTTTGCCCCCCTCAGATCCCAGAGGGGAGAGCTGACCCCTCTGCTCCTGACTCGGCACTCAACAGCTGACCTGGACTTTCCCTGCAGACTTGACGTTAACTCTTCCAGTAATTTTAACTGACAGACTGAAGTGTGCTAGGTGAGGTGGGGTGCGCTACCCCAGACTACTTTACGCTTGCTCTGTGCCGGGAAAGAGCTCCTGCGGCTGGACTGCCCCCGCTGACAGGTCACCTACCACCCCTGCTCCCACGCGGGCTGCGGACAAACTGCCCGTAGGGTGGGTTTTGTACCTGCTGGTGGCCTCTCAGCAACGCAACTAAAAATTAGCTCAGTCCCCAATTGCACAGCAAATACACATGCCCAGAAGTAACATTTCAATTGCTTACAACTTGGAGAAGTTTAAATTCTCTCCTTCACTCCCAACTGTATCCCAGGTGTTACCCTTCCACAGTGAAGAATCATTAGATATCTGACTTCGGACACTGCAAATTACAGAATGCATTACCAGCCTTTTCCATCTCCCAAAACGGCTCAAGAAATGTCCGTGTTCTATTTAAAACAATTAAGTTTAACAAACATGAGATCAGGGTTCGTTATGTAAGTAAAGGTGTAACCATACGGCCCATCAGTGCATTACCAGAAGCTGTGTGTAGAACTACGTGGATATTCCCCCACACACACTTACAGCATCAAACAATAAATTATTTTAACCATCTGTGTGACCTGACAACTGCCAGCTTGGGGCAGTTCCTACACTTCGGGACATAAACCTATTCTACAAATTTTTAGAAATCTAAATAAAATAAACCATTTCTACAGTAGGAGAGCAGGTCTTTCATGACATGCATTTTTTAAAAAAATTCCAGAATAAATATTTTAAAGCAGTTTTGAAAACCTACCTCCTCGCTGCACCAGCAACGTGACTTCGCTTCCTTTAGGACATTCAATTAGCATATCCACCACCTGGTTGTGAGTGAGGCTCTGCACATTCTTCTTGTTGACTTCGACAATAAGGTCACCCTCCTTCAGGCCACGACACCTTGGACTGTCCACGATTTGTTTCACTCTTTGGCCGCCCCCACCAGGACTGTCTGCTATAGTAAACCCAAAGCCCATAGGCCCTTTCACTATATGCACAGTTATGAGTTCAGGTTGTGTTGCTATCGAAGATGCCAAAGAGACCGTGTCATTGGGGTAACCATGGGGTCCGTTGGAGGAGACCTCAGCCGGGCTGCTGGGTCTCGCTTCCTTTGTGCCATTTACTTTCCCTGTTTTACTACTGTGGCTCGCCGGGGAGTCGTAATTTTCCTGCCCGTTCACAATGATCGGCTCTTTGTCCAAAATTGCCACGGAAGTAACCAGGCTCGTGTTGGGATCATCGGGATCGAAGGGCAGGGGGTAACCTCGGCACAGTTCGAGGTCCACGCTGGCACCGATGGGGATGGACTGGAAGATTTTCACCACTTGAGCATGAGTGTGCCCCAGCACGCAGGTATCGTTCACACTGACTATGACGTCCCCTGCAGAGGACACAGACAGATATGCCAAACACATACGTTTTGTGCACCCTGGCAAGGTGAAGGACTACAGCCTGCGAGCTGATCCACAGCATCCACAGGTATCGCTCATAAATAGCAGCACTTAAGTACCTTTGCAAGGAAAAGGAGTGGTGACACGTGGGCAGGCAAGAACTCTCTGTACACAACGGATTCGCTGCATAAAGCTTTTATGTACATGAACGTTTTTGAAAGTGAAAATGGAATTGGCTCATGCAAAAAATTAATAAATTCAAATGATGGTATTATGGCCCGTTTAACAGCTATTTCAAAGTCCAGCTCTCACTGTTATACACTGTGCTATACTGATCTATGACAGAAACAAAACTGAAAGCACGTAAGAGCTACATAAACAAAAAGTGTCAGATACCAACTGATCAAATATGGTGCCATGTGTCGTGCCTCAGACATACTTCACCCTGAAATATTAAGTAAGTTATCATTTGGTTTTTTTAACACTGGGGCTGCAACACAGGGATGTTTAATGTTGTGATGCTCCACCTGCAAGTGTGGAGTTGTGACCTCAGGTGAATCTTAACAGGATTTCATCGTATTGGGCCTGCTCTCTGGCAAAACAAATCAACCTCTGGTGTCTCCACACCGGGAAATGCAAACTAGCCCATTCCTCTGCCCATTCCCTGGAAGTAGCTTGGGAGAGGGGGTGAGCAGCATGGCAGATACACAAAACACACAGTGATGCAGCCCTGCAAAACACAAGGCAGCCACTGTCACAGCAGGGAGCAGTACCCTGTGGCCTGATGTGGGACCCCATATCTGCTGGCTCCTCTCCACAGGTCAGCATGGAGGGAGCAGGAGCTGGCAGAGACCCAGCTGGGTATTTTGACACCGAGGTGAAATTCCAACACATAAAGTGCCTTGCTGTAAGAGTTTGAACATATCCCCCAATGTATCTCACTCCCCTACTTGCTGATGGAAAAGCTGAATGCCTCTCCCCAAAAAGGGAATGAAGACTACAGTCTTTTATGAACTGCACATAAAAACAACTGCAAAAAGATAAACCAAAGTGGTGGTGGTGATTTTGATATAAAGCATCAGTACCTGTTTCCATTTTGCCATCCAGCGCTGCGGGGCCATCAAGCACCAAACTTTTGATTTGGAGAAATTCATCTGGCTCATCCCCTCCAACAACAGTGAAGCCAAACCCCCTGCTGCTTTTCCTTAGCTTGGTGTGGATGAACTTCCCTTTCAACTCCGAAGGGTTTCGTGTAAAAAAAGGTTTTCCTGTGTAGGAAGTTTGGAAAATCTATAAACAGGCAGGCAAGAGCGTTTGATCTGGTTTTCGTCTCCCCCTCCCTGTTCTAACAAGTACACAGCCAAACGCAGCGGTGTGCTGGGACAGGACTGCGCTTCAGCATCCTCTCACCTCACCGCGCTCCACCCACCTCCTTGGATCCCATCACGCAGTAAAAAGGAGTGAGCAAAACCCCTATTACCTGGCACTTTGCTAGCTGTGGTTGTGCACACCAAAGCCCCAAGGCTACAAAGGGGAAAACGTGCTGCTTGAAAGAATGGAATATATTAAAGCTGGCAACGCTGGCTTAGATATATGTCTTGTCTCTGTCCTGAGGTGGTTATATCCATCCCAGGAAGCACGGGACAGGGGCAGCACAAATGCCTCCTAACAGGAGGAGTCCGCAGCAAGGACTATCATCATGGTTTTGCACCACTTGGCTTTCTCCCAACCCACCAAGCAAAAAGCAACTTCTGAGCTCTGGCAAGACACCGCATAACTCTTCAGCATAGCCCCTCGCCCCCCACATCACTACCGCCCTGTGACCTCCTCCAGTGAAAAAGGGGAGGATGCTGATGTTGTTCTTCAGACACCGTTTGAAGTCTTTTCTCTTTCCTTTCTGCAAGGAGCTTGTTGTGGATGAAACACTGCAGTTGTGAAGTACTGATCAAAGAGCGGCCCGGGACTGGAGCAGCTGTGCTGGAGGGCTGTTAATGCTCTCCGGGAGCATGGTTAAGAGGGAACAAGGTGCTCCAAAGACAAAAAAAAGTCATCCTTGCAAAGCACGTTGCACAGGCTTCGAAAAGGAGTCATGGTTGCTGTACTTCACAGTGCCAACACTAAACACCTTTGCACTTTTAATTGTTTTTAATGCTTAAAGGGGAAAAGAGTGTGCCACTAAGCCCTCTGGTGACAGCTCCAGGATCAGCACTGTGTATCGCCGTCAGGAGAGCTGGCGTTATTTCAAAAAATTTGGCAGCATTGCCGTGGGCCTCTGTTCAGAAAGGAGACCTTGAGGGAGAGTGAGGGGATTTGAGACTTGTAAGGCTTTGACTAGGGGAAAAAAATAGCCTATTTGAAGATTATTCATGAGGGGGCAGTGTAAGGACTTGCAGTCTTCTGCCTTTGAAAGGTAGCACAGGAACACAGCAATCCCGCACATCCTTGGCAGATGCTCTGCTCAGACCCCAAGCTGCAAAAAAGCTCTGACTATCAAAGTACAATTCCATGTCTCAGGTAACAAACACAGCTTGGAGGCAGCGTGCAGCATGGCATGGTCCTGTGCTGATTTCTGGTTCAAAAGACAAGCGGAACAAGCACAGCTTGCTGGCATCTGCCTACAAATACAGGGGGAACTTGCCCTGCAGTAACAGGACAGCAGCACCACAGGCTACGTCCCACCTACAGCATTTGGGGGGGATCACGTTTTCAATGTGTGTACCTACAAAATCCCAGCTGGGAGAGTGGTGCAAGAGGCACAAGAAAGGGTCCTTGTGCCCATGTCCTCACCAGCAGTGCCATCTGCGGGATAGATGGAAACCCCTGGGCATAGGGTAGGAAGAGGGTAGGGAAGCTGGAAATAGCTGCTGCAAATGGGGAGCGAGAGAAGGGGGAGCAGCGCTGAGAAAGGAAGAGGAAGGAATGGAAGAAAGAAGGAGTCATCAGTACCAGGACAAGTCACTCAGAGTGGTGCCGAGACAGGCTTATGCTCTCCTGCTGCTGCACAACTTCAGTGCAGGCGGTGGAGAGCCGCTTCTAACACCATCCCCTGCGTGATGGGTCCTTCGCATCTTTGCATTTACTGCCTGACAGCGTAAAAGGCAGAGGTGGCATTCACAGATGCCTCCTCGAGGCAGACCAGCATTTCTGGGGCACTCTGATGACATGCCTAACCCCAGATGCCTGGTGGTCAGGCTACCACCCACTGACCTCCCACATTTTTCCTTGCTGCAAGTCTGGATTACTCTAATACCCGTCGGGAATCCGCTGGGGGCTTTGGATACTGTGAAGTTTTGCACATCTGTTTTGGAAGGGCTGATCTGCCACCACCTGCAGCAGAGGGCACCCCCTGGCTCTTCATGGCAGGAGAGGCTGCCTGGGGCAGCAGCACCCCTCCCACGCTGGCCTTCAGAGACCACGGCCGACTGCAGAGCATGGGAATATTTCATATTTCCCAGCTCCTGGGGGCAGCCTTCCCCGTGCTGCTCCAAGCTCTGTCAGGACAATGTGCTCCAGCCAGATTCCCCCTCTCTCACCTTCCCCAGTCTCCGGTTCCTGCAGACCAGGGCAATGCCATTTGCTTACTGTGCAATTCAGATGTAGCCAAAGATGAAGCTTACTTACAACCACTTGTAACCAGAGAGCACTTGTACTGCAACAAGGTACAAGTGGAAATCTCTGCCCTTGCTGGCAACCTGATCTGGCAGTGTTTCGGCTCATGCTGCAAACTCGGGAATGATTCATGTCCTGTCTGGTTAGTTATTTAAGACAAGCAACTGGTCTGTGAGCAGTTGGCCATGCACAGACCACTGACACTAATAAATAAGGCTGTAATAGCCCCAAGTACTTGAACATATGTACAACTTCAAAGTAGGTCCATGGTATTTGGACCTATTATCGTTCCCTCCTCACGCAAAGCCTCCCTGAGGAGGTTCAACTCAGAATTTTCAGAAACTTGATGTAATTTGCCCCTAACATCACCAAGGAGTTTGTGCCTCTTTGCCTTCTATTACTATAGAAAGTCAGATTCAGCATGGAAGCCCAGTAGCTCGGCAAAGCTCTCCAAATAGCAGAGGATCTCCCTCTTCTGGTGTTTCCCCTATAGCTCCTACACACACCCCCACACCAATTTTCATTTGGATTCAAAGCACAGAAAAAAGGAAAATACATAAAGTTGCAGATTCATCCATGGCAATACCAGAACTTGGGCTGCTCAGATGTCACAAATGCAACTAAGACACCCAAGCTCTCCAAAACCACGGTCCTGCCAAACAGCATCATCAACCTATGCACATCGCGGCTCCCAAACAAGCTGTCCACTTTCCAGGGCTCTTGAACTACTTTAACTTGAAGTTCTACCTGCCCACAAATGCAGACATGGGGTTACATTTGCTGTGGCTCTCCAACTAAAAAATGACCATGTTAATGCATGTCTGTGTCTTAATCACAGTGCAACAGGGTGAGATCTTGTGCTGCTTTTTGGGAGGGAGAGTTGACCTATGAGAACAGAGAGAATTCTCTGCACTAGATCTTACCATGAGAGTCACATTCTAAACTCAGTAGAATTCAGAAGGTGTAAAAGCCCAATGCTTGCATATCTAGACAGCTCTGTAGAAAAGGGTCTCCTACTTGCACTTGCATCCACCACCATTGCTGGCAAACCCCACCGATGTTGTAACTCCTGTTTTCACCATGCCTTTTTAAAGACTTGGAATGCTACAGAGAGAACAGTCACCATCTTTATTTTGATGCAGGCGATCTCATTTGCCTCTTGAATCTGGCAACAACTGTGGTCTCAAAACTAGCCTCAAAATCTATGGGAATTCAGACAAGAACACATGTGCCCTGGCGTGTGACACTAGTCATGGAAATACTCCCTTTGCTGGTGGCTGAGGGAATTCCATTCTCAGGAAAAAAAACCTTGTTGCACTTTTACAACTGGTTTAACAAGGCTGTTACCTTGCACTGGTGCTTCCCGAACTGCCTCTTGGTTGTTTGAAACATGGTTTGGAGCAGCGGGTGGTGGGAGAGATGGACACTCCTCTGTCCATTCTAGAGAGGGCAGAGAGGGAAATGTTACTCGTTTCACAACAGCACTATGAGCTCCTGCACATACACACCCTGGGAGCGTGGGTTCAAGCAGAGGAAGCATGAGAAGCATGGCGAAGAGAGGAAACAGAGTCATGGATAGAGGGAATAAAATGAATGGGATGTCCAAAACCCAGTTTTGGAGGACTCTCTATGTCCAGATCAACTGATCCATTGGCTGGGACACCCTACCTTACACTCAGACTTGAGACTTGATTTGCATCTACGTGTTCTTGTCATTTATATGCTATCTATTCCCTGTGGCACTCATGGCATCTACGTAGAAGAGCTGGTGTTGCAGGAAATGGGGCTGCAGGAGGAATGCTGAAGCCTAAATTATTTTCCCTGTGGATAATAACAGTTCTGAAATAACTTAGTCTGACAGGTACAAAGGTACTACAACAAACCCAAATGCCACAGGCCTCTCACTGCAATTGGGCTGCATTTAAAGAAAGAAAAAACAACAAAAAAAAGCAAAATAAAGGGGGGTAGGGGGAGAAAAGGAAAAAAATATTTTTTTAAAATAATGAAATTACTTCAGATGTTAGAGCCTGACAACACCCAGGAAGTCTCTCACGCAGCGGGGTTTCTCTAGTGCACATGTAAATGACCACTCCTCATCCCTTTCGACAGCCTGAGTCCCAGTGCAGACTGGAACACCAGTTACAGTGAGCAATTTAATAAGCAGATTAAAGAAGAAAACACACGTGTGAATTGTATCTGGGAAGCCTAGAAACTTTCCAGAAATAAAGGACTTCAACAGGGTTAAAACCGACTACGTTTAGGTGGTTTTACGGTTTAGGTTTTCTCTTTTGCTGCACCTTATGTGAAGGGCATATGCAACTTTTCCTGTGCGCATCACGTTGCCTTAAAATACTAAGGAGGGACAAACACATTGGCATGGTGCTGCCAAGGTGAAGGAGAGCACATTCCCTCATGGAAACCCCAACCATCATGCCCTCGGTGGTGCCAACCTTCTGGTGGCTGTTGCTGTTGCTCAAGCTGTTTCTTCCTCTTTGCTTCAAGAACTGGGTTTTCATACTGTGTCTTCCGGTTGATGTGGCTGGAGATGAAAGAGAGCAATAAATTAGGAAACCCTTGATGTGACAAGCAGGAATGATAGCCAGGCACGAAACTCCTCTGAGGAAAGGAGTAAAATACCAAATATGCCCAACAGCACTGTATGTGGAGCAAGGCTCACCTAGTCATGCCAAAAAGCATATTTAGGAAAACAAGTGGATTCCAGTATGGATATGATGTCTTGAAGAAGAAATGGCTAATTCCTTCAAATACATGACAGTAGTGATCTATCTGTGAAAAATGAGATTAAAGCAGAAAAGGTGCCCTGTCTGATTGCATTTTAAAAGACAGGCTTATATCATCCCTACTTTAAACAGATTCCAAGAGGTGCGGTCATTCCTTGACTCACTGAAGTTAAAAAAATCAACAACCAACAACAAAAACCAAATCAAAACCCACCAACTGGTAACAGCTGTCAGCTATCTGATCAATGCACACTATTAACAGGGTGTCTTAAAAATATCTGCAGGGATGCAGACCATGAGCTGAAAAGCTGGGCTCCAAATGGATCAAAATATATTCAGAATCAGCCACCAGCCACCAGTCCCAGCGGAAACCAGCCTTTGGTGAAACTTCAGCTGTACTTCTTGAAAAGCAAGCAGCCCAGCCCCAACCACGGCAGACAAGCACTCTGCAGAAGATTAACCATTTTATGGAACCAAACCATGAGCACCATCCACAGGTGCCAGAGAAGTGGGGCAGGTCCGGGGAGTCCCCGCAGCTGATGGCTGCAGCCCAGATGAGTGGCTCATCAGCTGTTCCAAGAGCCATTTTGCAATAATGACTTTCAATAATAGAAATCACATTTTTCAATAGTGATTTTGCTACAGCAGAGAGGCAGGAAGATCTTAGAAAATTCCATTAGCTTAAAGCCCATCTCTGTATCCAGAACAAAGTTTACCATTAAGAACTTGCTATTTTACTGTCTCTTGTCCAACACATCCAAACAAATGAACAAAAAAATGCTTTTTTAAGTAATTACGATAGAAGCACTCTAGATAGTTAGATTGAGAGTTTTTTTTCTGCTAAGGATCAGTATTAAATCACTGGAAAAATATTTAATTAATCAAATAAAACAAGTTAATGAGTTCTGTAAAATACTTCCCATTTCAAGGTATCTTCAGAAAGAAAAAATTACAACTACTTTAAAAATTATATCAACTTTTTCATGATACAGTTGTTTCCCAATAAAAACTATTATATAATTATATATAATAATAGAGTGCCCGAATTAGAAGGGACAGAGACAAATGCTCAAATTGTAACCATTTTGCTAGCTTACAGATAGTAAGTAAAATAAACTTGCGTGTCATTGTTGCTACTTCTCTATTTAATTTCATCACTAAGGAGTGCCACAAAACTAACAGGAATGTATATACAAAGTGACAGGAAAAAATGCTGTAATGACCTCTTGGCATGGCATTTAATAGCCGAAAAATATTCTTGATGTCTTTAGTAAATAAATGTCAAGGCTTAATTACACAGTTTGATAACCTTGTTTCCCTAGGCACAGATGGTAGGGTCAGAAATGAGCCAAAGCAGACAGAAACTGTATTCCACATCTATTCTGAGGGCTATCACAAGCCATCCTACTAGACAGGAGTATACACATAATTAAAAATTCATTTTATGGGGTCAGTGATGAAACAAAACTCAGATCTCTAGTTTCCCAAGGGAGTGATCTGACATCTCGATAAAGAAGAAGCTGTTCTAATTGTGGAGAGAGTTCCATTAAACCTGTAATTCAATTCACAACAACACAGCCTGATGCAAGAACCTCTGCTGCGGCTGCTTGGTCACGCAGGCTCACCCATTCCTCCTTTTGAGTGTCTTCCGACTGGTAATAGACTTGGTGACCGGCTTTGCACACTCGTATTTTGATCATAACACTACATGAAGGGGACTGAGCTCAGTCAATTGCACGCTTGTTAACGTTGTTGGGATAAAAATACTTTGTGAGGTGCTGGGGCTCCTGCATTCCCCAACCCCGGGGTGCTCCTGTTTTCCTCAAACTACCTACCTCTGGAGCTCAACCCCCTCCCACGGTGCTCCCATCTCCCTGGAGCCCACTCCCACCCCAGGGTGCCGCTGCCAGAGCCCACCAGAGGATGGGGAATAGCAAGGCAGGGCTGCCCCCCGCCCCCCCCAGCCCACACAGCATCCCACCGCCTGTAAGGGGCCAGGGTCTCCTCCTCTTCGGTATGAGATGCTACCAATAAAGCCTTTCTCCACCCAACAGCTACACCAGAACCGGAGAGCAGCACTTACTCTACATAGTAGACACCGTATACGGGATCCTCAATTTTCTCCCAACCAGCAGGCAACTCTGGAAATAGAAAAAGCATTACTGAAGCCTCCAATACAGTTTTTTTCTGACAGGTAGCTGCTCCTGCTCTGCATGCAAAACTCATCAGTAGCTCAGACTTTGCTTTAAACGTTTTTTAGAACTATCACAGCCTCCTTTTAGAGGCTGGCGTAGCGCAGCACCAACGTCATAGCATATGTTACCAGTGCTCTGTTAGTAAATCTGTGGGAAGATGCCCATGCCGGTCCATTTTAGATTTGCTTTTTGCATTAAATGAACAAATGATCAATAAATTTCCTTTCTGGGAGTGCCTCTAATACCCTACTGATTTCACCATCACGGGCAGAGTGGCTGTGGATGGAGCACTGCAGTGGAATTTGATGCAGGCAACAGGCCAGAGGCATTTTAACACCCGTCTACAAAGACGGGCAAGATGATGGCAACCAATCTTAGCACACGGACAAGAGAGGTCACCATCTTCTCCTGTACCAGGGCTCAGCCATTTATGCTCACCACTGCTGAAAAAAGGGGGTTTTGAGTCCTTTCTAAGGGATTTACACTAACTTGCTCAGCCGTGACCCCAACACATAAGTGCATCTTGCAACAGGACAAAGCAAATTTAATGTAAACGCCTGGCATATGGAATCCACCCAAGTGGGGCAGGCACACAGATGTATTTCACTGCGTAGCACTTAATGTAAAACCACATATTGTCATAATCACGTGTAACAGAGATTTCCTTTTTTAATTAGCATAATTAACAAAAAACAGTTCTAAAGATGAAATTAACATTTGGAAATGTATCCGCTTTTGTTCCTGTTGATTTTCTAGACTGCACATAGTACTTTAACTATAATTAGTGAATGTAATAAAACCACTTCAGCATCCAACTGAGGGTTGTTAAAGCTGACTGTATTACTTAAGGGCCTGATCCTTGTCCCACTCATTTAAACACAATGTTCCCGTTGGCTGTGAGCACCAAAATAATCATCCTATTAACAATACAGAGTTGTGTGTTTGTGTAATACTGTGCATCAACTCAAAAGAAGACTCAACCATGCTACGGACAGTGCAAGTGTGGTCCCACAGACTGCCCATCAGAGACTCTGCACATTCATTTAAAAAAAAAAATAAATTAACAAAATCCATTGTCATATAACACAAGACATAGCACATGTCAAATACCCCATGCAAAATAATGCCTCAAAATTTATCACTACATTGACAAGACTGATAGTAAATAATCTATATTTGTTTATTATCAAATGCAAAGATTTATTTTCAGTAATGGCATCAATTGCTAAGCCAATACAATTAACAATGGTCCATTAATTAGAATAAATGTAACTATCTAGTTCTGCATTTATAGACTTTCAACTATGTTGCCATAAGGACAGAAATATCTCCAGACTGGAGATGAACAGAATGTATACAAACACACATGGACTAATTATTCAAAGTTTATGTTTGTGTTAAGAATTGGCGGGAGATCAGATGAAATCAATTTTCACGGGTTTTGCTCCGCATGTCTCTTATTTGTAGATATAAGGTAGGTTTTCCATTCTTAGCATTATTTTATCCTTAGTGGGTTTAAGATCTTTGGATTCCTTGAGACATAAGCAATTAAATGCAAGCCAGTGCTGACTATGGGGCATAAAAATACTGCACAATTTTATCAGCAGAGTGATCTGAAATGAACACTTCAGAAACAGATATTCCTTTACACCCTGCAAGTATATCTGAGAAAAAGTTAGAAAGCTAGAGGCTGATCTTGGAAGTCTTTTTGCAAAGGGAACTCTCTGGTTTGCAAGGGAGTCCCATATGGTGAAAACACTGTGGAACAGGCTTAAAAAGCTTCAATACAATTAAATGAAGACCTAGCACGCAATCAGGTAAATCACAAGTTGTGGCAGCCATTTAATTCATTGCACTACAGTAAAAGTAGAATGGTAAAGAGACCAAGCTAGGGGTGGAAGAAAAATAAAAAGCAAATGAGGGAAGGGAGAAGTAATGCATAGATGCCTTAAAATGAGTTTGCCACAAACTTCCCAGCTAAATATCTTTTGTCTATTTTGGACTACTAAGTGTTTTTTATTTTTAAAGTTTAAAAAAAAAATGTTTGCTTTTCTTTGGTTCACAAAAGGTTTTGGCATTAAATTTTATTTTTTCATTTCATTTAAAGACTTTTCACAGAAGGTCAGAAAACCAGCATTTTCCTAACCCCAAAAATGGGATTGTGCCAAAATGTTACCGGTTTTCTATCTCTGCAGCTTTCCATTTAAGGAACACAGCTCTATGTTTTCAGAAGTAACAATACACAAAACTGCAGCTTTCAACACATTACTTATTGATGACGTAGATGTGCTTTCCAACTTCTAAAAGCCTCTGAAAGTTCTCTAAAGCAAAAGGCAATATTGTCCATAGTCATGTTGCACAGTCTAGCTTCTTAGAGGCTTTAAATTATTGATCTCCCTTCTCTATCTCTCTTGCCAAACTGAAGATGACCCAGAGCATTAGATTTTATCACACATATGAGATTTCCAAAAACATACTGCATCATTAGGAGCCTGAGCGAGCCATGTGGTTTTTATTTTGGAACATCCATGCAGCACACTGCAGTCTCAGAGTATTTGTCAGTAGGTAAATTCAATGGGCAAGTACCCAATTTTACACTTTTAAGCCTGGGATAAATACCTGGTTTCCTACTGAGATGCCCTTGTTTACTATTCTACTCTACAGAGGGGGTGAACAGATTCCTAAAAAAGAACTTATGCAACCACTTGGTACTTTAGTTGCAGCCATGCATCATATGAAGGAGCTGGAGATGACTGCTTCGGTGTACTCAGCTTTTGCTGCTCCCTGTCAGGCCAGGAGGATCCAATGTCAAAGTCTGCTCTAAAGGTTAAATTTCGGTGTCCTTTTGCACAACTCTTGTTAAAAAGAGGTGACCTATTTCTCCACATTCAACCCACCTCTTCGGAAAACAAGAAGTTGTGCAAATGCTCCAAGTTTTAATTTTCTTCTATTTAGAACAGAACCTGTTGATGAGCTAAGGGGCTAGATATCTGGCGCCAATCAGGTTACGCTAACCACAAGCACAGTTTAGGGAACAGGCTGTATGTTCTCGCTGCTGTAACCGAGCCACTTGAAAATGTTGTCTTTGCACTGCAATATTTGGCAATCTCAGTAGCGTATCAACAGGCTGTGACCTCATAAAGCTTATCTGCATTAAAACAAAGGGAACATCTCATGATGTTCCAGCAAAACACTTGTGTATGTTAGTGCCTGCTGAACTAGGGTCAGGCTTATCAATTAATTAGTTTCCCTGCATCTGTTTTTTGAGCTCTTCTCTTGCTCTAGATCCAGATAATCAGACTGAAAGAAGGGAAAATTTCCAATTCATTGTTGCCTCTGAAACTGCTTTTTTAAAACCTCTCTCTTATTTTAGGCCACCCTTTGTGAAGACCTTCATGAGAAATCTTTGCAGGTTGTTGGTGTGCATCCACCTGCTTCTGATGTTACTTGGTCTGCTGCTGATTATTTGTATGAGCTGCGCATAATGCTAATGTACCACTAAAGTGACTGCATTATTCTTTAAATTGTCATCTTTTTCAAATTCTTGTACTAAAAGAAGTTAGGCCTCCAACATTATTCCAGGCATATTATACAGAAGAACAGTTCCTGGAATAGTATTAAAAGTTCACTCAATAGCTGCTGGCTGCTGGTGCCTTATCAATCACACAGAAACAGGAAGCAGAATACACTTACTTGCAAGTCATTACAGAAACCAGAGGTTAATTCTCTGGTAATACAATCCTTCAGTACATAGAACTATAAACTGTAAATACAGTCCTTTTTAAAAGCAATAATAGACCTAGTGGAAATAAAATCCTATGCAGCCTCTTATGCCTTTCAGCTTTCCAAGTGCACTAGAGCATAGCTGAACAGAAATAACAACTACCTCTACCATCAGTATAAACAGAATGAGCACTGCTGAGATTAGATATCTAGACAGCATTCTTCATAAAAAGATGCAGCAAATAAAAGTGTACCACATCATTGAAAATCATCTGTTTATAAAATCACCTACTGAGGCAAAATTTTCAGCTGTTTCATTCACAAGCTCAGTAGAAGCATCCTATGTCACACTTAAACTTTCTAAATCACACATTGCTTCTCTTGCCTGATGAAAAAGCATCATTAGCTACTCTGGCATCTACACGCTTTTTCCTGGAGCCAGTGATGTCAATGGAAAAGCCCCTGACTTCTGCAGGGTCCAGGAGGAAGCAGCTTTGAACAAACTTTGCAAGATTAAGGCCCCCCAGCTTTCTTCACACTCTGAATCAGCACCAAAACCACTGTAGATGTGAAGGTGGGGGAAGATTAATGCTTTGTCTGCTAGGGAATTTTTGCTGATAAACTAGGCTTGTTGAAATAAAAAAAAAATGAAAGATGCAAAATGATACAAAGGAGAAAGTAAGTAATTAAAGGTTTAAAACAGTGCAGTTGAAGTCAAACATCAAAACAAGAGATGGATGATTTACCTAGTTCACTGTCCAGTTCCTCCGTGTGTACCCCTTCTTCTCCAAGGGAAGAGCAGTAAATGAGACAGAAAACATTAAAAGAAAATTTCAGATACCAGCACCAAGCAAGAAATTCCCTACAGCAAACAGCAGAACCAGTGCTAATTTTCTACAGACTGAGCCCCAGCTTTCCATTTATCAAACTTTAGTGATCAAAATATTGATGGATCTGATGTGGATAATGAAAGAAGCGGTTGTTGTATTCTCAAAATATCTGTATCAATTGACTACTTCCACGCCACAGTTTGATATGGCAAAGTAATACATTCATGTTGTTCTCACTGTAGTGAAGCTTCTCCCTCAGGTCTGTACAGTCCAACCTTTGCAATCCATTCTGTAGACACAGGGATCTATCAGAAGGCCATACCAGAATACTAATGAAGAAATCCAAGAAAACCATGCATCTAAATAAGAACTAATGTAGCAAGGTTTTCAAGAAAGTACCTAAATTTGCATGCATACAAGGTCCAATTGACTGCACTGTAACTACTCAGTTGATTTAAGATAGACATGAAGTTAAGTGCCTTGTTTAACTGGAGGCACAGACCCCCACCGTAATCCAGATGCACTGGTGAGGCATATACAGGAATGCACCAGTTTTAGTGGGACACCTGGGACAAAGATCACATAATTTTTCAAAGACACAAAGCCATCAATATTCACTGTTGCTCCATTTATCATTATCTGCTCCATATTCATAAGTTACCAGTGACACAGATGATTAAAGTATTGCTTAGCCTATAAATAATAATAATACAGTCTGAAAATGAAAGATGATGACAAAACCAGAACAAAGATGGTAAAAACAATTTTGGACCTAATATAGTAAAGCATAAGCCCGCAAATGAATGATAGAAGCAAACAGAAAATGTAGTGTCACAGCATTGATTTTGAAAATTTGGACACCTAAAAAACCCCAACACTTCCACGACCTGTTTGCAATGTATTCTACCAATTAGAATGCAATATGAATTGCAATTTCCTTTGACAGCCCAAACAACTGGAAAGGACCAAAAACTTGTTAGGGACACACATCCCGATGAAGAAAAAACACAAGGCAACTGCACCCAAACAAATCTGAAACGACACCTAACATTTATAAAAACCACAAACAGAATGGGATCAAGCCTGAAAACCCACAGGCAAACACATCCCCCAAACAAAACAAAGGAGGAGTCCCACTGATTTCAGTGGAAATATACCCCACTATGACCCTTGCCAAAAATGTCCAGCTTCCATGATGCAGTAAAAATAACCTTCTCTCGTCTTTGTGCTCACGTTGTTTTCTGAAATGTCATTGTTCTTATGTGCAAAGTAATATCAGAGCGGCCAAGCAAAACAGTGCAGTGCATGCCCTGCTGTACCTATGAAGCAACTGATTTAGCTACTGAATGTTAAAAATATTAATTAATGAGCAACTTAAGTGAATGAAGTGAAGGGTGGGGGGAAATGAAACCAGCTGATTTGAAGGACTTGATAAACAAAAATGCCACTAGTCTGCAAAATTATGAACTTAATTAAAGGCAAAAATACCAGCTGTATGTTTCTTGTCCCAATAAAATAATTTTTTTCTAATGTTTGCTTTGTAATTTCTAAGAGGACAAGAGAAAGACTTTCCCTCCTGTGAGGAGACTTAAAGCTGTTTCCCAGAGGAGCTCAGCCACCCGCTGCTGACCCATCATGTCCCCTGCTCCCTGCCCGGGCTCAGAGCACAGCGTGGGGCACCACTGCTTGTGGGCATCACTGGGGCTAGCGACGTAGTGGGAGTCTTGCTGGTAGAGAACGCCAGGACAGAAGTTGTACTTTGGGGAAAACCACCCTCTGAAAGAGGACAGCTGACGCTGAGACACAGCAACGTCCTCTTTAAATTGCCCGCAATGCTTAACTGCAAGGAGGAGGGAGCCTGGCCTGCGTATGCTGTTGTTTCATTTGGTTCCAGTTCTGATTGCACACTGACATATCCATTTTTAGGTGCAGAGCAAGGCCTTCATTAATCCAGCTCCTTCCGCTCGCTCCTTGACAGACGCCGCCAGTTGCTAAGCATCTGAAGCAGGCGCCAGCTCGGTATGCTGGGTTTCTGCCTGGGCTTTGCACGTCCTTGTGGTCTGGGGGCATGATGCATTGTGCACTGGGAAGCTGGCGACCTGCTGCATCATGGCAGCAAAGGTTGCACAAGCAACAAATTCTCACATCCTGCAAAATCTCACACGTGAAAGGAAGCAGAGGTTGAAAAACTGCATGTGCAAAAATAGTAACAGCAGTTCTAGAGGCCATTATTTGAACCCATCAGTAAAGAGGGACTGAGTTGATTGTTTTCCAAAATAAAATCATAATTCTTACTGAGCTGACTCACGCCAGTAGGATGTTGATCATATTATGAAAACTATTTTTACAAGGACAGCACCAACTCTGACAAAGTAAACCCTTCGCTTTTAAGGTACATCTACCATGATAGCACTGTGTTAGCCAAAATCATGCATTAGAATACCATCACCTTTCCTGGTCAGTAGACCAAAATTTCCACACAGGTTTTCCCAAACATTTAAGTTATTTTCATCATGATTCCCTTTTTATTCCAGCATCTCTTAAAGGATGCTGACAAAGAACCTCCTTTAACAGTCCCACATATGGCTGCTCTAAATTGGACAGTGGCTTGCATTTCCAACATCTCAAGGAATACAAAATTAGATCAGTGTAAATTTTTAGATGCAAAACTACAGTTCCAAATGGGATTTGTTTTCAGTAATCATAACACTAAGTGGACTGTCAGAATTTAACAGTAGAAGCAAAGCAATGGAGTTATTTCTGTTCAAACAAGGAACTAACAACATAACTCTCAATCCATGTCAAGCAGGTGGTTGAAGCATAACACAATGGAGCACGTAGAGACCCAGTCGCTCTCCTCCTACACAGCGATCCAAGGAGCCAACATGTGAGAAAGCTTTGAGTCTTGTTCAGCATCAGTGACTGTTTAAATGCCTTTGCAAAAACAGAGGCCTCTTCTAAACCTCTTTGAAGTTTATTAGATGATCTGCCATCTCAATGGCTATTTTACATACACAGACAGTGATTTTACAAGTAATGGATACTGTCTCTATGCACTTACTAATGAACCTTTTTTTTTTTTAAAAAAAAGTATTTCTGAACACAGGTTATTGGAAAGGGGAAAAGGAAAGGAAGAAAGCCACCTAGAAATGGACCAAGTATGCTATTACTTCATTATTTTCAGTTTCTTACCATCATCTTCACATTCTTCTAGAGGCTTCTGCTGTTTGTTCAGGCACCGTGGATCTAGCCAAGATGTTGTTTTTGTGTTATGGCTGGGAACCAAAAATGGAAATATGACTTTTGTTAATAAAGAAGAGCTGAAGTATCAGTGACATAAAAGTATACATCCTCTTTATTATTCAACAGACCTGAAGGCATACTTTTGCTCCAGAAGAAACAGCATTACAATTTGATGTTTTGCAAACTAGTCTACCAAATCACAAGAATCACAACATTGAAAACACAAAGGTGAAAAGCAAAAATATACAAATCAGTATTCCTGACTGGAAGGACGCATATGAAAACTGCAGTATTATAATACTAATTTCCAAACTTTTGTCTTTGGTGGTTTGTTTCTTAATTCCAGGAGCTGTCTCTGAGCTATTTTCCTCCTGATGAATAGGAAGAAGTTCCCCTTCCTCCCTAAATCCTGTAGTGGTCTTTGTTCCTACAAAAGACCTTTGACATTTGCCTAGATTTGACCCAAGCATTAGTCAAAAACAAAACTTCCAGTGGAAAACTTATTAATTACACAAATAAAAATGTTCTGTCAAAGCCTTTGATGGAAGTTGAACAGCTTTACTTTCAACTCTTCCTTTCTACAAGTCCCCTGACAGTATCGTGATGCCAGACCCAGTGGTGAAGGCTGCATAGCAAACAGGCTTAAAATACATTTTTCTAGACATTATTTTCACCCATCATTTTGTTTGCATATGCAGACAATCTTGTAATATAATGTCTCTTCTACAACCTGATGTCATCTTAGACATAACCTGCAAAGATACCTCTCCAGTCTCTCAGGTATCATGCACCTAGCTTAGCCTTTAACACTGCTTAACAGTTTTAGTTTCAATACCAAAGTAATGCTATTTACTTCTCCTTCAAGGTTTTAGAGAGGTTTACAAACTTAAACTTAACCTTAACCTCACAACAGTTGCATAAAGCTGGAAATGCTGTAATGAGGGCTATGATCCCTCAGGAATTAACAACTGAACAGCAAACTTGTATTTTACTACAAGAAGAGGGGACTGCCCTGCTCGTAGAATCAAAGTGTGTAAATAAAAGGTCTTTGCTTTACACATCCTACTACCCAGCCCTCCCAATGCAGGATCAGCAAATGCATTCAGTCCTTTTGTATGCTTTAGAGCAATTAATCGCCAACTAGAAAAATGAATGGCAGAAATTCAGCAAGTCAGGCAAATTAACAGCAATAAAGCAGAGGGGTTCTGTCAACTTATAAATAAGCAAGTCTGTAGTCTAGCTGAGAAAGAGGGCGGTGGGAGGAGAGCAAGAGAATATTTGCATATTTTTTGCAACTTTGTCTTGCTAACCAAAGGCTCACGATAGTATAGTTTGTTGAGGCATGAAATATATAGCTAAACACCTTTCAGATCATACACTTGGAAAGGCAGGATTGTATTAGACCTGTAACATGCATACATCTACGTGCAGGGTAATAAGAAGCTGGGATACTTTGGGTAATGAAAATCCCAATTAAAGCACCGGAGAAGCATATCTCAAAAGCCAAATTGCTTCAGCTACAAGCCATCAGGATTGGTTATCCGACATAGCTCTGGCCCCATTGGACCTGTGCTGGTTCTGTGCAAGCAGCTCAGATGTTCCCACTGTTCCCTTCAGCACCCTGACTTGATAACCCAAAGCGCTGTAGATGATGATACAGACATCTGAGCCAGCTTGGGTCCACACAGCTCATTAGCTTGCTCTCTTAATTTGATACAAATCAAACTAAATTGTTTCTAGGCTCAGGGTGTCCTTAGAATTAATAGAACTGCAGTCGTTCAGTGCTGCATCCACACCAACACATTCTTGCACAAAATCACTCCCTATGCGTATGTATCCTCAAAATGGTCAATCTGCACTGCAGGGAAGGAAGCAGTTGGTGTGCTACCAGATTTTCATGTCAGAGAGACAGTTGTGTATGCAGGCTACGTCTTTCCACCACGTATATGATTCCCCTGCAAAAGGTCTAACAAATTATTTAAGGTGCTACAGTCCTGCACTGCTGAGAGAATGCACACACACTGAGAACACAGCAGATGGGTTTTGGGGGAACTGGTGGCTGCAGCAGAAACCCTGGCTAAAGCACCTGTGAGGAAGGACAGCAAGGGCCCATGTAGGGACAAAGAAAGGAGTAACTGTCTTCTTGGGCAGCATTTTGTGCTCACAATCTGTCCTTCTCCAGGGAGGAAAACGGCAGGCTCCAGGGACTATTACTCAGCCTGTGTTACATACATTAAAGCAAGCAAGTACGTCAAAGAATGAGGCACCCTGAGGACATAATGAGGGGCAGAATACTGCGTCTGGGATAACGAACACATTTCTGTTTCATCTGATATGCAGCTGATGAGAATTTGCATTGTGCCTTCTAGATTTTGGCTTATACTAGGGTGTTGGAGCCTCTTGGAGTAACAGGAGAGCACCCTGGAAAATGGCCTTTTTTACAGCAGCTGTCTCCCAGCTGGTGAAGAGCTGCTGCAGTGCTCTCAGTCCCCCCAGCTCCTCTGATCTTCTGGCACTCTTCTCTGATGGGTTCCCCTGCCACTGCAGCCAGAGAGAATCCTGCTCTGATAAACCTTCCCTTGGCCCTGGCCAAAAGTCCCCTCTCCTGCTGATGGAGCGGGACTGCTCCCTTACTGGCCTACTCCAGCATAACTCTCTGGAGTACCAGAAGGGGCTTTAGCAGAGGAGGTTCTTCTGTGCTAACTGGCCACTGGCTTCTGGTAGACTGACAGAGGATCTCAGTTTCCAAGACTGTATTAATCAGACCATCAAATCCAAAATCAATGCCTCACCCCGCTCCTCTACTTAGGCAGCTAAGGGCTTGAGTTGCAAAAGCTAATTGAATTTTAATGTCTAGCTAAACTCTGTGCTAGAAATCTCTTCCACTAACAGGTCCCATTTTATAAGTTACTCCTATCTCAATAAATCTAGATGAGTATCATTAGAGACTATTATTTATGGCATGAAAAAAATCAATATCTTCATAAAACTGCTGACAGCTCTCAGCTCTTAGGCAAAGACAGCAGAGCACGAGGTACCGCTTTTCCAGACTTACTGTGCCTACTCGGCACTGAGCTATGCCTTCTGCAAAACGCTGGAGCTTATTAACACGTTTGGCCCATTTGCCCTGACAAGAGGTCAACACACAAAGTCCATTCCCTGGCTCTGCCACCGCCCCAGCACGTGACTGCAGGAACTCTCTCTGCTGCATTACGCTCAGAGGCAGGCTCCAGAAACGAAGTCTCAGCCCTTTCAATTAGGAGTTTTCATTCCACCCGTTAAAACAACTGGCCCACATTTTACAAACCTCTGTTGCTTTTCTAACTACCTTCACAAAACAAGCCATTCCCTCTGCCTTTGAACTTTGAGTAATTTGGATTTTAATCCAATGAGGAAATGCAAAACCCCTTCAGAAGCACTAAAGAACTTAACAGCTCTGCAACATAACTCTATACACTAAATATTTAATACACACACATACACACACAAACCGTCTCCATGGAGGTTTTCTTATGCCCAAAGAGAGAGGGAAAGAGAGAGAATTAGAAAAAAAAAAAACCAAACAAAAAACCAAAAAAACACCACCAACAACAAAAAGTGCTTTACTCTATAAAATAGACTTCTCCGTTCTCGGTGTAGGCCATCTCCCAGTTTTCCGGCAGAGGACCTAGGTTATCCTCGGCAGAAGGAGGTAGGTATTGAGGGAGGTTCTGAGATGGTTCCGTGGTGGGAACGTTGGCGTGGCTATCAATCGTGGATGGTGGGGCTGTCTCTCTTGCAATATGTGTATTATGCTCGTCTTGGTCACCAGACTCTGCTGTAGAATAAAAAAAGCACAAATTCAATCAAAAAATCAGTCTTTTTCTCTTCTCTTTTGCTTCCCTGGGTTTATCCTTACATCCTTGCTTTTCAATTTGCAAGAGGCAGCAACAGATGAACCCAGGGTAAAGACTCTGCAGCCTTTTTGCCGGCAGGGACTTGCTTTGCCCAGGCGCTGCAGCCAGCCCCTCGGCAGCCCCTCGCGGAGCTGTGATCAGCTCCCCTGCTCGCCCTAACTGCCCCTGCAGAGCTACCAAAGCCTTCCCAGCTGTCTGAGGCCAGGGCTCACTGATGGAGACGAGTCCAATGGGCTTCTGAGCAGGCTTACAGGTTCGCTCCTGCAGTGCCAGTTGTGGGACAGGGATTAGGAGAATAAAATTTCCCGTTTGAAGAATGATCAAAAAGGGAGATTTTTACAAGTGCAGGTGGCAGCCAGAAGCTTGAAGTCAACAAGCTAATGGTGAACATTTTTAGCATAGTGGGGTTTTGTTTTTTTTTTTAAATTAAAAATTAAAATGAATGTCAGCACTACACCATGTATCCACATGTTGCTGCTCATTGGTGATGTTCTTGCTGTCTGAGGAGGTTTATTCTGTGGCTCATCACTGTATCCTACCAGTCAAAGTCACTCAGGAGTATTTTATGATGTATCTGGCCCTTCTCCCTTAAAGGAAAAATTTCCGATGCTTGTATCAGTGCTGTTTGGAGTTGTATCCATGAGACAGAGCTGCTCATTTCTTCCACCCCCAATCACAGTAAATGCTCTCCAAAAACCAGGTCTGTGCCCCTAACTCCTTCCCAGAGAGGTTTTGGCAACAACAGATAAATTCTAAAATTACTCCTGTGTCTACCAAAGGGATTTTCTCTGTTTGGTTCTTGAAGGTGTTGAAAACTTATGGAAGTGCTTCCAAATCACTTGAGGCCACTAGTCAGCCTCCAGTACACACAGCAGGCAACACACTGAGCAAAAGACAGAGAGATCAGCATCACATTGCCCAGTCCCCAGCAGTGGACTGCAGGGCTTCAGAGCCAGGACCTCGCCTCTGCTCTCCAGACCATAGACCATGGAGCTCCTCAACTCACAGCACTGGCTTTTGGAAGGGCTGTTAACTGCAGCTCCTGCACTATTCGAGTCTGTGTGCTGCCACTGCAGAAAGAGAAGATGCTGAAAATAACAAACTGTGAGATGAGGGAAGAAAAATATCTAGACTATACCAGTACCCTCAGCTGCCTTCTTGGCATTCAATATTTTTAGGTAGAAGATGACAAGATAAAGAAGCATGAATGAATCATTGCCAACTAAAGCCTCAGAGTGTAAACATGCCAAACTCTGGAAAACACAAGTCACTGAGAGGTCTTCTAAGGAAGCAGGAGCATTTTAATATGGCTAGCACGTCTACGTGTGAAATAAGCATAAGGAATCACTTTGGTATATGAGAAATACCTCTTTTCTTGATTCTGTGCCCATTTAATGGAGGCAGGGGGCCAGGGTGTGATAACATTGAGACAAATGAGCTGCATCTCCCAATATTTCATCTTGTGAAGGAAAACAAGGAAGAGAAATGATGCTCAAATTAGTTCAGGGTCACCAAACTGAGACCAGCAGCAAGGAGGTCAAACAGCACCTTCCACCAGATTCCTCCCAAAATCAGATCTTGTTGAGAAGGGCTGAGGTTGCTGCCATGTCACAACATAGACACAGCACAGAACTTTGTAAAGGAGCTGGTAAGCAGAGACAGAAACTCCAGCCTGGGAGGGATTAGGCCAGCCAGGAGTGACTTGGGTTGGAAATACGTAACAGGCAGCAGCCAAGCACAGCACAAGCCTCAAAGCCATTTGCCAGCCTGGCCCAAAGAGGGCCAAAACTACATCTCCATCTAAATCCTTTTAGAGCTCTATACAGACTTTAGAGCCAGGACTTTGGCAGGTAGGAACTAGCATGACAGTTCCTGTGACTCACCAGAGGCAGGGAAGGGAAATTGTCATGGTGGTAGGAGGTGACCAGAGGACAAAGGACCTAGCACCAGTAGTGATGGTGAGCACCCACAGCAAGCGAAGGCTTGAAGGTGTGTATAACGCTGCTTGCTGAGTGCTTAGCTCAGAGGGATCAAGGAAGACAAATTCAGTGCTTGAAACTGAGCTGAGAGGTAATGCTCTAAGCACTAACAAATACCAGGATTGCAGACATGGTGAAGAGCTCTTGCTCCTCAGAGCTTCACAGGCTTCCAGCTGATTTCTGTGGAAACTCAACTGATCTCCAACAGTATTTTGCTCTGAGTCTGCCTGCACAGCACCTGACTTCAAATTGCAAAAATTTCTAATGACCTTTCAGCCAATGCTCAATGGTAGCCACAGTGGGACTCAGATCTGCGCTCAGCAGGACACAAGGCCTGCATAAAATAAAGAGCTTGCACCCATGTTTCAGACCTCATTCCTACAGCAAGCAGCCCTCACTTAGCTGGAAGGTATCTTGGAGAAGAGCACCTAGTAATTGTACATGATGAGTATCTCTAGATGCAAGGAAGGGGAAAGGACAGAAACTTATTTAGAAAGAAACAATAAATAATTTCAAATGTAATCCTGAATGAGTAATTTCACACTGCTTATAACTATGAAACATATCGCAACACGTCCTTGAACTTTCTGCAACTAATGATCTTGAACTTTTCCCCATTTTTTTCTCATCCAGCTCAATCCCTCAGTGCCTTCTTAGACAATACAATGATGTATTTGCCTGTCTACACCTGGACATCTGCCATTCAGGTATTGTTGGCCAGTTCTGTCTGGCACTAACAGCTTTGCAGGAAACCCATTAAAAACAAACCCCCCAAAATCCCCCTCCGAAAACCTTCCCCATGTATCCTAACTGATGGACCACAGAATTTTCGTTTTACCTGTGAAGCTACTGCTCATTTCAGGTACATCATCCTCTTCCTCATTCTCTGTATGCACTATGCCAGCATTTTGCATATCATTGTAAGACTTGGTTCGCTTTGGAGTCGACTGCTTGGAGCCACACTGCAGGTTTTGCAAAGCATCAGTGGAAGTCACTTTCCCACTGAGGGGCTGGCTGGGAGGCTTGGGCGTTCCATAATAGTTACCTAGGCAATAGAAACACATTTGCATCTTCAAAAGGGAACAGTTTATAGCAGCAAGTTTTCTATTTTATTTTATTTTCAGTTCCATTAAATTTTCTGTCTCTCACCAAAAGCAAGTAAATATACTAACACACACCATTCCCCTTTTTGGGGGCGCATATTTCATCTCTAGAGCAGACACAGAAATATTTCTTGCCTTTAAAGTTATTGCTGTTGAATCTAAAAGGAGAAGCAACGGTTGCATTGTTTAGGTGCACTGAGCGTACAAGGGCTAAAACAAAAGGCAGTCACGGTGAATAGCAAAACTTCATCTCGTTACATCTGAATTTCAATTAGCAGCTTTTTTACATGTGTGCACCCACACAATGCTGTGGCAGATCTGGAGTGAGCCCTGCAGAAAATAAAAAATTCATGACTGCTATCACCAAGAGAAGTGATAAAAGGCTCGATGGCCTGCTTTAATACACAGGTTCTTTTAGGGTGGATGTTGCACTTAAAAAGCAAAAACTGTTCGCTCTCTCTGAAGGAAAACTTTGTCAAAGGATAGAAAAGACACCACGTGGCATCACTTCCTTCAAAGATGAAACTCAGCAGTTGGGTCAACTTGGGTAGAAGGGAACAACCAGACCTTAAAGCAAAACCCGAAGTGACAAAGATGCATCCACAGTTAATGCAACACACAGCTCTGGGCAGCCATCGCCAGAGGTGACAGAAACAGTGCGAAGTGCTTGGGATGCTTTGTTGTCATTTTAACTGGCCATGGAAGAAATACAGAATAAGTGCAGATTCACTGATGCCGGAACTGCCTGGAGGTATTGCACTGCTCTTGTTTCACTTCACCTCAAACACCGCAGCAGGGCTCCATTTGCCCTGAAATGCTCCACAGGAACCTCGGGTCTGGAATCAGTTCCCGAAGCACTGGGCATTACAGGAATTCAGACCTATTGCAAGGTGCATCTTTTACATCTTATACAATGATCTGTGACACACAACATAAAACTCCCCAGAATTTTCCCTTTCAGGAATTACTATTAAATTTTATTTGCCACCTTTGGATTCCAAAGGTGGACTTAAAAATTCTCCCTATGCTCTCTGCTATGACAAAATATAAAGGATGCCCTCCCGTATGACTTCAACTGTGGCAGCAGCACAAAATTCCTGTCTAATATACATGCACATTTGATTACACTCTTCATCTATCTCTACAGTCTATGTAGAACTTGAAAGTTCTATTTTTCATTTTTTCAGTACGTATTTTCTCCACCCACTGCAGGAGATCAGGTTTGAGACCGTCTAAGGAACCTGAAGTCGCACAAGTCCACAGGACTCAATGAGATGCATTTGCAGATCCCGAGGGAACTGACTGATGTTCTATCTTCATAGAATAAAGGCACTATCCATTGTATTTGAGAAGTCGTGGATGTTCCCACTGACTGGAAAAGGGGAAATATAACCCGGGGAACTACAGGCCAGTCAGTCTCCCCTCTGCGCCCAGCAAAATCACGGAGTAGGTCCTCCTGGAAACTATGCTAAGGCACATGAAAGATAAGGAGGTGATTGGTGACAGCCGACACAGCTTCACTAAGGGAAACCATGCCTGATAAATTAGGTGGCCACCTACAACAGGGTTACACTGTTGGTGGATAAGGGAAAGAGCTAACATCATATACTGTCATGCACAACATCCTTGTCTCTAAACTGGAGAGACATGGATTTCACAGCTGTCCACTTGGTGGATAAGGAATTGCTGAATGGTCGCACTCTAAAGAGTTGTGGTCAATGGCTCAACATCCAAGTGGAGACCAGTAAGAGTGGTGTTCCTCAGGGGTTGGTATTGGGACCAGTGCTGTTTAACATCTTAGTAGGTACAGAGACAGTGGAATCAAGTGCACCCTCAGCAAGTTTCATGATGACTATAAGCTGTGGGGTGCGGTTGACACACCAGAGGGAAGGGGTGCCATCCAGAGAGATCCTGACAGGTTCAAAAGGCAGCCCTGTGCAAACCTCATGAAGTCCAACAGGACCAAGTGCAAGGTCCTGCACATGGGCCAGGGCAATCCTAAGCACAAATACAGGCTGGGTAGGGAATGGACTGAGAGCAGCTCTGAGGAGAAGCACTTGGTGGTATTGGTTGACAAGAAGCTCCACACAACCCAGCAACGTGTGCTTGTAGCCCAGAAAGCCAACCATATCCTGGGCTGTATCAAAAGACATGTGACCATTCTATGATTCTATGACAATTACGTTATATATTTGATATCCATTCTCCAAAAAGTATACATGCCCCTTTATTAACACTGTTACACTAGATGGAAACCACATCTCAAAGGCAGATTGTGTGGAGGCACTTTAAAAACCTCACCTCTGCTAAAAAAGATCTTTTAATTTATTTTTATACAGATGCATGTGTATTTTTGTTGCAGAATCCAACAGCATCATCATTCATAGACTGAGATACAGCACTGAGTTTAAAGTCAGTCAAGCAGCTCTGCATTAACCTGCCTCAGTGCTGCATGCAGTATTTCCAGTCACTCAATGCATTTCATACTGCTCGGCCATCACACTTGAGGTTCAAAATGGCATATCCTTACTTCAGTTTGAAGTACTAGTTCTTAATCTCAACTCCTCTTTAGCTGACTGCATTGCCTTTCCCATTAGAGCATCTAAGTCCCTTACAACCCTGAACCTGCATGGGTTGTCAGGTTTAGGGTAAGACCACAGGGATCATACATGCCTCAGCACTTGCAGAAGTCAGCTTGTGACTCTGGAAGGTCTCTGGACACATCAGGAGCAAGGGAGACCAGGAACCACTCTGGCTCAGGCTAGCAGAGTCCGTCTGGGAAGACCACTTCAGACACACATTGCTACCTTCCCTCTGCACTGCCTCCCAAGAGGAGAAAAAGTCTTTCTTGCAGAGCTGAGGCTGGAGAAGTCTGAGTTGCTCTTGCCTCCATGCTTTTACAGCCGGAGTGCTAGGACAGCAACACGTGCAGGTTTGTCTTAACAAGGTGTGCTCGAGCCTCTATACAACATCGCGGATTCCGCTCCACAGGAGCAGCAACGCTCCGCAATGCTTTCATCTTCTGTTCATTTCAGAATCTTAAATGTACATTGATACATAATTTATTGGGAGAAGGAAATTGCTTCTTCAGGAAAGAGCCTCTAATGGGGATGGAGGCTCCTCAAGCAGGTTGCAGTTTCTGCTAGAGAAATGATTCTTATGCTCTATATACTGCAGGGCTGGTTTATACAACAGGAGGAGGAATAGGGGAGAGGGAGCGCAAAGTGGAATTACAAAGGTAGGTGGGCAGAAAAAGTATAATCAACCCTGCTCCCATTCTATCCCCTTTGGCATTTCTAAGAATGGTGCTAGTATGGGGTACAGGTTTTGTTTGTTTAGGGTTTTTTTTTGTTTCTTTTTTTTCCCCTAGACAAAATGTGTGTTTTCTAAGGATGTTAAACTGCTATGCAGAGAGAGCCACCTGCGTGCCATATTAGTGAGAACAGCTTTTACTTATGGCACTGTGCATGAATATTTTGTGCAAAATTTATTTCAGGTCTGTTGTAAACGGTTAAATCTTTTTGCAATGGATGCAACAAAGTGAAGGAAGGGGATACATAGATGTTGCTAGTGTGGGGTTTTGTTTCTTCTAGATAGGAACATGACACAGATGTTACCACACCACCCCCCCCAACTGCAGAGAATATTATTTTATCTTTGGGTTTTGCTCCTTTTCAGTTCCTCCAGCAAGAAGCAAGGCTGGAGTTCCTAACAGTCCTCAGCAGAAAACCAGGCTTCTCTATTTCAGATTTGCTTACACTGAAATCATTAGTCACTTTTCAAACCAGCCATGGTTGTTGGTACTACTATTAGTCAGTAATTATTTCCTACTGAAACAGTGTGCTGTCTTAGAGGATCCATACAAGTAGTTATGAACACATACAACGAGCAAATAGGAATTTGAAACTGAGCATAACTCTGCATGTGTGGGGTTTGTTTTGTGGAATATGGGAAATGCAGCTATTGGGGCTGAACTTGCCTTTTTCCTCCACAGGAGGCAGATTCAGCCTGAGTCAATATTCCAGAAAGCCACAGCTCTTCCTTCAGATTTACACAAGGACATACATGTTTGGAAAACAACCCAGCTCATGATGCAAAACTGCAAAAGAAAGCTCCAACTCAGCTTCCAGGTGACATAGAGAATGAGAGAAAATGGAAATACTCTTTTCCTCATGTTTGCTGGATGCAGTCAGATCTATTTCTCTTCTCCAAGCAGTTCTTTATGAAGACATGGCACGTGGGCCTGGGCATAGGGGCAGACACATCATTAGGAGGGACTGGCACAAAATTATCATCGAAACTCATGTTTAATCCTAGAAATTGCAGAGATAAAATATTTACCCTGTGACTCATAAATCCAAACGTGCACCATTAACAACTGACAGTGAACAGCCCAGCAAGAGTTTTAAAACACTCAGACTCAACATTTGTTCAAATTAAATCTGTCAGTGTTTATGAAAAAACATATATTTAAAAATATGCTTTAACAGTGTTTTGTGAGCCACTTGTAAGCCTAAAGAACGGGCTAACTTCATAGCCAGTGTAATTTGTACTGAATATCCAATCAGCTCTAATTATTAACAGAATGTTACATGTGCATACACAAGCATCTGTCACCCCAGAGGAACCCAAAACATTTTCTAAAGTCAGCACTGTAGTTATGGCGGGACTCCCAGGGTGCTGAGCTCAGGTGAATCTCTGCAAAACTTCTGAGGACCGTACCCCTAACGTGATGTCCCACAGCTGTAAAAGAGCAGCCTGTCTCCCCGACAAAGGAGATTCCTTGATCAAGACAGCAGGAAAACTCTACTTTTCTGTGGAAATGCTGGTTCTGAAGCAGCCAGCCTGGCAGAAAACAGCCCTTTCCCATGTCGGATTCCTATGGGAACCAGGCTTCTAAGCTTTACCTTCTTCCCAATCACATTTGGATCCTGCCTGCAGCAACTGAATTAATAGCTAATAATAAAGCATTCACTCAGCAGATGCACATACCATTAAACTGAATTCCTTGTCATCACCTTTCCCTAACCCTTACTTTACTCAGTCCCTTGGTGCTTAAAACTTACTTAACCACAATCGAAGTTTGATGGCAGCTTTTGCAGCCAAATCCATGACTTAATCCACATGCTCTAAACTGCTGCTCAGGAGAGTGCAAAAAAATAACAATAATAATAATAAAAAACCCCAGAATAGCTATTTGGAATAAGTTGATTTCTTTTCATCTCCTTATCTCTAAGTGTCAGCAGCTTACACATTTTAGCATCATGCACAGTAATTAGACTTTGGTAACAACTAATCACAACAATAAGACAAGTTCTCATCATCCTAACACTTCTTCCTCTGCCAATTCAAGCAGTGATCATAATCAATGAAAGCAATCTATAGCAGCTTCTACCCTGTCCTGCAGTGTAGGAATTAAAGCAATGCTGTCAGCCAAAGAGAACTTTCTTTTTCAATTTTAGAAAAATAGTGGTAATGTTAAGCTTGTTTTCTATTTTGAAATAACACAACATTCTTATTAAATATTCGCCTGATGGGCCATAAATTCACAAACACCCTGAAGTTTTTTTATGTGACCTGTAATTTGAAATGTGCTTCACAAAAATACACCTATTAGCTACCCTTAAGTAAAATAACTATGAATCCAATCCACAAAAACTTTGGCAGATCACCATTCAAGTGGAAAGGACTCCATCCATCCAAGATGCCGCCTCTGGAACAGGTAGAAAGGCACAAGAGCAGGGATGCAATCTAAAAGGGTCTGTAGTGGAACGTAGATGTTTCACCTTGCAGAGAGGGAAGGTGAGACCACAAAGCTGCTGGGCTGGGGCCAGGGTGACAGAGCTGGCATGGAGAGGTGAAAGAAGGCAGAGGAGCTGTGTGCAAGATAGGCATTAATCCTAATGGTACAACATCAATTGACAAATGTGGTCCCAAACCATCTATTTCAGTTACTTTAATCTGTAGGCGCTGGCTTTGCGGTAGCTGTTATCTTTTCTGGGGGCGGAAAATTTGTCTTGGTTTTCTGGTGCGAAGAGATTTAGGCCTGGGACTGGGAGTGCATTTGTCTCTCAGGAAAGGACTGAGCAGAGTTCTTGCAGTTCTGAATTTACTGACACCTACTGTGAGGCACAATTTTGCAATTATAAAAATCCCAAGAAACTCAAAAGCCTCTGTGTAGCACAGAGGACCCTGCATCCACAAGAAGTGCATCTGATCTTCAAAGGTACCACTCCATGTTAACAATGACTCCATTAACAGCTCATGGCTTAAAAAGCAGTTTGTAGCTTGCTGTATTGATGCAAGTGGGTATTTCGGGAAAGTGACTTGGAGATAAGCAGCAAAATTAAGCAAGGCCTTGACACAAAGACTTTAAATGTAATTATTGATGTAATTGTTTTCTTTTCCAAGATGCAGCTCTTCTCTACAAGAACTAAAACAATTGACCCTTAATTTTAGCAGAAGAGCTTCTGCTCATCTAATCCAGCAAGAGTGCTTGTGTCTGATTAGCACAGGATGAATTGATTCCTGGAAGCAGAGCTCCTGCTACAGGGTTTTTTGTCTGTTCTCTTCCCAGATCACATTTGGCTACAGATTTCTATACATTTAGATGACAGATCTGGCTGCTGTCTGTGGGATTCACCTAGCTGCAACTGCACATTGATTAGCAATTGCCTTGAGGAAATGCAGAGTATCCAGGCAACCAGAGGAGGCCGCAGATACAGCATCTGGATCCGAAGCAAAACACAGGCAATGGAAGCGATCTCAGGAAAATTAACCTACAATATGGGCAAATCCGATTTGCTTTAAATAGTAGGTTCTCTGTCACATTTGCAGTTATTAATGGTGAGGTTCACTGAAAGACCAGTCTGGATTTCTTGTTAAATTAGTCAAAATGTTACAATGTGCATATTTCAATTTATGTCTAAAATTTAATACACACTCCAATTAGTGTCCTTGTAGGCAATGACAGCACAGCAGTCACCTACAGATCTAATCACTCTCATTTATTCTGATTTTTCCTGTGTTGAGATATCACTAGGTATTGCCACATGCTATTGTTAACACTCATGTACAGCTGCATCCAGGCACATTTAATGCATGGAAAATTTGTAAAACAAAGCAAAGATACTTCAAGTAACACATAAGCAGTAAGACCTTGGTAGCATGGAGCACGAGACGGCTATGGAAGCTCAGGGTGTTTCCTGACCCCAGCTGTATTACAGCAATTAAAAAATTCATAGGGAACATAAATAAGCATTGCTTGTGCATGGTATATACATAGAACACAGGTGAAACAGCTGGAACACACATTCCTGCAAGGAGAAAATACCATTATAAGCCTTTGCAATATGCAACCCTTCTTCTTGCAAATACATGAAGTATTTATATATATATATATATATACTTCCACCAGGAGGATGTGTCCTACTAACACCTTGCCTCTCCGGAAGGCAGTGGCATGTATCATAGCTCGCAGCACTGGCTGAGCTCTGCAGTGGCAGGGAAATGCCACGGGTTGTGGCAGCTGGGCTGCCTCCTGGTGCAGAAGGGCTGCCCAGCTGCAAAGGAGCTGCTAACACCAGGAGGGAGTAGCCAATTCTCAAGACAGTCCTGACAACATCTAGTACCAAGAAATGATGCTAAATATGCCCGGCTGACATCTATCAATGGACTACTATGAACAGCCTTCAACACATCACACTGTGGTTAGGGATAAATGATGCCTTAAAAAAACCCAACCTGAAATCTAACTTAGGAAAAAAGTAACTAGTTCACTCTACCTTTTTTTGCCACAGGTGTTTAGGAACAATCTTCTCCTCCAAGCTTGATGTTTTAAAATGCATCAAAACCAGTGAAAAGCAGGACTGCTAATGAACAATTTCAGGCAGAGCTCAAACTAAAAAACTTCTTATAAAACCAATCAGGAGTGGCACAGGAAATTCAAAACCACTCTAAACCACTATCAGAGATTTGAATATTTGCTTTTAGAGAAAGAGAGTTACTCAGCTACCACTTTAGCTGTTTGTAGAATGAAGCATTATTATCAGATGACACCTCAGTATAGCAGCACTCAAGCTTAACACTGATAACCATGCACGTACATAGGAACGTGTCTTTTCTTATTATTAGTGGTTTAAAAAAATAACCAACCAAACAAACAAAAAAGCAAAGTATAAAAGCCAAAGACAGAACAGGAATCTTCCTGCAGTGCACAGATGTTAATAAGTGGATATTTGACATGATACATTGTAATGATGTTAAAGGAGCCATTATGATTTATTGAGTCAATCTGTACTATGGAGACAATAATAAGCAGATCTTATCTTATTAAGCGGAACATGTTGTTCCGCTGCATGGGCATCCCCAGCATCTGCCACCCTTGCTTGCCCAATCTTCCCATCAGGTTTTGCATGCTACAGACACAGCTGTCATTTCAAGGTTGCACCAAGTTGGCGAAACCCACAGGCTGTGAAGACACCAGAAGACCAGCAAAGAAAATCCAGCCATTTTGCTAAAGCAGCTGGGGGAGTGGGGCTGCTGCAAAGAAACTCAAGGAGAGCTAGCACATCAGATAAATTAGGCTAAAGGCATCTTGATTTGAAGCATGTTGCTGAATACACCTCTCTACTTCAGCTGAAATTTTAACTGCACTATTAAGGTAATTTATTACACTCATTAAGTACCACAATCGGAGACCCTGTCTACAGTAGCTAGTTTTATACACTTTAAAAATGTTAGCAAGTCACCCCATTACATCTTAGTCATGAGACTAATGCAGATTACTTATTACTTCTCTTGGCAATCACGTAACACTTGTCCTGAGAATGAAAGATGATGCCTTGACAATAATACACTATAATGTAATAACCCTTCACATGTTATAAAGTGCAGCACTTTTTCTTTTGAGGATCACTAAGTGCTGGGCAGGCATTCATTAATACAGCCTCACCAGACCCCAGCAACACAGCCATCACCATTCAAGATTCAGCCACCACGCTAATGTCCCTGTGCTTCTCTGCACAGCACCCATCTCCACTGCTGCATTCAGCACAGCCCTCTGAAACAGCATCGCCTCCACTCTCTCCCTCCTATTTGTAATAGCAGATAACAGCAGGCACAGGGTTATCTGCTGAAATATTAATGAAGAGAGAAGTAAGTGTTGTTTTAATATTCTCCAGGCCAGTAACCTGAAGTATAGAGCAGTTACCTGATCTGCCCAAGGCCACTCAGCAGATGTGGAAGACACACGAGTAATATCTAGAAGTTTTGGTTCTGCTCAACACAGCCCTCCCTTGGGGTCCCTATGAGAGCCTGCAATTCAAATGCAGCAGTAATTGCTAAATAATTAGTAACCTACACAACCACTTCCATGCATCCATTCGTCACTATTTTATGCCCTGAAGGCTCAGTCAATAAGTGCCTGAGATTACAATTATCATCATTTCCTACCCACCAGAAGGCCTAGACAATGTGCAGTCTAAAAAGATTTTTCCTTCCTAATGAGTATTGTCAAAGGGAATTACCAACTGGCTTGAGCACGTTGCGTGCAGCTTTACCAGTATGCAGGTGGTGCAAAAGGCACCAGTACTGGTGCAGCACCACAGCTTTGGGTAGGTCTTCTAGGATTTCAGCTTCAGCTCCAGCTCTGGATTCATGTGATCACCATATTGCTTTCATTGGGAGAAAAAAGAAATTTCTAGGCTTTGTGGTTAAACCCCAGCATGTTAAAACTGACACTGAAACCCTCAGGAATTAGGGCTTCCTAATGCCCCCTCCCACCTGATCACAATTTTTGGAACATTTTGGGTGCAGAACATACCAGAGAGGTGATGAATGACGAAAAAAGCAGCTGCCATGCCCGCTCTGCATTCACTGGCATGTGAATCAAAAACTGCCCAGAGGAACCTATTTGCAGTGCACCAGAAAAAAGAATAATGCCATTATGCAGCCCAGTAGGAAGGCAACACCTTTTTTTGTCCTATTCATCTTGCAGTTTCTCTCTTGCAATTAGAGCATTTTTAAAACCCAGGTTGTCCTTTTAAAACCTGATACATTCTCCTACTCGTTTATGGTTTCCAACTGTTCTCTTTTGCTTGTTCTTTATTCTTTCCAAATCAATATCAAAATCCATATCAGCATCAAAGTCCTGCGTACCACCCCTCTTTTGATGGCTCCCTGTTTTCTAATCTTTCTCCCATAAGTTCTCTTCAGTAACTGTTACTAAACAAACGCTTGCGTTGTGTCTTCTCCTACAAGGTTTTTCCCAACGGTAATGCAAGTACCCAGGTGGCTTTATGCCTTCGATAGGCAAACAAATGTCATCCAGTGATGCTAAAACTTTATCTTGATCATTTGGGTCAGATTTCCTCCCTAGCTGCTGAATCATAGCACAGAAACACAGAGTGTATACCCATATCTCACCACCACCACATACAGACACTGACAACTTAGACTGGCCAGAAGGAAACTTGGGACCACCACCCTGACCCCAAACCACCAGCCTGCTTGAGCCACATGAGCTTGTGGCTGCCAGGCACAAAAAATTCCCTATTAATCATTACTCTCCATTTCATAGTATTCCCCTTCCTTCATCTCTAAATCACATAATTGCACTGTAATCAAAAGCAACCCTATCTTTGCAATTGATTCCTACTCAGTACAATGGGTAGCATTATGAATAATAAAAGCCATGCATTATAAAGATATTATTTTATTGTTCTTCAGAGAGAAATAGAAGGTTATTTCCTTTTGTTGGGTTCCATCCCTCTGGTTTAGAATAAGTCATCACTGGCAGGGTCAAAAATATAATCAACTTCATCGTGGTGGTACACTTTGAAATAATAAAAAAAAAGAAGGTAGCAAAATACAACATAAAACAAATAATTAATCCAAGACTATAAAACTGGACAATAAAAAACACTTGAATTCTGACATTCTTGAATGTCAGAAGTCTAACTTACTTTGTGGTCTGCTTTGGTTTTTTTTATGGACAAAATTGCTGGTGATCAGCATTGAGTCTGAATCACACCATCTTCCAAGATCTAATCAAGATCAGCAATGTTTTGATCAATGCAGTTGTAAAATAAGATTTCAAAAAAAAGTACAACAAAGCCATTAAAGAAATCTCGGAAGGCAGAAAAATAATATCTTGGAAGTCTAAATGAAAAATTAACTTTATTTATTTCACATGACAATGAAATAGTAATGTGTCTTGATGCATATGTGCACACATGCATCATCATTATTTGCTTTATTCTCATTGATTTTTCCCTCCGCAGGCCAGCTCTACAGGACCACTATGCACCAGTGTCACTAATGTCAACATAGAAAGAGGCTTCTCAGCAATTCTTGACAAATTATTCCCTTAAAGTTCAGGCACTTCTATCACCCACAGAAATTAAATACACATTAGACTTATGAGAAATCAACCTCATCCTCAGCAACTCAAAAGACCAACCCATGAAATCTAAACAGTTTAGCTGCTACCACATATAATCACATAAGCAATGAAACGACCAGGTTATAACTGTCCCAGATGGGTACAGCGTTTCCTGAAAACTAATTCCCAGCATGTCCCAGGAGCCAGCTTACAGACAGTTACCCATTTTGTCTTTCCAAGTGGAAAGGTCACCAGAACAAATACGATCAGGAAGGAATGGCGAGGCCATTCAGCTGGTCTATTTCAAGCACCATGACAAAGAAAACTAATTTAGTGTTATAATTAGAAACATGGAGAGGAAAAAGCTCATTTTGGAGAAGTACTGCTGCTGGAACGTTTGCATTGGTGCTGATGGAGCTAATCAGCTCAGAGAGGTGGAAGAGTGAAACCAAATTATACATTTAGCATCTTCATGTAAACCAGGTTTGACACTGCAATTGTCTGCAGTTGGGAATAAGTGCAAGGTTTAAAGGTGACCTTACCAGGGAGTTTTTAAAGAAGTAGGCTAAATAAACAGTGTTTTAGGAATTTTTTTTAGAGCTTGAAATCCAAAACCACATGTCACAATCTCCTCTGTTCATATTTGATGACTATTGGCTATTTGTGTGTAGTTCATATTTTTTAATTAATTTAATGTTTCTTATTAACGGCTGCAAGAATAAGGCTTTTTAAACTTCTCATAATTAGAAAAAGATCCTTTGGAAATAAGATATGAATGAGCTGAAGCATACTGGAAGGACTTTCAAACCTGTAAGATTTTTCTTTTCATTGTCTTTTCAATGAAGACATTTCAATGCTTGCAGGGCAGGGGGTGTGGGTGTGGGACTGATGGACACAACAACAAAAAATCCACCACAAAAGGAGTTTTCAATTTAAAGGAGATACAGATTGCAGGTTTAGTTACACAAATTCTATTGTGTACCTAAATATGGCCAATTTGCCCTGCATTTCTCTGAAAGTCAAAGCTATCTTTCTCCTGCTCCCACCCTGGTGACATTTCAGTGCCCCTTGGTGGTCTTGGTGCTGTTGTTTGTAAAGCTGTGCTGTAAAGAGGAGCAACACAATGACCCAAGTTAGAAGTAATTATCCAAGAATAAAGAAGGAAAAAAAAGGACAGAAGTAGTGCATCATGTAGCTGCATAGAGACAACTGGGCAATGAAAGATGTGTATTTGGGGAAGATGAAGGGAAAAAGAGACAGCAGGAGAGAAGAAAGAGTGAACAAGGAGATGAGCAGTAGTGGATACAAAGAGTAGATGCATTTTCACTCACTGTCATGCTGTCTTCCCTCAGTATTGTTATTAGACTTCATACTGGATTTTTCTGGCCTACTGATGTTAATCTTTTGAGGTAGTTAACTTGAAGGGAAAAGACAAAAGCAAGGCAATATTGGAATCCCCTCTCTCAGGGTTCAGACAGAAGAGGGAAGTAGAGCACTAGGACAGAAAGCGAGGTCCTAACTCGAGCTGGTTAACACAAGCAAGGGTGATGTAAGTCTAGTGTCCCATCACGGTTATTTTGAAGTGCTTTTTCACGGCCCGTGGCTCCATACCTTCATAAGTTCCTACTTCCAGAAGGGTCCCACTTCGCTCCAACTCCAGAAACTCCTCCACAGTCAGAAAGTTATAGTCCACACCAGGCACTTCTCCTTCTCTTGGAGGGCGGGTTGTGCCTGAAAGAAAAAAACAGCACGTTATTGTAGACATTTTCTTATCAAGAGTTAAAAGGGACAGTAAAAAATCATCACAAAGATACAAAAGTATCTGTAAAATACAGTTCTGTGAGCTACACAAAGAGCAGCATCAACAGAGTTCAGTTAGAAGCCCATGAAAAAACAAGGCAAGACACAGATCGTAGGTTGAGCTGGTGGCACCCGTTGTTCTACCCAACAACGTTTTTTATATTCTCAGAAAGACTCTCTGGCAAAGAAATCTCTCATAACACATACAGAAACACAGCTGGAAGAGTTTGATATGTGGGAACATACCAGCAATTACCTTCCTGCTATTAGCACAGTCTCCCACATTTCAACTTCACTAAAATTGCAATCTGTATTCTCTGATAAGGCAACTTCTTTCTACCTTCCGTTATTTCTGTATCAGTTTATGTCACCAAATATTCTTTCACGTCATTAAGCTCTTTTCTCCCTTACTTCTTAATATTTCATCTCTATTTATGCTATTATTTTTTACTCAACATTAAACAGAACCGTGAGACAGCTTTGACAGACCATTCACACATGCTTACTAAAGAGACAACCTGCAAACTCTTCTCTGAGAAGCTCACCTAGAAGCTCATTCCAGTTCAAGAAATACTTTTTCTTTTGAGTAATAATTCACACTGAATCTCTCTCTAGCACTCAGCAATTTAACTAGGACCCATGGAGAACAGGGCTCTGATCACTGCTACTCTGCCAGCTCTGAAACTCCTCTCCCTTCTTACCAATTTGCAGCCCTTTGAAGCATGGTGTAAGATGAGTCATTTCATGACCTCTTGTTAAGATGGCTTGGGCCACTGCATTTTAGGTCACTGAGCACAGCTTAATTGATTAGGATCAGTTTCTGTTCAATAGCCTTTATTTTCCATGACTCTGGAGGCTAGGAGATGGCTGGGTTCTGTACATCCGAGATTAAATATAAATGACAGATTTACAGATGGTACAGAAACTGAACTTTAGAAGAAAGAGCAGCGTTAGCGGTGTCTGAGTTGCTGTGGCTGCAACCAATCTGCTGGCTTGGGAAAAACTTCAGAGACGTGGAAACCATACCTAACATTTAATGAAGCATGATTTCTCACTTCTGTGGGACTCCTCCGGCCCCTGGGTAGCGCCTTCTCTGCACGTACAATTTCTTAAACCCTCTATAAAAGGACTGAAGAAAGTATAGAGAAGCTGAGCTTCTGGAAACTAACTGGGAAGATTCCAGCTCTCAGAAGTTGAAAGAGCATAAATCTACCATGTCTGCATCTGGCAAATGTTTTCCTGAAGTGCCAGGGAAGCAGAAAGTCTGCTTGTGCCCTATTCATCCGAGAGACTGTTTGAGAGGTCAGACTTGACAGTGACACCCTTGAAAGACTATCACTGGGTTAATGTCCTTGATAGACATCCACTTTCTCTAACATCCTCCACGTCTTGTTTCAAGATAGAAACTCTCTCTCTCCCTTTTTATTATTTTGCATCAGTGTCCAGATAAGTTTATAAATTCCTGTGATGCTTCTATCATTCCTTTTCTTGGAGCTGTGTGAATGGGTGAAGGCAGGAGAAGGAAAAGGAAAAGAAAAAAAAAAAAAAGAAAAAAAGGATGGAAATGGTCACAGGTTATCTTCACCCTACTAGCAGAATTGCTCTTTCCTATTTGGAAGGATTCAGTTTTGCATTCTTTGTGTTCTTGTACCCTTACAGTGAGACTATGATTTTTACCAAGTAGGCTGTCAGAGAGGACAGATGTCTTTCACAGATCTAGACCAGAGAACACTGGAAGTACACCACATGCCCCTCTGAGCCCAAGTGCTGGCATTTCCATCTGAAGCCAGGCAGAAAAACTCCGCAAGCAATGCCCACACAGGTCCCTCCCTGGCACGCAAGGAGCGTGCACACACCCAGCAGCTGGGATGAAGGGTCGCAGCATCTCCTCCCCAGGCACTGACACTGCTGTAGATGTTCAGGCTGTGAGGACCCTCACCAGAGCATCATGGCGATTGAGTACTGCCATGTTCCCCTAAACCAGGCCCATGAGAGAGGAAGAAGAATGGAAAACCTCAGCAATAAATATGTCCAACGATGCGCAGTAGCTGTCCCATGCCTGGAGCACAATGGAAGTGAGAATTAAGAGTCTGTAGTGCTCCACATCCAAAGCATCAGTCAAACGTCACCCTGAGCCACGTGGCACGCGAGCTGAATGACAAAGATCAGGACACACTTTTTCCCAGTAACTGACAACACACATTCATGAAACACAAAGATCAGGGAACTTCATGACCCGCTGTATCTTTTAAAACCCTCTTTTCTTTATCTGTATCTTCCTACAGAAAGTATTTATTAACTTTTTTTTCCTTCTGAATTTTTATAGTGGTGAAATTGCAGTCAGCAGTTTACTAGTGCTGGCTGCCTATTTGACATGACAATTATATCTCTGCCATAATTCCTCTGAGCCATTTTAATGGATCTATTTGTTTCATCTCAGTGTTCTTAATTTCCTGAATATGTTCAAGTCGAAAAATCGCAGATGTGCTTGCTATCAGCGCGATTGCCTGCAACACACGCTGAATGCATTAGAAATGCCAAGTCGCCGCGTAAAAGAAAAACATTACATCACAGCGATAACATTTGTCACCTTGCATCGGTCCTCAGCAACAGAGGGAAAATAAAAACTACACTGGTTAGGATATCTTATCTGGGCGAAGGCGAAAAACCCAGCAACTTTCCGTGTTGCTGTCTAGAGCAAAGATTGCTTGCAGATGCTCGGGCTGTTATCCTGCTTCACATCTGAGCAAGTGTTACTGAATGCAATTCAGAAAGGCAGGGGGAAGGGAAAACCCGCCTCCGTTTTTCTTGTAGCAGAATGACAGGCTGCCGGCTGGACACACGCCTGGCAGATGGCATTTCAAAGAGTTTTCATGAACCATCTGGGATGTGTACAATGATTACAAACCACACTTACAACAAAGCCAGAAGGGGTGCTTCACAAGGAGGGTGGGGGGAGAGGGCGGGCGGAAAGAAAGGGGGAAAGACAAAAAAACCAAGAGGCACATATGCAATCCTGATGACTTTTCCCAGGCATAGGATGCTAAGAATAATCAGCACCTTGCACCTGGAGCCCTTCCACAGCCTGAAACAACTGCTCAACTACTCTGCAGCACGTGTGTGCACAGCCCAACACCACTGCAGGCTGCAAGTTTCCATTCATTAGAGCTTTCTGCTGATAAACTCCAAATTGTAATTAAGTCTCCCATCATTAATGTGACTTATTTATATGTGACTTTATAATATGACTACAAACCGTAGTGTGTCTGTCCTCCCTCCCCCGTTAAATTGCATTCCAGTATCCTTACCACAGGCTGGTCATCACTGAAGGAGGGAGCTGTGGAGATGGTTGTACATTTTATCAGAGCTAATAGCAGGTCAGACCACTGCTAATGGCAGAATTAATCGAGCACAATATGTGCTGTAGATGGTCCAAACAGGAGTTAAAATACTCCACTGGAAAAGGCAAGCCAATCGTATTTAAATACATTAACCTGCCTGCCATGTTTGCACTGAAATATTAAGAGGCATCAAATCTTATTGCCATTAGGTAGCAATTTAGCTAATTAATTTGAGCTATGTCCCACTGTGTGACTAGCTCAGAATTGTTAATGTTACAGCAAGAAAGAACTGGAGGAGAAACCAAGTGGTTACCAACTCCTTCTGCATATTTAATGATTTATAAACTTTCACTCTTATTTGACTAGAATGTCCCACAACTTATAAAACTACTTGGAGACATCACACTCACAGGACAATTGCTCAAATCTTCTGCAACTACAGCAGATGCACAAAAATAAATAAATAAAGTAAAACTAAGGGTTAGCTTTGCAGGTTTTACCTTCTCTCTTGGTCTGGGGAGGTAAAACTACACGTCACATGTGTGGCTGAGATGCTAGGTGAAATGTCTGCCCAGCTGGTGGTTTGGTTGTCACACCCAAGCTAGCTGTATCCCAGTTTATCCATGCATTGCTGATGTTTGGGCTACAGAAGGAGACCTCACCTGAGAAACTGCTTCCAGACAAAGGTGAGTTTGCTCAGGGAGGAGCCCAATGTTGTACTTAAGCTAACTAAATTAAAGCTTGTCATCCATGCCCAGAATAACTGGACTGTGGCTCAGATGTACTGAAGACTAGTAACTATTCTTCTGAATAATTTAAGTGCCCATTTAAAAGACAAATAGCTGCTGCTGTTGTGTTGCCTATCAACCACGCTGACAATTACCCAACATGAGCCTCAATTATAGTATGGCCAGATTGTTAATATGTGATTCAGGGGCTGTTTAGCTCCTTATCAAGCCTCACGTTAAGCTGTTAATAGCCACTGCCCCGCTGCTAAATTAATCAGAATCTTGCTTATTGTAATCTAAAAATAAGACTTCAAAGGGGCCTTAGTCACTTCAATTACTTTCTTCTTAAAACAAAAACAGTTCTTGAACAGTAATTCTGTTACCATGAGCCAAAACAGCCCCTTGAGCAAGACATTCAGAAGTTGACTTCTCAAGTGCAGAACACCTACATCCCCCTTTTGCAAAGCAATGATTTCTGCACATATGATTCTGCATTTCTTCTACATCCAGTTCCACTGGCTGGCAGTGACAATCTGGTCAGCTTCTCTTATGATGACAGATAATGTGGGAGTTGTACACTTGAAGTCATTACAATAGTTGCTACAACCATGTTTTATCCAAACTGAAGTCACTGTGGTTACCAGCAGTGAATGGAACTGTAGTAAATAAGGTTTCTGTGTGAAGTGTGCAGGGATGCTACTGACTCGCGAAGCTGCAACGCCAGAAAGGCTGTTTGCAGGTGGATTAGAAGGAAGAATGCTGTTCTCACCACTGCTCTCCAAGACTGATATTTTTGTTCATTCAGTCCCTCCTACGCTGAAAAAGCACTTCAGCTGCCAAGGAAGAAACGTATTAGGAACATAGCCCCTCTCCCCTCTGCACAGTGTTTAGAGGTTACCTTCTTCCCTCATGTCACAGGGTAATTTGGAGAGCCTGCTCTAGCTCTCCTGCATCTGTCACCTATGGTGCCAGGTAAGGGGAAGGCAGGGCAAACTTCACAGATCTGCTAATGGCAAGCAGAGAAGGGAAAAGACAGAGACAACCTGGTCTGTCTCCAGAAGAAGCAACCTGATCAGCAGCCAAGCTTAGGGCAGGACTTATCTGCAGCACAGTATTAGAAATACCCTTATCTACATTAACAAAAAATAAAGTGTAACCTAGCTGTAAGAAAACATTGTACACAGAACTACATCCATCTTACTGACTTCTACGGTTATCCAAGCCAAGACTACTGACTGTTTTTATTCAGCAGCAGTAGAAGCGATTGTATTTGGACACCATTAGCTAGCTATCCATTACACACACGCCCCCACTTACCTATGGCAAGGGGTGATTTATAGTTGTAACTACATAAAAATACAGAAGTTTCAGTGAGGCCTGGTCTGTTACAAACCAAACATACTCGACTTACAAATACAATTTTCTCCTGAAACTTGAAACTCAGGAAGCTCATTCTGGGATTTTAAATGCTGTCTGCCCCTTCTGTAGCCAGTGACTCAATACCTATAACCCACAAGAACGTGACAAGCATTCGAAGTGTCTCAGTGGTGGAGTAGAAATTCAGTCCAAAGGAGAATGTGGTCTGTCGCTAGAAATTAATTCACAGCTCTGTTAATGATGCATGTTAAGGAACAGATGCTGATTGACTCTTCCTGGCCACACAGATAACTGCAGTACTAAAAGCAAATTTCTGTCACTGTGGTCAGCAGGAATGACTGCTTAAACCCAGAAAAGAGCTGACCGAGACAAAGCTGTCTTTCTACAGACACATCTCAGAGAGAAATGCATTTCATGGCTGTGGTCTAAAGTAATTTTTCTCTTACAGGGGAGATGGAAGGGCTCTGTGCACAGAGCTCCATATCTCCTCCCACCACCCTTTCCAGCAAGGCTGTATCCAAAGGTGGATCCCACAGCAGCAGTTTGTCAGGATCCCCTTGTGCTTGAAGGACTGTGCCAGCCACACACACAAGCATTGGGAGGTGGACCCTCAGTGCATGTAAAAGCCGCTCTCCCACTTTCCAAGGCACTGTGTCCAGTTGCATCTCTCTGGCCCTTTCTCTCAAAGAAGGACTGACTGCCTGGAGCCTCCCTGGAGAAATGATTCCGCCAAGCTGCACAGCAGCAGCTCAGGGTTTGCATACCCTCCAGGCAGAAAGCTATTTTTGTCCTTTTCCAATCTATTTTTGGTACTTCTGTGGCCTTCACTGCTGCCAAATAAGAGCGTTGATAATCTTCAACGCATTTATCCTTACAGCATTTTGAGGTTAGAGAAAGTGGGTAGGTTTCTGTTTTATAGCACAAGATCAGCCAGAGCCAGGATCTCAAAGGACTTCAGGAGCCTAATTCTAGAGAAATCAATGGGATTTAGGAAACCCTACAGATCAGGATCAGGGCCTACAGATTAAAAGGGACAAAAATAACTTGCTGCTGCATCGGGGCTTTGCAAACCCTTTTGTTACGCATCATGAAACACCATACACTGGCAGCACAAAGCCAATTCAGCACGAGGGGGTTCACTCTCGACTGTAGTATTGATTTAAATGAAACCCGTAATTACCTGATGACTAGAAGAAGTGAGGGTACAAAACCTGCCAAACTCCCCAAAAAAGCCATTTTAAAAAGACCCTTTTAAGGATCTATGCCAAATATTCAAACATAGCAGCACCTCCCTGACCTGGGAAAGTACCACTGATGGCACTATTGTGGTGTGGCAGTTCCTAATGCAGTTACAGCCTCTTCATGTGTCCTTCAGACCTTTCATTTGCTTTCTCCTAAGGGAAAAAAAAAAAAAAAAAAAAAAATAGTCTTCTGGCATTAAATAAATGTTCTTGGATTCACAATAGCAGCAGCTCACCTTCTGGATCCCTCTCTTTGAGTGACTGCTGTTACCTCACCAGACACCCGCAGTCGAATCCCTCTTATTTCCCATGAGGTGGGACACCCACCAAGAAGATTAAACTTCATGAACTAATGAGTTTGCCATTAATCCTCTGTTCATGGAGTCCAACAGCATGACATCTGCTAATTTAAATTGTGAACTACTGATGAAAAAGCAAACTGCGTACCTCCATGGCGAGAAGACCTTAGCTGTAACTATGCACAATTTTATTCTTTCTAATATATGGATTAGGGTAATAAAGTGTAATTTTATAAATCAATAAAGCTGTAGTAATGAGATTGCACTGTAATGTTCTGCATTTAAATATTGGCACAGAAATGAATGAAAAATGCCATTTGTGCAAGTGTGTATGACTTATGGGGAGTGAAATTAGCTGAAAGTAAATTAACAGAATGATTATATACTTGCAGTTATACGCAGTTTCTCTCATACATACTTTTTTAGAAGTCTAGATAATGCTACAACCATGACACACACCTTTATTTCAAAAGGACCACCTTTCTTCTATGCAAAAATTGTCACAGCTACTTTCAGTCTATCTTGGAAGAGGCTACAGCTGAAAATGGTACACTAAATATATATACTGGATAATTACACACAAAGCACCCTTATTAGCTGGTTATTTTTAATCCTGTACATCACTTACTCTGGACTATCTCAACCCAAGCCTAACCTGGTCCCTGTAGCACTTGCTCAGGGCTGCCCCACATCAGCATCACCACGCAGAGGCACAGCAGCGCTCTGTGCTGCGCGCCCAGAGCAGGTACAGAAAAGCACAACATGGATGAAGATGACTATTCCAGATGAAGGTGCACATCTGTATTCAATACCACATGTGCAGGGGGTGAGGACTTAAAACCTACTTTGAAATAAGTCACAGGAGACCTGGGATGTAGGGTCGCTCCCATGACAACAGCGCTTTTAAACAAATACTTTATTGTCTTATTTATACTTTCACAGTATAGGAAGTAGTTTATCTGGAGGCACAACCTACCTTGCTTTATATCTGCTTTTTTTCATGGCTACTTGCAAAAATCTTTGATTTCTACCAACTGCCAAAGAGAAAGTGTATCACAGTCTGAGAGTTTCCTAAGTCAAGGGTTGGCATTAAAACCAAGCTGAGAACTGGTCAAGTAGAGGCACTCAGCTGCTGAGAAACAAACACCCACCAGATCCCTGTCTTGTCTGGCTGAGCTTAAGAAAACGCAGCATTACAAACTGGTTTTCATTAACTATTGGATCTTCGCGTGGCTTGGTACAAGTTTTGAGTAGATCATATCTGAGTAGAATAGTAGAACAGGTAAAAACCAAACCACTTTCAAACCTTTTACTTAATGTTAGTGGCAGAAGACTGGGAGCAGCGGGCTCTGGGAAAGATGAGGGGCGCTGACAGCAGGCTGGGTACACTGTAAAGACTCTTACAAGATGAATTGCCAAGTCACAGAGCAGAGAGACACAAACCCATCTAAGTCAGGTAAGCTGAATTCTCTGGCTTTCCAGGAAAACTTCGGGGGTTTGTAAAGACTACAAATCCTTTTCACCCACCGTGAAGTACCAAAAGAATTTCCCAGTTTGGTGGAAGACATGTGATGGAGTCTTGTAGGAAAAATACAGTGAACAAGAACACAATTACCAGTTTTATCTTGGATATTTAAAATAATAAAAAAATGAAAACTTGTTTTCGCAATATCTGTGACATCGTAATCAGTGGAAGAATTAAATAAAATCAGAAACTACTGTTAGCCATATACATCTAAATCTGTTTCACAGATTTAGAAGAAATAAGACTACCTGTTTGTTCCCTACAACAGCACTACTACACAAGCTGCCACAACTATTGGAAGGAAAAACTTTTTTCTTTAAAACTCCGATACCAGAAGATCTTAATCTCCCCAAAGCAAGATATCCTATTTCTAGTCTACTTCAAGGCTTCAGATGTGTCCTATGAACAGATACTGTAATTAAGCTCATAATAAATGGAGTATCCAACACACACTGAACACCTGCAGTATTTCAATTCAGTTTTTATTCAAAAACACTGTTTGCTTTTGACACCTGCATACATATGTGCACATATACCCATGAAAAGATATTCTGCACCCTAAAGCCATAGTAATAAATAGGAGATTATTTGATGTCCAGTAGCTCAGCTGCTTCAACAAAGATTACTTACCTCCCTTGTTTGCCTCCCCAGGCTGTTTGTACTGCTGAGATTAAGTACAACACAATGTGGGTCATCCTTGGTTGGGTGTGATATAAAACACTTTTTGTTGACTTTAATTGCCCTTCTAGAAGACCTTTATTTTGCAGTTGAAAGTCTTAATAAAACACTTCACCTAACAGCATGTGCCTTAAACTAGATCGGTTCATTAGTCTAATCTCTGCAAAATTCCACCATAGAAAGAGTAATATGAAATATACACATCTATCTCTGAGGTACCGCCTGAAGTTTGTTTTAGTGACCAAATCCATTCTACTGAAAAGAGACGACTAAAAGAGAGAGGTTTTTCTTTTTTCTTTTTTTTTTTTTTTAAAAAAAAGCGGCACTATTTCACCACACTTCTACAGGACGTCAATGTAGTAATTTAAACCAGTCTTTTTACCTGAACAATATACACTAGAGATACTGTCTCCAGGGTATACTTTCTTCCCTAGCTCAGAGCCATGGAATGCTATAAACCTAATGGACTTCCAACTGTGATAACCTCATCACACTCAGAGAGCCAGAAGTCTCCTGCAGCTCTTCAATTTTTGGTTCTGCCCCCTCACCTGCCCTCAGTTCAGATGGGTTTTGTTCCCTGACAAATCCTCCTTGACCTTTGCTTAGCAGTTTTCCAGCTTCATATTCAATAGTGACCAAAAAATGCAAATGTCTTAGCTATAGCAGAACATATGCAGATTATAGATACACGCAGTTATGTAGCCATACGGATGCGCTTACTATAAAACTAGGGAAGGACAAGAACAGATACCAAATCTAACCGACAAGAACAGATAGCAAATCTACCCAGCAATACGTGCATTTAGGCACTATTCCCTACAGGTCCTGCCCCTTAATTTTACCTGTTCTTAACTGCTACTGATTTCTGTTTGTTTGGGGGTTTTTTTGGTTGGTTGGGGTTTTTTTTCAGTAGCTCTGTATGCTCAGCATGCTTTAATTCTTCATGATTGCTAACACTTTAGCTGGTTGAAAACATTCTCCTGGTTCAGTTTCTGTAATGTTGTGATTAGGTAACTGCTCAGGATGCTGAAAAAATGCCAAACATTGAGAAGCTGATTGGTGTTTGAGTTTCAGATTCATCCCTATTAATAACTGGAAGCACTGCAATGCAAAAGAAAACAAATACATTAATTTTAATTCTTTTCTTACCTCACTGGAATAAAATCTATCACAATAGTTTATTATTTACAATTCCTTTGCTGTAAATCCACATCGCCCAGCTCTAACACAGAAAGAGTTTATTAATCCTTGTAGTTTTGTAAACGCAATAAAATGCTAAAGAAAACACACATTACAATACATTTTCCTCACTTTTAATTAAAACATTCCCTGGTACAGTAAGCCTGCTGGTTAGGTAGCGCATAACTCTGTATCTTTGCAGTCCAAAGCTAACCTCATGTTATTGATAATGTATACAGGCTTCTCCATTTTACTGCTTTTTCAGTTGTACACAAATGATAAAATCCTTGCCTCCCAATCCTGTCATCACCTATGAATTACATAGGATATACACCCACAGGGTGCTTTACTCTGCCTTTCTGAAGCCAAGCGCCACCCCTATAAAATACTCCAGTGCTTAAACTGGGGACAATGACATAGTGTTTGGCTTAAATGGTCTTTGCTTCATTTCATCTGATTACTTCTAGTTATACCTTCTCTCTGTTATATGTCCCTGTGTAGGCGTTTATAGCTCTGCATTCACACAAAACAATCATTCCATCACATTACACACTCTGTCATTTTATTAGCTTCTTGCAAAACCATCTTCTGCAAATGTCCCGATTTTAAATGCCATTTTAAACTCATTTGCTGGTTTACCAATGCCCTTCTGGTATTGACTGGCCAACAGGCAACATGAGACGCCACACGGAGCCACAACGCCAGCAGCTCCTGCTTTCACTGTGGTGAGTGATCCCAGAGCATCTCCAGGTCCCCACTGCCACTGGTTTGAATCCAACGTAAATAAACAGCACACAAAAATTATCCTCCTGCAACTGTCTGGCAGCCCAAACAGAATCAGCTGTTTCTTGTCTTGCCTCCAATTCCCAACAAACAAAACCACCTCCAGTTTTTAGCTTGTACCTGTGTCAGCATGGACCGAGGATAAGGCAGTATCTTTAACACCACAATTGCCTCCTCGTCTTAGACACTGTTGGTGGAAGATGCTGTAATCCCAGGCGTTGAGAAGCAAGTTTCCCCAGAAATCTGCTTTCTTATGCTACTAGATCAGTAAAATGCCTGAAAAATGAATGCCTGAAATCCAGATCTAGGCTTTAGACCAGGGCTCCTCAAACTACACCCCGCGGGCTGGATACGGCCCCCCAGGGTCCTAAATCCGCCCCCTGGTATTTACAGAACCACCTGCCCCACCTCGCCAGGGGTTGGGGGGGGGGAAACCAAGCAGCTGCAGATGACTGCCTGCCACTTAATCCGCATGCCGGCCCCCTGGTTAAAAAGTTTGAGGACCCCT
>JAVJGJ010000047.1:16811685-16848009 GCA_035590215.1 Microhierax caerulescens
AACCAAGCAGCTGCAGATGACTGCCTGCCACTTAATCCGCATGCCGGCCCCCTGGTTAAAAAGTTTGAGGACCCCTGCTTTAGAAAAACACTGAGATGAGATTCTCTCACAAGAATCTATATGTTATTTGACAGTCAAGTGATTATCAAAGAAACAGAATGTTTTTCTTTGGGACAAGGATGCCATATAGCAGATAAGACCTTACTAAAAAAATACAGTTTAAACCTAAAACATTTCTACTTTGACAAATGTGTTGAGTCCTGATGAGTGACGTAAGTGAAACCACTTTGCCAGAGAGATGCTGGTATAGAACTGGTAATGGCACGTGCTTTATATCACCTGCTCAGTTCAAAACACACAAATATCCCAACTGCTTCAAGACCAATTGTCATGCTTCATGTTAAATATGTGCTCAAGTTTTTTGCAGGATAGCAGCAAATGTTCTGTGGAGCAAAAAAAGGAACAAACAAACTTCTTTTGGTCTTAGCTGGGGTTCTGACTCAGGACACTGCTGATTCAAGGTGATGTGCAGTCCCCACTGCCCATGGCGCCAGTAGAGGCAGTGAGGCCAGTGGGTACCAGTGGTCCCACCTCCCAGCACTGCACCTCCCAGCACGGGGCTGCCAGGCTTCACCAGAGGACCGTGCTGACACACCACGCTGTGAAGAGCAACAGATTTTCTTCACATCTGAACTCACGAAGGTGACAACCAGCAGCAGAGCAACATGGCAGTCAGAAAGGCTGCTGAAATCTTACCTGACTTCAGGTAAACCCTCGAGATGCAGTGAATCAGAGCCTTGATGACCAGACTAGCCACTCATTAATCTGTTAGGACTCTAAATTCCCAGTACAACAGCATATAGATGCACAGTTAGATGAAGTCATAAATGAAATACAGCAGTAAAGCTCAAACATTCAAGAGCATGATTTGTGAGGTATCGTCTTGTGCCACTGGAACCAGTCTTTTTAAAGAAACATTTCTCTCACCCCACCGAGGAAACGGTGCAGAAAGGAAAAAAAGAACCAGAAAGGAACACCTGCTACCTCTGCAACTGCAAGACAAGGGTGACCCAAGCCCAGCGGTTGTGACATAATTTATTCACAGGTATTTAAAATAAAAGTAAAATGAACACCCAGTCCTCCAACATACATCAAAAAATGTGAACAGCTCCCATTTGTCACTATATTCACCTTCAAAACACCTTCAGCAAGGTGGGAAGATGAAACTGCGCCCCTTTTTCAGAAGAGTTACGGAGACATGGAGCAGCCAAGCTGGCAGCCCCAGCTCAGAGCCGATTAGGAAGCGAAAGAGCAGAAGGTCACTTGTGTCCCACAAGTCTGTGGTTAGCAGACAGCATTTTGGGGCTAATAGCATTACATGCTCTGTGATGCTGATCTGTTGAGATAAACGTGACAGTCCTTGGTGATGGCTTCATCAGAAGGAACTGCTGACTCAATTATTTAGGCATAGCGGCAAGAGCTGTTTATATGCATACACTGAAAAACAACAGATGACTTCTGGAGAAAAACACATGGGTAAAATTCTCTCTTGAGGCAATACAAAAGAGACAAAGTAGCTAAAGCACTTTCCCACAGTGACTGTGCAGTAAATTAGAGCTCTGCGCAGCTATCATCCATTATCCCTTATATTTTTAGCAATTCTGAGATTAATAACTGGAAAGAGCCAGTAAAATAGTATTACAACAAAATACACATCCTTTTGATGAACTGCCACTCACTCCTTTCAGGTCACCTCATACCTCAACAGAAAATTCAAAGTTTGAAAAATTTACTATAGCATTTTTCCTACCACTATGGGCATTTATTTAAATTATATTTTACACTTTCTGGATTAATTAATCACATTAATTATTATTCTACTATTTTTTCTTTCTGACTGCTAAGCCAAATTAGGCTACTTCCAGAGTTGAAGGGGAAAACACAATTATTAATGCTTCTAAACATCCACTTGGCAGAAAAACATGGTGAACAGAAGACACTGCGGTGAGTGTGAGGACGTATTTTGTCTATTACACAAATGCCATCCTCTCCTCTTAGCGCTGCAGCTGTCTTTCACCTACAAGAACTTTCCAAGATAGGTCAAGACTCTAAACAAGTGTATGTGAAAATCACAGCTCTGAGACATAATATACAAATACAATAAAAACTCATTAACATACAATACAGTAACATGTAAATATATAAAAAGTCATTAACACTTGTGTTTCCTTGGAGCCAGCTCTACCAGGTTAGCATCGTAAGACCCGTAGATCACAGATATTCATCTCTCCTCCAACTCAGTTCATCCCAGCCCTGCATTAGAGGCCACACAAACGTTATTCAGAGAGCTGAAGCTGATTTCCTGGATCATTTTACTCAATGGGAATCTCATTTATTATTGAAAATAACAGAAACTTGACCTTCCCTGGAGACTTTTGTAAAAGTTCAGACTGCAGGTGAATTTGTCCAACCTGCATAATGCAAGTCAATTCCTCCCAGGGTAAAGCAACTCAAAGTGAACAAGGCTGGCAGAATTGAACCTTTTGTGCATAATTAATGCAACCATCGATCAGCGAGAGCTTGGATTCAGAATTTTTCTGCAAGATAAATGCACAAGGATGAACTTACACACTTTTAAAAAAGTCTAACTTTGAGAAGGCTTTGTTGATTAACGAGAGTCTCTTGCTACCGCAAACCTAAGCAGATAATTTCCATGGCACACACATCAGCACCGTTCAGCAGAAATGGTTCACAGTGCCAGTCGTGACTCTTGCTCGTTACAGGTCTAGATAGTCTTTCTCTAGGACCAGTGATTTCCTGGTCTGTTCCACATTTGGCGTGTGCAAGCAATTCCCATTAGCACCAGTGGGAATTATGCATGTGGTCATGAGAAAACATCAATGAAAGCTGAAGTCCTGAAGATACCTACAAGCTATTCAAGATACTATTTCATGACCTTTAGCTTACACTCCTAATCTTACTGGAAACTATGAATGCAGTTACCACAATGTGTGAATTTACAAATAAAAATGAATTAATCCAGACTGGTATACATACTAGTCAGGTAGCAATGGTCATCATATTTATATAACTGGATTCATAAAGCAGCTTATTCTCAGCACTTACTGTTCCTCTTCCCAGGTCTAAGAGCAGTACAAAGAAAAATGAGTTGCTAGGAAGGAATATATTTTGTGTGCTCTGTATTACAGACACAGGTCAGTAACTTTATGAATGGGCTGATGGGACATGTCTACTTGATGACATCCTATTTTCCCATACACTGTTCCCATGCAAAGGACTTCAGATTCCTTGGGTGACATTTAAATATTTAGGTAAAAATTGTATTTTCCAAAATGGTACCCTATTATGGGACACTTACAGGTAGATTTTTAGAAGAGTTCAACATCAAAAAATGCAAGCTTGGAGGAGGACTGGCTCTGCAGTAGCAGACATTTGGGATAGCCCTAACCTAGCTATTTGCTATGTTGATGCCAACACACGGCAAAACTGGTTTGTCTCTGGGGCTGTAGGAGAGCAGAAGATGAGGTTACTACAGGAGAGAAAGTGGCCACTTTTAAGGCCTGTCACAGGCACATCAGTAGCATCAGCAGTCCAAGCATCCAGCATAGCTTTCCAAACCAGCTCATTCCTTCCCTTCCTAAAAACCAAGACAGACTAAATAATAATAATTTAAAAAAAAAAAATTAAAAAGAGCCATCCTAAAAATAATTCTGTGACGTTCAAGATATATCGTAATTCTGATAATTATTCTGATTTTATATCTGTCAGGGCAATATCTTCCCCACTCTTCACCATCAAAAATGTAAGTTTTGAACTAAATCGGTGGTCCACCAAAGGCACCTACTACTCGCATTCAGGTACTGGCAGTGGAGAACCCCTGCTGGCAGCTACAACTGGTCCTAATGGTCAGTGTCTCTGAAACCATGAAGGACAGAAGAGCAATTTCCCAGTCACATCTTTCAGGGAGGATGCCTAGCCATAGGCACTCTTGCCTTGAGGTACAGCAATGGACTAAATGACCTCCTTCAAGGTCTCCTCTTAAGTCTGCAAATCACAAGAGATGGCAACACTGTAATCATGTAGTAGAAATTTCAGGAGGGCAGAGCTGTTCTAAATTATGTCAGAATTGTAAAGTGTGGCGGTACAATAGGATTTTTTTTTTTTTAACAGTATCTAAGCCAACTCATTCATCTGTTTAGAGTATGCCTCTTTAAAATGAGTTTTTACAAAGTGTACATCTACACTGCAGTCACTCGAGGACAGAGCTCAGCAGCCAAGTATTTATGGATTTGCTGGGGCAGGTGCTGCAGCTTGCCAAGGGCAAGCGATTGTGCAACTGGATTATGAGCAATACTCAACTTCAAATCCAGCCAAGGACCTTTACACACCTGTGATCACCATTTGCCAGTGTAGACAGAGCCACACATGCACCTCCACATGCAGGCTTATATAAATTCACATTGCAGTTAGCGATTTCAAAGTTTGCCAGATGTTAAGTTTACACACAGATAAGCACGATGCCACATACTCAGCCAGCTCCCACACCCTCCTAACCACCAAGCACCCCTTGCCCTCCCAGTCTGCTTGCACATCACCACCTCCTGCTGCTGGCTTGTCCTCACAGCATCCCTTTGGGCAGCACAGCCTGGCAGCCCTCAGTAGTTGCATTTGGATTTTAAAAATTCCAACAGATTTTAAATGATATTCTGTATAACCTTGGAAACAGCTGCGTATGATAATCGTGGTCCAGGCTGATAAAAGCTGGTAACAGATGACTGAAAGAACACACTTAGAGAGACCCAGAGAGAGATGGATGAACTGAAATGCCTGTACATTTCAGCTCTCAGCTTTGTGCAGGGCTGCAGTTTTCTGGCTTAGCACATCAGGAGACTACACTAGAAGAGTTTATTATAATTTTATTTTCCTATCTGTTCAAGGAATTACCCCCTCCCCCACAAACACAGGGCTTTTGTCCCTCTCCTGGACAGAAACAGGTGAGATCAGAAGTAAAAAAAAAAATCCTGCTTTTTGTATAACTCCAGTTATGTCAGATTTTCCCCCAAAACAAATTGAAATGTTTGGAGCATGTTAGTTGTTAAACCTCTGCTAAATCAGATTTCCCCCTTTCTCTGCCCCTTCTAGCCCAGTGCAAAGGGCAGTGAGCAACCTCTGTGAGCTTCTCCTGGAGACTGAAATTGCATCGTTATAGGTATTTCTGGTAGAAAAGTACCCTTGGCCCACATGTGACACATCTCTAAGAGTCAAGCTACTCTATCTTTCAAATGTGTAACTTGCACCTTGGGATAAGGTCCCAACCTTCTCACCAACGAGGGATGAGAACTCCAGGTGGGGACACCCTTCCCACACTGGCTGCAGGAGCACTGGACTGTAGCCACTTCTACATACTCCTTCCACTAAGTGGAAGTGGCTACAGAATATGCCAGTTCCTGCACCCTCATGCTCTGGTTCAAGACATACCTCTCGTCACCACCATGGCAAATGGAAGACCACATTTGCCACATGGCCTGTACTGATTTATCATTTATCTGCATTAAGAAGCAGGCCTACTTAAACTTCTCAGGTCATCCAGACAAGAAGATGTTCTTAGTGATTAAATCCTGGAAGATTATTTTTCTCTCCTTAGAGAACCTGAAGGAAGGGCAAAGTTGGCTACCTCTGTCTCTGACAGCTAGTTTGGTTCACATGCTAAGCTTAAAGAGCAGAATATGTCGAGGTCTGCATGATGGGGTCACACCTCAGTTAGGAAAGCATAAAAACACACCAGGGTTATGCTCATGACTTCTGGAAAACAAGAGCCTTCACTCACCAGGAGTTTCCTAGGGCTAGTTTCTAGCTCATCTTCAGTGCAATCCTTCCCTTACTTTGCACACATCCACATGCTCTGCATCCTGTTCTTGTGAATGCTGCATTTGTGCAAAATAAATAAGGCTGTTTTACAGGCGTCACTCATTTCCTGCAGCCCAAGCTTAGAAGCAGAGAGAGTTTTGTCATTCAATGTCAAGAGCACTAAAAACCCATCATCATTTTCTAGGCGACAAGTTTTACAAAGATCTCGTATGAACAGCTTCTGCCCTTTCCTCTCTCCTTGTGCATCTCCCAAAGGGAAGACAAATAGTTAATACCCGATTACCTTGATAAAATTACACATCTCCACTGCTCTGCGTGTTTCACCTCTCAGCTCAGTCAAAATAAGTCAGACATGATTGCACCAGTCTAGGTCCCCACAAACATACAAATAAGGAAGAGTAGTGCAGAACAGGAATGCATTAACCCTTCAGGGCTCTGCTGACACACTGCTCTGGGCTTCATTATCACCTCTGGCATTTACACCACTGTATGCTATAATTAGAAGTGTTTCAAAATCAGGCAGAGCATTGACCGTTGTTCTGCTGACATGAATACCATAACCAGCAGAGCATGAGGCAGAACTCTTATCTGAGTTCTTAACCAGATACTAAGTCTCACCCTCTTCTGTTTGAAAAAGACCGTATTAAATGCTTTAAAGAACATCAGGCTGGTTCATATTGCAGGGACCCCAGGGACCTAGGTTAACACAGCCTCCTGCCCTTAATTCATAGTATTGCAAATGGGGCTGGGGATAACAGGAAAAAGAGAGCAGACTGTACAGTGAGAAAAAGGGTTAAAAACACCACGAGAAACAATTATGAAAAACTGACCTTTGTAAAACAGACTCATATGTCAAGTACCATTTTCATAACTGATTAAATATATATACAAGTTTTTATACAACTGTATTACTAGATTGTTAAATATGTATACTCAAATGTTTCCTGGAGTAGAATAGCTCTGCAGGAGTCATTCCTCACTCAGTAAACAGTCATGACATTTTGGCACACTTGCTACATTTTTTAAACTGGAACCCTCATCAATATTTTTTCCTTTGTTGCACCAACCTGAATCTTCTGTGTTTGTGCATTATTGACCTTTTCACAGCCATTCACTACTTCAGATGCTTAATACTTTTGAAAAAATGCAATCGACCCCAGTTAGTAACAAGCTTTCTAAACAGGAGAGAAATGTTTATTGCTTTGTGCTCACAATTTGCAGACTGTTGCACACTATCCAGCCTGAGAGTAACCAAAGTTCCAGTTAAATGATGTGTTTACATGACTGACATCCCAAAGAGGAATTTTTTGTTCTGGGTTTCTCTAACTGCTCTAAAGGCTGATTTCACACACTTTTATCTCTCATTACTGGAAAGACTATAGGGCTAAAGCAAGTTTTTATATCCTTATTTCAGGATACTGAAAGTATGGGGCTGTAATAGAAATGCTGACATTCTCCAGTAATGGTGGTGCAACTTCTCTACCATGATTAGGTACAGTTGGAGATAATGAGCACTGCTGATTCAGGAGGAATGTCTGATTGGGCTGGAAAATGGAGAAGTGTTGGATAATCTGTTTCCCGAGTAGCAACAGCCCGCCTAAAGAGCATAAGCAGAGGAGCAGAGTTGGTAAGGAAACAACAACAAAGTCCAGTCGTGAATCCTCAGAGTTGCTCTTATTCCTTTCATTGTCCATGTGATTGCAAGCGACCTAAAGGACTCATTCAGGACTTGTGCTAAAAGGACATCACAAAGTTACCTGGAGGAGTGTGCAGCACAGATGGCAGAAGAAGATTTGATTACACGACTGAGACAGTCGGCACCCAGTCGAGAGAGCACAGAGCACTGATTTTCAGAAGAACTGTGTTCCTTCCCATCCTCTTAAAAAAATCAAACCCCTTAAAAGTGATTTCAAGTTCAGCACCAAAAATGAAGGCACACAGAAAATAATCACAACACACATGTGATATGATATTAAAACTGCTTGAATAACCTGCAAAAATTGCCTTGAAATCTCTGATATTATATGGGAAAAAAACCTTATAAAACTGTTTCAGTAATTTTGGTTTAAAGAGGGACAGGCTCTTTCCCTCCTTCCCTCTATTTTAACTTTGCTTTTGGAGTTAGGGGGAATGGGAAGGAAGAGACAAGATTTTTGGTGAAAAAAGTTCATTAGGTTCAGTGTTTTCCTTACCACTACTCTTACTAAACATCATTTCAAAAATATTTACATACTACATTTCCCACTGAATGATAATTTTCTCAAAAAACACCTGTTTGATTGATTAAAAAATTTCCAAATGTGACAGTGTGATTGGCTCGAATTACTATTAATAAATGCATAATGAATGTTGATAAGATTAACGAACCATTCAAAAAATTCATTACTATATTAATTCTACAGCATAAACTCCAAGTTAGCAGTAATGCCAGCAGGCTATTAATATTCCCAGATTAACAAAATGCAAGCAGATCATGCAAGGATGAGCTGGAATTTTGCAAAACATTACCTGGGTAGATATTTAGCATAAAAGAAAAAAGGTGTAAATTAATATTTGTCTAGCACAGGGTATTACGGAAACAGATACAGGGGCTTTGCAACATTCACCCTGAAGGAGTGAATGTATTAAGACAGTGGAGCACAACATCCTTACCCATAAAACAGGACGAATGAGCCAAGTGGCTCAGCGGTCCCTCGATGCAGGCAGCTACGCTTTCTAGGAGCACAGCTCCACGCCGAGCCCCATCCCAGCTCGCTACGGCTAGAGGAGAGCGGTGGTGCTGGGGGCAGGTGATGGCTCACCGAGCCAGGGCCCTCCTGCTGTGTGAGCTGGGCTCTGCCAAGTTAGGGATGAAACCTCCAGGGAGCTGGGCGAAGCAGATTGCTGCAGTACCTGTTCGAGCATCACCCTCGCTCAGTTAACAACGTGGTCCCTCGCTGCTGTGTTATCAATATGGTGGGGAGAAGGATGCTCCCCTTGGCTGTTCCCAGAAAGACACTAGAAATCGCAGTGCTCTCTGCACCCCAGCAGCACAGCCTCTTCCCTCCCTGACGGCAGAGAGCCCATGGCAGCTCCAGTCCCCGAGTACAAGCCAGTCCCCATCTCCTTCCCACCTTCCCCACCAAAACCAGCCCACTCCCTGCAACGTAACCTGCAACCCCAGCAGCTCCGGCCGCCCGGCATCACCTACTGCACTGCAGGAGAGCTCAGGGAGGGAATACACACTTTGTGGTTGGCTTTCCATTTGTCCACTGCCCTAAGGCACTTCCAATTTAGTATGTTTTTCTTTTAAAGTTAGTGGAATTGAATAAATCCATACTGTTCACCAGTTTCCAGCTTACGTAATCAAGTCAACTGTGCATTCACAACTTCCTCCCTTCCCTGCAAGCTAATCTGACAGCAGCAGAGGGGAAATGTAACAGGGGAAAAAATAATCTCCTGTGGCACTGTCTTGATTTCCCATGGAAAATAAAATGCCTTCAGTTTATAATGGCCTAGTAATGAATTAAACATTTCAAAATCCATGAAGGAACCTCAATAATAAGATCTTTAAAAACTGCAGACACAGTGAAAGCAAAGAGAAAAAAAGAAGCAGAAATATGCTTGAAATTAAGTGGAGACAAATCACAGAGACACAGATTGAAGCAAAGCAATAGGCACACCAGGGATAGGGGGGAGAATCCATTCACCATTCACTGGTCTAAGTTCACACATTCGACATCCGCTTTCATCAGGTACTAAACAAAACAAAGTTACTGAGGCTATAGTTTTGCTCACTTACCAAAAAGACCTAACTGGAGTTTTAACACACAGAAATATCACAGTTTTAAAACCTTTTGTCTGAAAGCTGATACAGGCTCCGCAGTCAAATAGAAGTCTATCACTCTGCTGTGCTGGGAGGTGCCGAGATCCAGGCATTTGCATGGCTTAAAACGGCTGCAGCAGTTCAAGGCTTCTGTAACTTAGTGCACAACACCATGGAGACAGGAGAGGGGTCTCTTTCCTGGCTATACACTATTTTAAATTTAACAAAGCCAACATAATTAGTCCCATGAGCACCCCTCCAGTAACAGCTTCAGCTCCTAGCACCAGTGAGCTGTATGCTATGCAGTAATTATGCTACCAAGCTGTCAGAACCTCCTTATCTGCATGCAAATTAGTTCATATGCTATACATCTGCTATAATGACAGTATTAAAACAAGAATTTTATAATGAAGCCATCCTCTTTATAGCAACATAGCACAATTACTTTATTAACATATTGCACATCTATGTCTGTAACTGCTCCCAGTCAAATAGCCATATTTTCCATTCTCCCATACAGCAAGAATCTTCTTTGCTTCTCTCCCCATATGTGTGAATAAATTCAAGGAACGAGAACGGGCATTTCTAAACTACCTCTGTACAACACCACTCCTTCATTGTTCCTGGGCAAGTACTGCACCAAATACCATTAAGTGTGACTAGGTGAATAAATATTCCCATAATGCTCCAAAAGGTTAGGAGATGAAACAGTAATAATCAAATCAGCAGCTGTTTGCTCCCAGCCTTGACATCAATCACCAGCTTCTGTGATGTCAACTGGCGACTGCCAGCACCACGGCCAAACGGCAGCAGGAGGGGGACCGCAGCCCCACAACCCCGCGTCCGCTCCCAACACACAGGCGAAAAAAAAAAAAAAAAAATATGTCAAGCAAAAAAGGAAGCGCGAGGCAAGAAAAACCTTCACAAGCGAGGCGTGGGCAACGCGGAGCTGGTGCCTGGGTGGGCTTCTGCCTGGAAAAGGCATGCCAGTGGCAGCCCCACCACAGCAAGGGTTTTGGAGGCAGTGGGGGATACAAAGAGGAGATTGCAAACCCCTGCCTCCGCCCCTCACAGCGTCTGCAGCATCTCGGGGCTCCACACCACCGTGGAAGCATCCTCGCCTCTCTGAAACACGCACCAGTGCTTCACAACACATCAGCTCTCAGCCCCAGCCCTCTTTCAAACATCAGTGCTGGGAAAGTTGGGTGGCTTCTCAGTCCGAAAGCTTTTTCCTGGTTTGGGTTTTGGAAGAAATATGCATTCCTCTATAAAGGTTATTTACAGTAAGTAACCTCAAAGAAATAAAATCAATAGAGGACTTGGACTAAATTTCCATAGGAGTTCTTCATTACATTGTGATCAGCTGCTCAGTTCTTACACAGTTAAAAAGAAAACAAACACATAGAAAGCTATGATCAGCCCCAAACCTTCAATAGATCTTTATGCCTGTTTCTGATTTTAGGTCTATTTTTAACCTTGCAGCTTTACTACCACAAGCCACTTTGCAGGAACTGCCAGGACCTGCACTCCAGCCTTTTTGCAAGGACATACCCCGAGCCCAGTTAGCCACCTCTCCAGGGCAATAAGGGAAGGTGATTCCTAATAACGGGGAATGCCGATTCTGGGACCTTATTTCAGTATTTGACACAGCTTTTATTTATACTTTTGAACAACTGATTACTTTTCAAATGCCTATTTGGGATAGAGCAGTTGTGCTTTACAGGCACCCTCCATGAGCAGGAACAAAGGCAAGTGGAAGCGGAGGGGAAACAACCACCAAAAGCCCCTTTTCCCCTTTTATGTTCTATTTCCCCAAGCACCGGAAAGGTGTGGATAGGTCTCAGCCAAAGTTTCAGCACTACTTTGTTCTACATGCAAATCATCTCTTTCATCAATTATCTTAAAGTCATTTATAAACATGACTGCCATTTCAAAGCCAGGAGAAATAGGTGAGAATTACCATGGACAGCACAAAGATGTTCAAATACCAAACAAATCCAAATCTTCTCTTAAAACCTGTATTTACAGCTTCAGTAAAGCCCTGAGTACTGACACCACAGTGCATAAAACAACAAACAGAAGAGCTAGGGAAAGGCACAGAGCAATGCTGCTTTCTCCTCTACAAAAGCTTGTTTTATTTTTGTCAGCATAACCTGTAGTTCACTGGGTTTCTGTGAGATCAAGTATTTGATCAGTTTATGAAAGGGATGATATTAAGTGTTTGCCTGTGGGAACAGGGTCACTGGATTTTGTGACCCTGGAGTTTATCCCAGGGCTTGTTTCCCATGAGAAATGTACTAAATTACCCTTTTTTTTTCCTTTGGGAGAGGGGAAAACAAAATCAGAATGTATCCTAGTCCACCTGCAGCTACTAACAAGATCCTTTGTAGCCTTTGACACCACCTCATGAAATAATGCAACACAAGCCATCTTATTAGCACTCAGCGTGCACCTAACCAAACCCACCGCGTTTTCAGAGCAGCCAGTCATGCAAGGAGGAGCTCAGCTGTATCTGCTGGAAACCTCTACTGCTGTGCTGCCACTTATATCTCTTTCGTAGTGCAGCTGAGAAGGGTGAACACTATTGTCCCTTAACGTCCACCAAAATCCCCTGTCAGCAGCTGCAGTGGGGCTTGGGTCACATCGTGGAGGTGGCATCTATCTCGGCTAGCTTTCGAGGCTGACAAGGTAGGCTTCTCCAACTGAGCTAGTGTTTCACAGACTCCCTTTGCTCTCAACAGCGAGACAAACACACTCAACCAGCGCACTGCTCAGACCAACAGCCACCTCACGGTGAGCTGAGCTGCTCCAGGAGCATCGGTTTCTCTTCACGGGCCTTAAAGGGCTTCTAGGACCTTAGCTTACATGTAGGTATCTGCAGTCAGGTTAGATGAATGCCACCTTGAGCGTAACCAACCCAGCATTGTCAGCCCAGCACCACCAGCCTGGCTTCCTCGATGGCACTGAATTTTGGTCAATCCCTCCTTGCTGCTCTTATCACTGTAAGTCCCTTTGCAGTTTACCTGACAGCCTCACCTTCTTCAACCTACCCCTGGGATTGCCCATCCACCCTCTTCTCCCTTTTCCATCTCTTCTCCTGTGCCTCTGTGCACTCTTTCAAAACTACATAGGTTTTTTCAGGCTCACTGGTACATTCCCCATCACCTCCCCCATCAATGCCCCAGACATGCTGGCTACACACGTGGCAGGTTCTCCCCAGTTGCATTTTCATGATATACTACAGGTCAGTTCTCTACCTAAGACAGAAGCAACACATTCTGCCATCTGTTGTAATCTCAAAGTTTCTTCCATCAACAATCAACCATGAGCCTCCAGTTGGGGCTTGGGAGCTGAGTTATCATTGCTTCTTTACATTTTTGCTGCATTATTAAAGAAGAAGTTCTGCTATCAGCAAGTAATCTGCTAGAAAATAAAACCACATGGAAATCACCTGCAAGGTGTGCTGTGTGGTGGGGCTGCTTATGTAGGTCAAATTGTATTTTTTTAAAAAAACAGAGATATAATTTGGAATGAAAAAGTTCTCCTTTGGGTTGCAACTGTGTTTATTAAGAAGCCTTTTATGAATTCTGAATTTTGAATCTATCCACCATTGTCTTTTAAAGGAATATATCACATAAGCATACACAATCGTTGGTCCCGGATTTCAACAAGCCAACTGTATGCTCACAGCTCATACATTTTGAGTAATATTCATGAAAACGGAAATTATTCTTTCACACTTAAAAAAAAAAAAAAAAAAAGCCAAATTTGACAGTTAAAACAACACCCACAGCATTTGAGAATCAGCTCAGGATCAGTTCTTGATCCTGTTATAATTCTGGCCACCCAAATCACTGAGATAAGTATCGCGCAGGCTCCTCTTATAAACAAATCTTCCTGAAGCCCATTCTATGCTGGCAGTCAGTCCCTGAAGAATTTAACAGTTTTCCATGCATCTTTGGCATTTTTTCTCCCTCATGGTAGCAATACTGGCTCAGTTGGGTAATTGTGGTAACACAACCAGACTGCAGAAGCACTGCAGAACCAACTTGAAATACTGAAATACTGAAGTGACCTTGTTTTTTAACATATTGTAATATACTTAATGTGTATATGACCCACATTAAAACTTACAGTTTGAGCTTTTTTCTCCCCCTCCTTTTTTTTTTTTGTTAAACAATTGAGACTGCTATTGCTTCTGAGCAAAGTTTAATCATTATAATATATTAATTTTGTAATTAAAAAAATATGGAAGCCAATCCCAAACTGGGAGTACAATGGCTGCACTTCACAAAGGAAAGATCTGACAAGGGATGAAGTAATTTATTCACTCCTCCTTCCTTTCCCTAGAAATTAAATATTTCACAAAAGATCATCAGCAAGATACTCAATTTGTAGACACTAACAACCTTGGCAGTGCCCTTTGTGGAGCAGAACAGCTGTTTAGTTGATGGGCACTTTGCCCCAGTAGGAAAAGTTACAGCCTTCTCCACTATAAACGTTGCACCACTCTGCTTTTCAAGCCCTCTTGCTTTGGGCCTAGCTTGCAAGAGAACCCTGTACAGAAATATTGCCACCAACATCACAAAGACTGTTAACCTAAAAAATTGCTCTGTTCTGGCATCTGTTTTGTCTTAAGTGTATTTACATTCCAGCAAGCATTTACATTGCAAGCACCCTTTGTTGCTTTTAAAAATCAAAGGCAACAACAAAATGTGAGCTTTCCTGAGATTTTAAAGTGCTTAGATCCAGCTACCACCATTTAGCACTGACCATTACCCAGCTGTGGTGCATCACCTCCCTGCAGAGTCCCCCTTCCACCAACTATTCGTTTAAAATACAGTGAAATAAATGAGGTAAACTCATTTCACCTTACCTTTAACTGGGCTAAACACATTCAAGTGCTCACTTTCTGCAGCTCACCTGACTGTTTGCTTCTAACTGTAACATCTTCTTGACAAAAATTTTAATGGGTCTTCCAGCTCCCAGCAGAAGAGAAAAAAAAAAAAAAAAAAAACAGGGGGAGTGGAGAGAGTGCAGCATCTTCCTCCAGCAGCCTGGGGAACTCACCAGCCTACAACCTTTATGTGGGGTCTCTGAAATCTTTGTTCCTACCATGCTTTCCCAGACTGATGTTTACAAGCATGTGTAGGGAAAATAAAGTAGTGTCAACCTCAAAATATCAAAAAACATGACTTTGAAAAACTGGTTTGGGTCTCTGATTTCCAAATTCCCTTTATCTCTGGTGGTGTGTTCACAATACTTTGTACTGCTGGCAAAATAAGCAACGTTGAGAAGGGCAATTTTAAAGGGCTTCTCACATCCCATCTCTAACCATCCCAAATGGGTAATCCTAGCCTGGTTTCCTTTTAATCTTGCTGAACAAGACAGGTAGCTTGCATCTAGCCATATTTCACAAACCATATGGCTCAGGATGCAAGCACAGCAAAGTGGCTGTTCTTTTCCCTGCACCTGAACGAGACTTTACTAGGTACATGAGACACAAAGTTTGCCCACAAGCGTGCTTCCAAACACGGCCACACTTTAGGAAATACACAGCAAATGAGATTTATTTTCAGTAGCTCAAATGGTGCAACGTCAGACAGAAGATTATAAGAAAGACACGGACTTAAAACCAGTTTCAGAATCCCGCTTCTAATGTCTTCAGGAAGCTGGACTATTTAGTGGAAACTCAAGAGGTAAAACCAACAGTTCTGCAATTGTTTATTACCTTGTGTTAAGTGATTAATAGCAGTTTATTGCCTCAGTTACACAAAAGAACTATGTGCCAACTCTTCCGGCTGAGGAAAAAGCACCATGTTGCTTTGCAATTAAAAACAACATGGAAGAGTGCCCAGGGTGAAAGGTGGAGAAAATCCTAATCTCCCTCAAGCAGAAGGAATGAAAAATCAGAGCTATGGCACAAAATCTCTTTCTACCTTTGTTCCTGCTGCTTCTGAGTTTACAGACAGTTGTGGCCAGCTTACTGGGAGACCAAGTGATGGTGAGAAAACCAAAGTGGAATCTGTTAACTCCTCTTTCCAAAACAGAGGGAGGATTAAACACCAATTAACATGAGAGATTACCGAGTCAATATATGTCTCTCTCTCTCTTACATATTGCTATTTCATGTTAGGGAATGCTGACAACTTATCCCATCCATCTGCCCTAAACAGTGTTTTCTTCGTCCTCCTACACACTATTCTCTTCTCCTTACAGAAACACTGATACACATTCATGGTGAGAAGCCACTGTTACTACACATTCCTTTCCCAGTCTTCTTTCTCTACAATGCTCTCAAACCAAAAGACCCTCCTGACAGCGAGTGGCTATTCGGGGTGCCAGGACCACTGACTACTGTCCAACGAGCTGTTTCAGAGAGTCTCTTCTACATCAGTTTGCTTAGTATGTTGTTGGTAATACTGCATATTGATTTTACACAGAGTGTCTGCAGCATCCAGCACAACTCTGGGTTGTGACTAAGGTGCCCCTCCCAGGCTACTCCACACTACACCAAGAATAAAAAACTGTGAGAGAGCTTTAAATCTGCTGTCCAGTATGCACGAGCTGTCATCTTTAGCTTTACGTTTAAGCCATACTAAAACCAACATGAATGGGACTCATCAGCTGTTACAAACACAAATAATCCCTATTCACTGCAGCCTGCCTGGAGATACAGTGGCCATTCCCAGCAGTGGTCTGCTGAAGCCCTCTGCAGATTTTCCTTCTTCTGCAGTGGTGCACAGAAAAATTAGAAAGATCCTGGTTTAATAAAAACACATGCACTATACTGGAACATATTTTTGAATTGATACAGAAATTCAGCAGGAAATAATAACACACTAAAAAAAAAAAAAGAGAGAGAGCGAGAGCTTTCAAGTGTGACAGCTTTCAAGTCTGATTGCATAGTCTTTCTCTCAAGTCTAGAGGTGGGCCTCTCACAGGGAAGGTAAAACATTCCATGCTTCAGTAACATAGAGCTCTTATTTCTCAAGCTCTCTGGGAAACCTTTTTAAACATTCAGCATCTTTGCATCTAGAAAAGCTGTGCCTGGTGCAGGGTAAATCCAATCCTATTCTGTCCTCAGCTCTGGCACACCGAATTTTGTAAGGAAAAGGGAGTATTTCCCAGCTGTCTGTGTGACATTAAAAATATGTCACGGAAAAGATTAATTTGTGGGTATAAAGCAGGAAAGAAGAATTTGCTTTTGCCAGAGAATTCCTTTTTTCTTTTTTCTTCTTAAGCAGAAAGTGTCACAAGTTCAAAATCTAGCTGGGAAGGTGAGTTCAAATATATATGATAAATGTATCTCAGTTAACACGACCACATACTTGCTATACAACTCACACACAAACACATATTTTCATATACTACAAAAGCATATTTAACAAAGAAAGGCCATTTTTTCTCTGAAGCCTAGGATTAATTTACATAATGCACCTTTAAAGTCCCTTTTTAATGTGTTCATTCCTGTTAATAAAGAAAGATGTTGCAGGCCCAGGTTTTGGCTTGGTACATGCTGCAGTGGTCCCCAAAAAAGACTGCGTCCAAACCCCCAGTAAAATAACCATAGGAGTAGTGTGGCTCCTTCTTTCTTATCTGGAGTCAATACAGAGAGATAACCTACAAATCATGCATAATTTGCTGTTTATTTGCCACTGTAAAGATGAAGACCAGGCGGAAAATAAAAGGCTTTTATGACAACCCTACAGCACAGCCAGTTGCAGAGCAGGGCTTTGGAAGCCATCTCAAAGGATGCCCAAAGGTGCTCACCTCCCACTGTACCCAGCTGCTCCTGAAATTTCAGTGGCAGTCGGGCACCGCGGCAGAAACCTTGGCACCTTGTCCTCTGCTCTTACTTCTTCCACATATGTTCTCTTCAAAAGGCATTTTAAGACCAAAGGATGAGCCAAAAACCTGGGGGGACTTTTGATCATTCCCAGCGTGGAAGATCTTACGTGGCATTCGAGCTCCTGCAATAGCAGCAAATACAGCAGTGGCACTGCCGTTGTATCTCTGTTATAACTAAAGAAACACATATGCTCAGAATTCAAATGACAGTTTCCACTATACATAGGCTGAGCTTGTTTTCATTTTCCATTTGCTCCTGTCCTCTCTTCTTGAGGTTTAAAGGAAGCCCTTCTTGAAATGATGTTGTATAGGACACAACTCTGTTCTGAACTTTATTATATCCCACAACTTGATATACTAAAATGGCTAAAACTCTGGCAACATTTAAAAAAACCCACAACATTTGATCAAGGCTATGACCTACACTCACTGGATAATAATTTATGGGCTACAAAAAGTACTCTACCCTCTGTGTTTCTCAATTATTCCCAATACACAGTCCACACAAAAAGATTAACATGAAAACCAGGCAACATCAGAAAGCTCTAAATTTTCACAATAAATAAGCCACTTCCCCTTTTATGCTTTGTACAGTTCACATTATTTCCTTTCTGGAGAAAATCATGACTAGTTACTGTCTGCCTTCAAAAACAAAAGTATCAGCAACATTTCCACAGGGATCATCTGAAATGGATTTCTAATAATGTATGGGTTAAAAGGTTTTCTTGTTCTCCCCTTTCTGCATCAGCATTTAAACTTTATGGTCCCGATGACACAATGAAAGGCACATGTGCTTAATAACAAAACTTGTAAAAAAGTATGTTTTAAAACATAAAACTGCATGCTTAAATATAGAACAGACGTGAACTCGGGCAGTCACTTAATACAGAGAAACAGGTTCTATTTATTCCTCCAGCAGCCAGCCTTAGCATAGGAATATCTGACACGGCAGATAAAGGCTCTTATCCTGGGCTGGTTGCATATAGCACTTCATCAGTACACTTAAAGGCACTTTACTAAAGCAGGGATGTATTGTTATCCCTATTTTACAGAAAAGGAAAAGCTTCCCAAGGTTATAAAAGAGGGTCAGAAACACATGTCTGCAACCACCACCTACATACCTTAATTCCCATGCTTTGCCCATTAAGCCACACTCTTAACAGCTTCACAGATTGAGTTTTTATGTAAGCATTTAACTAATTTCTCAACAAACCTATGACCATTCACAGTATTTTATCTTCTAAATTGGATTTAATTAGGCCAGCCCCTATTATGTCCAAGTACACAACACTAATGGCCCATCTCTATCTCTGGAAATGCAGAGTGGAAGCATTACTTTTGCTTAAACTTTGGAGGAAATACTGATGGCACAGATGGATCTCACTTAAATAGGATGATCAAGAAATATTTCACGATCAAGAAATATTTCAAGTCTTGACAATACAAATTTAGGTAACACTTAGTAAATCTCAAGGAGGAAGTCACAAGGAACAGACTCATGAGTTCATACCAGTTCAAGTCCACCCTTCTTGCCATGGCACAAGTTAGAGGAATACATACAGCAAACCAGTTCCCATGGTTGAGACATCCTATTGTTCCCTGTGAGGGAGGTGACACCCAGAAGTTGTCACCCTGTCTGGCCCATAACTTCCCCCATACCTCCATGCACCACAAAAAATGGTTTACAAGTCACGCCACCCTCAGTCACATTAGTTTTGGCCAGACTGGCTGCAGATGGCAGCCCATTCTGAGCTCCAAAGGCAAAGGGAAGCCTCAGAGCACACCTGATCAGAAGAGTCCAGCTGAAACGTTCTTGTCAGTGACTGTTTTCTTTGGTTTCTGCTGGCAGCCAGGGGCATGCTTACCTTTACTGCCTTCCCTGGTTCTTCAGCAGAACAAGCTCAGCCCAGACGTGGGAAGGCTCTAGAGTTTTGCAGCTGCCTGTCTGCCCGGCCTTCCCTCCTCTGCCTCAGTTTGCTGTCTTGTTTTATATGGCAAAGACTAAAGAGTTCATTTTTATAAAGTGCTTGAACAGGCTATTTGATATAAGCCTCATTTTTCAGAGGTGTCAAATACCTCGGCTCCTGCTGAGTGCAAATGCATCATCGCCGCTGAGCGCCAGGGAAGCGGGACTCCGCACGGTCATGAAGCAGGAATGGAGCCAGGCTGTCCCTCGGCACGAGGCTGCTGGCGGGCTATGCATGCTGCTTGTCCTGTGAAGTCTCCCCGCATTTCTGGGAGGCAGGTAAAAACTAGCAATGGCATTTTTCAGATGAGGCAACTCAGACCAATACCACCAGTGCCTTGCTAGAAGTGACAGACTGAGTGAAAATGCCGAAACATTCATAAAAGACTCTAGTCCGAGGGTAACTGCAGCCTTTATTTACAACCCTCTGTTTCACAGCTCAGTCACTGAGGTTAGCCTTGAAGCTTAACACAGTTATCACTTGGAGGTCTGTATTTTCTATGGCTTTTAATCTGAAATACAGCAGAGAAACAAATGAAATGAATAAGCAACAGCTTTTTTGTGGAGAAAGCAACTGAGAATCAGTCGCGCTAGACATCGCCCAGACTGTCTTGCCTGTTCTGGTTGTGACAATGTGGAAACAAAATATAACTGTGTTCTGTACGAACTCACATCTTCGCATGCAAAAATTCATGCTGACACCATCGCAGCACTTGGAGGAAGTGACTGAAATGTTAGCATTCACCAGGAATAATTCCAGAAATAATGCAGCTACTGTTCCCATTTCCAATCAAGGGAAGTGCACGGCCCACAAGCACCTACACCAAAAGGGGCTGCACTAACAAAGGCAGATCCAGCACCTAAAGATTTTTAAGAGTGCTGTACTGGGAAATAGTGGGGAAACAGGGCACTCTGGACTCTCCAGAGATTGCCTTCTATTTTCCTGGTTATTTTTACAAGTGAAAGGACTATAGAAAAGTATTTATGCTACTGCACCCTTGCAGTAACTAAGGTTTATATTGTTTACTGAGGTCAGAGAAGATTGTCTCACAAGTTTTTACAACCTGTGAACAACTCCACAATTCTAAAAATACCTGAGTAACTGTCATGGCAGGCAACCAAACACGAATATTTTTTCCTGTACAAAATCATTTCCGACATACTGTGCTTTGTCTGAGCGCCAGAACACTTTTTCAAAAGCAAAATCACTGTATCTTGACAAAAGGGGAGAATGAAAGCCAACACCTTGTGCAATCACCCTCAGCCCCCAGCAGACTGGGAGAGGTGGAACAATCCCTCCCCACCATGCCCAAGGAATTATCAAGTTGAAACCCCACACTTTGGAGAAGGCTAGGCAAGAGCAGAAGGTCAGAACCTGACTGCAACAAAAAAAATCAGTTTGCAATCTTGATTATAGAATTGATGTTCAGATACCATAATACATTTTTTTTAAGCAGCTCATTACCAATTTCTTAAAACATCAGGGCTTCTTTGAGACTGTTGGAGGTTATTGTTTAAACTGCTATTTAAAAGTGTGCTGATTCACAGCACGGATAATTCATTCTTATGCCAATATAGACACACATATGGTGTGTGCATGTACAGCTATATTACAGGTTGGGGTTTTTTTTTTTAAGAAGTGATTTTGCATGCAAAGTAAGTGTTTTTTCACATCTGGACCATGAACTAGGTGAGATCATTTCCACATAACAAACTGTAACTTACTGGAGTGCTAAATGGTACTTCTAAATAAACATAAACATTATTTTGACACCTGGATACTTTTTTACAGCAATAAACAGAGTCATTAATAAAGACAAGGTGGCATGCCTCCATGCTCCAGGAGATGCCAGATCATCACCTTTTTGAAAGGGTCGGGTGGCTTTAGAGAGAGGTAACAACCTCAGTAATGCCTTTAGTCTGTCTGGAGATTTTCTCATTTGTTCAGCCTGAAACACATGTTGCTTTTTTTCCCAAAGATTAACCACCAGAAGAGGAGCCATGCTGCCTTATCCAAGGTATCAATTTTAATAAGAAAAATTAAAATTAATGCTGATTAGAATACCAACTAAAAGCAGTTCTGATGAAGTGGAAATGTTTTTCACCCCCACCAATCAACAACTGGATCACAGCAGACAGTTTCATTTAATTGACTGGTATACTAGAAACCTTTGACAGAGAGTGGTCAGTTTGAATTTTGGGCTCAGTAATGAGCAATCAGGTTCCCTCTCTGACAGAATGGGCCACAGCAGTGCTGCATGACTTCATTTAGCTTCATTTTATAATTACAAGCCTGTTCTTTACTATTTTCCCCAGCTTAAATACCACTTTTTCAAAGGCATGCTAAGGAAAAAAAGAAATGAAACCAATTTTAATGAACTCATGCAAATATAAGCCTGGTGAAATGAAATCACAGACCTAAGCAGAATACTGCATTGAACACATTTGTATGTTTTATGCAAAGCTCATCTAAATTTGAGTAATTGGACTTAATTTGGCAATCTGCACAATCAGTTTGCAAACTTCAACCACTGAATTTTAAGTATGAGCCTGAAAAATCATTAACATTTGTATTTATTGCGGTGGCCCTGATCCAGCATGGTACTAAAATCTGTGTTCAAGTGTTCTGAATGAGGTCTTAGTGTACGCACAGCATCCAAGAGAGTATCAGGAGCTCTAATTACAGAGAAAAGTCACTGATATTTTCAGATCACACAATTTTAATCTCAAGTCTTTGCAGCTTAAGGCCAGGAGCCTTCCACCAAAAAGCTCACTGTCTTTATTCCTTGTCTATGCCATGCTACAATAAAAACATTCCCCAGATCATAACCACTGCTCTACTGCTTTTCACCTCCACCCTCTCCTCTTCTCCACGAGTCCCTGTTGCCTGCTGTTTCTCTCCTCATGCAGATGGTCCTTTCCCTTCCTATATGCACCCAGTTTCCACTGCACAGTGCAGGAACTGGATGGGCTTTCCATGCTACAGGAGCGCAATGAGAGCACCAAACCAGTTTATTAAAGGGCAGTTCTCTCATGCTGTCCCCAGCGTGTGTTTTGGCAGCAATAAGGGTTATTTTTCATTTGTGTCTCATCTTTCTTCAACAAAAAAAAATGCAATGGGTCTTGAACTTATAAAAATGTTCTTGCTCCAGATACCTTAAAATACTAGAAAACTGTTTCCATTCAACTCTAGTCATTACTTCTTTTTTTCCTGCAGACATCTCCATAAAAAGAAGGCAAAGCACATTTATCAAGGTGAAAACTGCCAGTCTGAATTTGAATCAAAGTCTGAATCCATTTCAATGGGAAGCTTCCCAGCATCCCAGCAACTCACTCAGATACAGGAAAGTAAGCAGCCTGCACTTGCATCATGATCCCTCTCCACACAACCAGAACATCACCAGAGTTTAAATATGGTTGTATGTCAGTAAAGCAATTTTAAATCATAGGTATAGCCAAGATCTATTAAGGCAGAACTGCAGTAGATCACATGCAAGTTCAGTTTCTCTCCATGGGTCCTCAGGAAATGTGTTAATTGCTCACAGCTCTAACACGGATTTTCAATACATCTGCAAGACACAACACCACACATGCTAGCTGGGGGGAAGGGGAAGAGCTGATTCTTTTCAGTGTACAACCCAGGGATATTAACCACATTTCAGCATCATGGCTTTCCCCCTTCTAAAGCCGCCTTCTGCTATCCACTGGTTTTTTCCCCACTGGCTGGTACACCTCTGGCTCCTGGGTACCTATCCATCGCTGATGTGCTGGCAGGCAGCTTGCTTACACACAGCCACAAAGCTCGGCCACCCTCCACACTGGTCATGGGGATTTTTGCACTGTGTGGTGAAGGACAGATGTAACTGTGTAGTCATGAGCAAATGCTACAGCCCAGCACCTCGAATCCCAACAAGTCCTGCCTCCTCTTTCTGTATCTCAGATCAGGTCCTTATACACTGGATCACAAATTGCCATCGCAAATTAGATTTCGTATTTGTATAGGTCATCTTAAGAAGCACAACTTGAAGCAATGTGACTTAAGCAAGAATTCAGACGAGCATTTCCCCCAAATCAGGATTGCTTTGCAAAGCAGGTTTGCTGCTCCTGGGACTTTCATGCTGTAGCCTGTTACAGATATATATATATATATATATACACAGATATACTTTCTCTTTCACCATTATCATGAGATTGTTGTAGTCAATTCTCTCCAATTAATCTGACAGTAGTAAAATCAGACCTTTTATTTTGCATCAGGAGAAAATGTCAAACTTACTCATCTCCAATGCATTTTAAGAAAATAGCTGCTTGGGTGGAGAGAAGTCTCTTGTGGAGAAAAGCTCAGGCCAGCTCCAGCTGTAAGCACACAGGACATGCACAGAGCATCCCACAGTCCTAAGTATCTCTTTATATGAATAAATCAACAAGCCAAACCATGTTCAGGACATGCTGCTCTTTCAACTAGGAACTAGCAGGCCCTCACTAGACAGGCAAGTGAGAAACTGCTGCTCTGACAACACAAAATTTGAGAAAGAGCATATCGTCTAACAGAAGTCTTTCCCTGTGACTGCGTGGCAAACCAAGTTCCTACATCTTGACAACTCATTTATCCCAGCCTGTCGGCTTCTAAAGAAAGAGTTGTGGTATTAAATTGGTTTGAAATGGGAGATGTCACCAGAACTGAAGTTTCAAAACGCACCTGAACAACAGTGCTCTTTTCGCTATGGAAAAAGAGAAACAAGAACTAACGAGGTTTAAAGGCAAAAGGTATTACTAAAGGATAACTGGGCAAACCCACTGTTCAAGTCACATCCAAGGCAACTGAATTTCGCCAGCTGGTAGAAGCTTAAACTGTGTTGTAGTCCCTCCAGTACTCAGTATAGGCTTGTGTTATCAAGTTCCGAAGTCTGATTGCTAAACCCGATCCAAAATGCTGAGAGACTATTCCTGTCAACAAGGGCTCAGCCAGGTGTCTTTATTAATCACAGCTAACAAATATTTTAATTCTGGGACCTTCGGGAGGAAGAGGCAGAGTGGGGCTATGTGCCTTGTTTCCTATGAAGAGATGACAACTCAGATCTGCAGTGCCCGATTAATATTTTATGGTTGCGATCCACTGGGTATGCAGTGTAATTCTGGTGGCTTGTTTTGTTCTACATTCACTGCATCTCCAATGTTATTTGCCACAGCTTCAAAGAACAACAACAAAAAGAGGTTTCATTCCCGCAGGACAGCATTGGCTGACCTCTCATTGCTTCATGTAATTTGGAGGGAGCAACCGTTAAACGGGAACTGAAAGTGCTTTTCAACTTTTATAGGGAAAAAAATGGCACCCCAGATTTACATATAGATAGCATTTCAGAGAAGAATGGTGCTGATTTCTCCTGCCTTGCATTTATTTACCAAGTCATCCTAACAGAGCAGTCAGAAGACAAGCCTGCAACAGGGCACTGCTGAATGCGCATCTTCTTGTGTCATCACCAACAGTTCAGCACGCCAGCATTAAAATGGCATTAAAACACAGCATGATCAATAAAAAGAGATTATGAAAGCAAAACGCACAGCTTTAAGCACAACTCTACAACTGAGGTCCATCCTAGGACTTTGCAGAGGTCCCTGATCTAGTGAAAAGAGGACAGTAACTTAAAATTTGACAGTCACTGAGGACAGGCATAATGGGGTCTCTCCCACATCCTGGCAATCGCTGCATCCCAGAGGCACCAAAGCAGCCCACATACCATGCCAACACTGGCACACATCAGACCTACTGCCTTCAGGGAATGCAACAGTAAAGAGGGTTGTTATGAATCAACATCTTAACACATCTCAGAGAGCTTTCTGCTTTCTTTGCAATGTGTGGATGGGGTGATTTTTATTTTTTTTTCTTGCTATTCAAAGACATTTAATAGCATATTACTTAGTATTCTCCATTCTCTCTTAGGAATACAAGGGATGCTTGTAATGCACTCTGTCTTAAGAAGGTATGTGTCAGTGAAAGACTGGGATATTTCTAGATCTCCAGTCTCTTTATGCAGCTTAATGCTAATGAAAGGAAACCATTTTTTGCACACAGTGAAAGAGAACAGATGGTGTCACAGTTCTGCTGTGGAATTTAAGCAGAGTGACAACCTATACAGCAGATCATCATCATGGGTGAAACTCTTTTTAGGCAGTAGCATGGAGGGTTTATTTGTCTTTTATTTACTTATTACTATCCAGTATCTTGAAAAGCTTTTGCTTTCCTTGTAACAATGAGACCTAAGAAAACGGTGTGATAATCTTACCATCCTACAAAACCTCAGAAGACACATGAAGACCACTATTTGAAACACACGGTGAAGGGACAGCTGAAAACCAGCACCTCATATTGCAAACTGTGGCTTTCCAATCACCTAACTATTCGGACACCACTCACTGACAAGCAAACCATTGATGGCTTAAAAGGGACACTGTCAAGCTGAAAATCACTCCCCTGTCTGAAATCTGGTCCCTAGTTCTAATTATGCCTGCAAGTCAGAAGATAGTGAAAGGAGAGGTCTTTTCTCAATTTTAATAATTTTATATTTTACACTTTTAGATGGCAATATTCTATGTACAGTTCACCTCACTCTTTCCTTCCTAGATTCACCTACTTTCATCCTGGAGAAAAACAGAGGCTTAAAAAAAAAGCAGATAAAAATCATAGTTGAAAATTTATCCAGAAATAAGGAATTTAAAAGGGACTTTCTATCCCACAGATTTGTTGCTGCTGTTTACTAAACCATTAGCTGAATTTTTCTGACCCTACTGACAACAGTGTCAGACACATGTTTTCATGTACTGATCCTACTAGAGGCATCTGAATCCCCACAAAGCATCCCCCTCTGGTGAGACAGTCCATACACATTTTGAAGTTTCACAATATTAACTGTTTTCATGCCTTCAGATTTATCTTCTTTCATCTTATTTGAACTGCCTGTATTAGTATTTTATAGTGCGTACCACTAAAAGCAACAGATGATGCTCATCCGCTCCATAATTCACATCAACAATAGCCAATCTCTGCTCAGCTCATATCCCACAAGAAAAGGGATTAATCCAGCAGCGACATCCTGGGAGAACAACAAAGCTCAGGCTGCTGGATTAGGGTTCAGACCCCTCCAGGAATGGTCTGGACACACTCCACTCTCTCTGAAACTTTGGAAAACGTTTGATGATGACAACCCTGTTTTTGCACAGGGATGGATGTATCCAAAGCCTAAAGACTATGGTCTTTAGAGTGAGATAGGGAAAATCAGGCCTTAGATACATCTATAAACTCAGATAGTCCTACGGGTGTATTGCTATTTGCAATGTGCTCAATTCTGACTGTGGAGAACAACAACCATCAGCCTGTAAGATGCTGTGAAGCTGAATTTATATATTCAGGTTTGAGTTTACATAGATGAGGGACTTGAGATCCAGGGAAAGCAAAGCAACACAGGCACCATTGTACTAAGTGCTTTGGTCTCCTGCGGGTGACTGTGCTCAAGGTATTTATTCTCCCCTAGGGCTGTAAAACAGCAAAGTTTAAAAGTAAGGTCTAATATTAAAGAGAAGCTCCACTATTCAATACCGGCAAGGACCAGCTTAAAATCCCCCCATTTAGCCAGAATATCTATCTATCTATCAATATGTATAAGTGGGGATAAAAAAAGCACTTTCTCATGCAAAATGAGATGCCACGGCTCTTTCAGAGACTTAGCACCTTCAGCAGCAGAGACCAGAGGATCCACTAATCACACATCAGCAAACCATCCTTGCCCCCCGAAGTGGCAGTACTTACAGGAACGACTGCCCAAAGATACATTTGGGATGGGAGCACTTCAAGTGTGGGCAAGTGGCAAAATATTCAGTGACTGAATTCCCAACTCGCTTGCAGGAGTTTACAAGACATACCCTGCTGATTAACACATCTTGCAGGGGGGGACAGCACCACCTTCTAAGGCTTCCTTCAAGAAGTGCAACACTCAGGTTTTAAGGCATTTACAGGGAATTTCTTAAAATGTGCCAGGTAAAATCACTACTGTGCTCCCCAGCACCCAGGCTCTTGCTGCAGAAACTCAACAGCTATTACACAGCAAGTGTGAAGTGAAGAAGCAGAAAGAGAAGAGATTGTCAGTAAATAGGGTTAATCCCTGCAGGTAATACCCTTTCCGTTAAATTGTGCAGCATTTTCCAGTCTGCAGATTCTCAATCCCATTTAACATCTCTCTCACGCTGCAAGCAGACACATCTGAGCTCCCACTCTTCCCCCCACCCCCAAATTCTGCAAGGCTGTTTTTGCAGCAGCAGCCAGTGAAACTCCAGGCTGCTGGTACTACCCCGGGAAGCTGCAGGGGGGTGGGTGAGCCGCACAAAAGATCTCAACACAAAAGGCCATCCTTTTCGTCCTTTTTGCTTCTTCATTTTCTCCAGCTGAGCCATAGTTTTATTCAATCAGCACTCTAAAAATCTATGCAAATGTGGGAGGGGGTAGGGACTGGGGGCGATAATATGGGGCAAGACGTATTTCAATACAAACAAATGTGGTGAGTGAGAGGATGTGGGGAGCCTTCAGCTCTCATCTCCCTCCTTCCAAACAAGCCCTTTAGCCCGCTTCCCCAGCGCTCACAAAAATCCATGCAGCACGCTACAGATATTTTCCGATCATTTTTTTTTTTTGCCAGGAGAAGATGTAAAGGGCATGACACCAAAAGGACAGCGAACATCTTTGCATTCCCAGCAAGACCCGCACGGTGTACATAATCATATAAAAAACATGGCTGGCTGGTGCATCGACAGATGCAAACGAGAAATACCAGACTTAGCCTTATTTAGATCACAGCAAAATTAAATGGGGAGGAGAGGGGGAGGAAGCGAAATAATTGTGGCTGTGGAACATGGCTGCACAATTTTCAAAGCCTCACGACTGCCAGCTTGCAGGGAGCAGTGAAAATGTGTGTCTGCCCTAAAGGGAGCTGTTCCTGCCACCCGGGCAGCACAGCTCATTCATTCAGCTACCCATCCAGCAAGGCAGGCATGCTGGCTAGCAAGCACGAAAGGCAGGGAAGAACTGAAACAGTTTACCTGATCAATGCAACTTCACGGGAGCCGGAGGTAGGAATTCCAGAAGAAATGCAGCAAGGAAGAAAAAAATCTGCTTGGATCCTCCTGGCAGTCCACACAGAGGCTCATCTACATGCATCTGAGCAAGCCCTTACCAGCAGCTGCTTCTTTTATCAAGCCCACAGGCACAGCAAATTAGTCCGGTTAGACAGTTCAGTCAATGTGGGCTATTCACAGCGTGGCTGTTGTGTGAGCCCGGCTTCTCCTGTCCCCCTGTCCCCGGGTAGGCACCCGCCCACCTCCACATGGCCCTGGATAAACAGGCTCTCACGGCACCCACGGCGCCAGCCACATGATCCTGGCAGCCAACGCGGGCAACCGGCCGCACCTCTCCTTTGCCCTGCAAGACGCCGAGATCCGGGTGGGTGAAGAGGCAAAGCCCAAGAATGGTTTTACTTTAAAGGCAAAAGCCTTTTCTCCCCACGCACCCCCACCCCTCTTCCTTTCCTATCTTTTTTTACCCCATGGAGGAAAAAAATAAAAAAAAACCCAAACCAAAATCCAACAAATCCAAAGATCTGAAGGCGGGTAATATCTCCCAAATCAACTTAGTTCTGAAAATGAAGTGTCACTCTGAAATGAAGTGTCATTCAGACTTCTAATAAGCACAAAGCATCAGACTGAGACCTGGATGAAGCCTGATATGGCCCCGGAGAAAGATGCTGACGACAGCTGGTGCACCCCTGGTCTGTACAAAGCCATGGACTTTCACTTTTGTTGTTTTAAAAAAGAAAATGTGACAAGCCCTTTTCTTCTCCTCCTTTCCCCACCATGAACCATCTTAAAATACGCATATAGAAATAAACATGCACATACTGAAATAAAGCTCTAATGGGGTGGCAAACAGAACGTGCTGCCTGACATCCTTGGGAGTGGGGAGCAATCCTGGTGGACACAGCACACAAGGGGCTTATGAAATGCATTCATGAGTGGGATCCACAGGGTCACACACACAGAAGAAACATTTACAAAAGCCTTTCAATTTTTCTATCGCTGCACAAAGGAGACAAGGACCAAGCCCTTCTCCCTGCCCCCTGCTCTCCCAATGTGTCTTTAGGACTAACAGTGTCCTTTTTCCTCCCCTCCAATATAGGAAGCAAGTATGTCTATGGAGGCGTGCTATAAATACACACACACACATATATCTATCTCCTATAAACACAGTTTCTCTTGGTTATCTAAACTGTCCTTTCATAAAGTAGCACAGTTAATTGGAAGAGCTCTCCAAGCAATCTGGCTGATTGCTGATGGCTGCCTACTTCATGTCAGCATTTGCACTTAACTTGGAGTTAATGTAAGCCATCCACATAAACCAAAGGTAAACACCGATAAGGTATCCCATGCTTAAAAAAAAAAAAAAAAAAAAAAAAAAAAAAAAGCAGATTTATCCAAAAATGGGTTAATAGAAACACATTGTCACATAACATCACCCAGTTGTGCACCGAAAATCCTGTCTCCTGGAGCCATCAAACAGAAACCACACAAACACAAAACTCCATAAAAACTTCCTCCTCTTCTAAAAGGGAAAGGAGCTCAGTGTTTTTATGGGTCTGAAAGAAAAGTTGGAACTTACTCCCGAAATTCCTCAGAGGCTTGAGAAAAGACAGAAGGGAATAAAAAGAGGGGAGAGATAAAGACAAGGAACAAACCTCATGCTTCCTATCCCATTCCCAGCTTCATAATGTTTTAAGGCTGGCAATATCCAAAAGCAAATGAAGCTTTAATCAGGACTACTGTCCAAATGTGACTGTAGGCAGTAAAAAAAAAACTCAACAAGGGTAAGGCTGGTGTTGGAAAAGCTCTTGGAAATGCGTCATAAATTAATTTCAAACTTGGAAGACATAAAACACAAAAACATAAGCTGGAGGGGCAGGGAGGGAGCAGGGCCTTCCACAATCCTGAAAGGTAAAGCTGTTCCTCCGCCTGTCGGCAACTTCCAGTCTCAGCAATAAGCTGTTATCTTTAATTTGCTCCTGTCTGAGTGGGGAGGTTTGGTACTACCACTTTGCTCATCTCTGCTCACTCATTACCTCTCTTGCCTGAAAGGTGAGGCGAAGCAGGAGGCAGGATTGAGGTCACTTCGGGATTGCATTACAGAGTATTTAATAAGCTCAGCACATCACTGTCCCTCATTCCATATGGAAGTATGATCCACGATGCAGGGTAAGGGCAATCTATATACTACCTACAGCTGCTGCTCAAATAAATATGCAAACAGCCAGGGCAGCACACTGTGAGCAGTACATGGCCTGGGTAGGGTCAAGCACATCCACTGGAGAGCCGTGGGGAACAGCGTTAGCCATGGGGAGAGGCCAGGAACCACTTCCCTTCTGTTTTGTTTGGCAAACAGGAGCACAACTGACACAACTGGGGCAGAGGTGAAGGATGCTGCAGCCCCAGTGCCTCTCGTGGCGATCCACTGCCATCTTGCAGGAGTGAGCATCCTCACCTGCCCACACCTTTTCAGCAAGATCCACTGTGCAGTATCTCAGAGCAAATCCAGGTGCCCAGAGCACTGGGGGAAAGCTGATGAAAATTCAAGCAGGAACAAAAAGATCAAGTGTGCACAATACAAAGATATGCAGACCAGATGTGATACCTCAGATAATTAGAATTTAGCCTCGATAAAGGGCCAAACCATTCTCCCCTGTTAGTCAACAGGAGTTTGTCATTGTGCTTGATGGCAGCAGGACGTGGGACATTAAAAAAAGAAAGGGTCCAGTTCATCACCTTGAATAAATGGAAGTCCATTCTTTACGGTCCTATTTGACTTCTAAAAGACAGCTTAGAGCATTGCTAGGATTTAACTTAACATTTCTTTAAAATAATTTGAAGCAGGATAAAGTGCTTTATAAGTAATTTCCTCCCCTGCATATTTGATAACTTGTTAAGGGAATGCAGTCCAGTTCTCAAAAAATCCCTTGAGATGTTTCTCTCCAGGGATCTCGGAAGCCCTGATGCCCAGCATCCCTGAAGCACCCCCTCAGACCAGCGATGGCTGTAGTGCCCCCCTCGTACAGATAACACACGTGCCTCTGTGTTCAGTCTCCTGCTGAAACGCCAATGCTCACCATGTAGGCCTGGAGTTGGCCAAGACTCTGCAGAAAGGAACCGAGGGAAGAGAGAAAACACAGAGGCAACCCTAAAGGAGCCTGAAAACATGACTTCAGAGAAAAACAGTTGGGGCCCATATCCAAAAGATTCTGTGTTGCAGAAGGAGGAAAAAAACAACCTCACCTTTTGAAGCTGGCTGTCAGCACAACAGGTTGGCTCCCAACTTCTCTCAGACTCTAATTCAACACTTACTTCATTGTATCTGTTTATTTCCAGCAGGTCAAGAGAGGGAGGAAGAAGGTAAGAAGTCTGATCAATGCAGTATAGACAAACACCTCAAAGAGAGGAAGATCTCAGTTCATTACTGCACCTGTAACCTGGTTCTTTGCATTTGTACTTTTGCTAAACAAGGAACACGTGTGTGTGTCCTTAGCAAATCTTGGTTTTTTTCAGCATACTACGAGAAGGTACATGAATGAGGCACAATTCTGAAAAGCAATATTCACTATCATCTGGAAACTGTAATCAACTATGTGCATTGTTACGCACTGCTTGCTTGCTTCATATTCATTGATTTCAGGAACAGATCATTTAATCTGCTCTGTACACACCAGGCCTAAAATTTCAGTGAGTTCCTCTGGTATTGAGCCCAGGAAGGTAAGATTGCAGAACTATTCTCAGCTTAAGAAAACCCCAAACAAAACAACAAAACCCAACCTACAATGTTTTGATATTCCTTCTTGCTTTTACACAGAATGTCTGGAAGCATGTATTGTAGTGACATCATCTGAACAGCAATATTTTTACTGATAAATAGAAATATACTGAATATAGATCTTGAAAATGTCTACCTTTGAAAAAGTCCAATATGAAACTTACTTGGACTTCTGGTACACCTGCACAGATCAATGTGATTTTTTTGTTTGTTTCGCAAGAGTAGAAGCATGAAAATTCTTAAAGCGTTACAATATTAAAACTTCTCATTTTTAAACTTCTCCATGGGTTTGTATAATAGAAAATAATCATTACAAGGCATCCCCCATACCATAAAGTATCACAGTTAGGCAGATTCTAGTTGATATATAGTAAATGACACTTTAAAAAATCACAACCGAATAAAACTTTCTATTAAAGGAAACAGTGCTTGTTGTACAGAATCAGTGTTTCATCCAAGTGGTCAATGATTAATATTTTACCAGTATACAACCCACAGGCAAATTATGAGATACAATATTTACCTACACCTGAAAATCTCTTTCTCACCCTTATGAGACACACAGCCCCCTGAAGAGTAAAAACATTCCCCCAGAGCACCACACAAACAGCATTTAGTTTTTATGTTTATAGATGTAAGTAGAATCAATGATGCTAAAAGGATCTTTTACAGTTTCATCACAGTGTTTATTGCTGTATCCCAGCCTCACTCAGACTGCAGAGATGCCCCGCAAAGTACCATTTCAGGTTTGTTTCCCTGCCATGGAGTGTCTCTTTTTCCCACATTAGGAATGAGCAAAAAAAGGACTGATCAGTTTTCCAGTGCTTAATAGATTCTGGCAAAACCTGGCCTCCGCTATAAACAAATAGCCTCAGCACATGAAACCCCTGAAGACTGATTAAAAGTAAACCTGATTTCATCTGCACTGGTTGCGTGCAGCCATTAATATTGTTAACACACAACCTTTTGTTCTGCGTAGCTGGAGGGCAGCTCACATTGCACTCAGCTGAGGCACCTCTGAAGGTATGTTCGCTGCCAGTGACATGTATGATTATGTTAATGGTGCTTAATGTTTCTCTAACGTAAGGAAAACTGACACCAGTAATATAGAAATTGATACTTGGATATAAAGCAATGCCATTAAGTTCAGGGGTGGAAGTGGCCTTGCTGTCAGTGCAGCCACACAGATTTACACAAGTTCAAGGGAAGAAAACACCTGGACTGAGACGGCTACAGGTGACGGACTGTAAGTAACTGGGCTTCCCTTCAAAAGAGCTAAGTCCTAAGCACGGCAATGCTGGTTTTAAACAGAAAACGATGGAAACATTCAGAAGAGCAAATGGGCACTGAGTCAAGAGCCCATTCCCTGGGGTCCCTGAGACCCCAGGGGAATTCCTACAAATGCCTGTGATGGGAGGGGGATTTTTACTTTCCTGTGCCTTACATCATTTTCCTAGCACTGATTCAGTGTTCTAGGATTGGAAGACTATGGCTGGCTTTATGGTCTGGCATGACACGGGTATGTGCGCACTATCCACACTGAACAACCCATTGCTTGGCTGCTCCCCGCCGAGGGAGCCGTACAGATCTACTGCAGCTGTAATTCTGGTCCTTTCTATTTCTTTACTGGCCTAAGAAAAGGATAATTTAAAATCAAAATTAGGTGATGCAAACTCTTGGGGAAACCCTGCAGACAAAATGATCAGGATAAATTTTAATGTTTCAGTATTGCAGGAAAATTTGTAAGTCTGACATGACATGTAAGAAAGACATAGGCTGACAAATATAGGAGGAATACAAAGCTGTCCTCACTCCTCCCCCATCTCTTTGTCTTCTTTAAAATAAACAGAAGAATAAACCAAACATTTTAGAAAGCGACAGCCACAACTCACTTCATTACACACTAGATGCTCCTCCATCCACAGACCCATGGGAATGCCGCCTTCCTCAGTCTGCTCCTCCTGACGCTCCCTGTTAACAGGAGCCAGGCTCAGACATGCAGCTGATTGACGTGAAAGGATCCACTTGATGCAATTTATTCCATTCTCAACTATTTCATTTTAATGACCATGGCAAAGTTATGCTGTAGGAGACTAGACTTAAATCTAAACCAGTGCAATTCACATCACAGCTTCCAATCTGCCCAGATGAGCTGTCCATTCCCACCAGCTCTAAAATCTCATTAATTTTAGGCAAGCATGATGCTTCTCCTAAGTAAAGTACACCTGGCAGCAATCTATTCACCTGCAAAGAGCTCAATCAACAACAACAAAAGCTTGCAATCCTGGAGGTTCAGTTGCAGTATACTCTGCCCTTTCAGACCTACTGATCAGAAGCACCAGCAGCTTAGCTCATTCCTGCAAGGTGAGAGCCAGCTCTCTTTCTATAAGCACTGCAGCCTCACAAGCTGCCCTACTGAAAGCTGTGTGAGTTTCCCCAGCCAAGGGAGAATTATCTCCTTCTCAGCAGGATTTTGAGATCCTTCACATATGAGGATACTTCCCTGAGCACAAATGAATCAGGGAGTTGGTTTGTTTCTCCAGCTCACTCACTGCCCCTCTCCTCAGCTCCTTGTTTCCAGGTGATGCCTACAACTTCACACCTCGCTCATGAGGTCCACATAAAGGCAATGGTTTCCAGTGCAGGTTTACACACTGCCTTGCTACAATGCAACCAGGCTTCTTATATGCCACTGCAAACAACTAAGCTTTGCAAACCCGTGAAGCAGGTACCAAACATGTGCCACAACGCATGTCCCATCAGCAGTTCAGAGGCATGATGTGTCCTACAGCTCCTTTATGCCACAGAACCAACCCAAAGCTGCCCATGGGCCCTGGCAGACCTGCCAGCCTCAGCAGCCAGCCCCCCTGTTCACTCCCCTCTCCTTGCTGGGGATGTGGATTACTCCCAGCGTTCATGCCCACCCAACCCAACTGCAACTCAGCATGCTTGAACTGCTCAGGAGCTTCAAACTGCTCAGAAGGACAGACTGACCACGCACCCTGTGTTACCACAGGCTGACTGATGACCTACCTGCAACTGGCTCTTTTAATTCGGTTTTAAAATAATATTCTGTGATAGAAGCTATTCCTATTAATTGAAACACAGGAGAGATCAGGCTGAGGATTAGAAACCACATGTCTAATTTTTATTAGTCAGGAACATGCAATACACATTTATTCTTTCTTTTATTGTTTCCATCTAAAGGCAATTTTCCTCAGATCTGCTACCAAACATCAAGCACTAAATAGCCCATTCTTTTTGTTTACACTTTGGTGAAATAGCAAATAATAGCAAGCCTTTAAACAGAGCCTGGACTCTTTGGAATTCAATACACTTTATACAAGAATAAAACAACTGTATTCCCACTTATTAAAAAAAGAGAAGTGCAAAGGGACACAGAGGAAGGGAGGTTGTTTTCCTAAAATCAAGCAGCCAAGTAAGAGCACCACTGAGATTTGGACTTGTGGCTCCTGAACACTCAAGCGTGCTGTCAGCCGGGACCACATCTCTGCCGGGAAGCCTCAGCCACACTCTCCAGGCCAGTGACCCCAGGAGCTGAGGAGAATGTGCAAGCGAGATGCGGATGGGAGGCACGCACACATGGCCGCTGCTTATAATGCGGGTTGAATCAGCCTCAAACTCCCCCTGCACCTAGAAATTCTCCGTCTGAATACAAATGCATCCCAGCGTCACTGCAGAAAAGTGCAATGATTAATGCCACAGCCCAGCCCAGTACATGCCTCCTGTTAAACTGTACCCCAAAGACAAAAATGGATTGATTTTGAATTTTCTTTATAAGTTAACCAAATAGTTGTGTACTTTTCAAGACAATCGTATCCCTATCAGACACTAAACACCCTGCTATGGGGGGGGGGGGGGGGGGGGGGGGGGGGGGGGGGGGGGGGGGGGGGGGGG
>JAVJGJ010000047.1:16848019-16870364 GCA_035590215.1 Microhierax caerulescens
CCCCCCCGCCCCCCCCCCCCCAACAAAAAAAAAAAGCCCCCAAATTCCTAGTACTTGAGACCAGCAGCTATGCCCAAGATAGTTATTAGAAGCAAGTACAACAGAAGAGAAGGCTGGTAGCTGCTACGCATGTCCAGCCAGATTAGATCACCAGAACACGTCCCAAGGCAGGCAGGGGACAATACCATCAGCCATTTGTGAAGTGGAACATGTGATCCGTTCAAACAAACATGAAGTTTCAAGAGATGCAGAAGAGGACCATTCCTGGCACCAAAACCATACTCTGTTCATCTCTTGTTTTCAAAATGAAAGCCTGTCTGTGCCTTTGTCTCCTCTCTGATGCAGTTGCACATAACTGTCAAAGAAGCCAGTACAGAGCAGTAAGAGCCTGCAGTAGGATTTGTTTTATAGCCAAAGTACAGACCAGGTCCACTTTCTGGAAGATGCTGTACTAACGAAGAATTACAAGACCGATTCCTGCTCCAAGGCACCTACTGTTAAGTAATAACGATCCTTCACCCATGACCCATCCTGATACACCGCTGTCAGTCATTCAAGTCAGGAAAACATGTATTTGATGCAGGCAGTAACTCACCCAACTGCCGTGAACTACAAGGCAAGGTTTGTCTCACCCAGAATGGACCAGCAGAGTGCCAAGGGCTTCTCAGCAGAGGGAGAAGAATTCACACTGCTGCAACAGGGGCAAAATAAACATCCTGCCACTTTTCTAATGCGATTAAATTAGGCCAGATGTATGCCCATTGTATAGAATGTTGTGTCAGATTTATAAGCAGTTACATAGCATTTACATTTAAAACCAAAACTCTAACAAGCCTTAACTAACAGTCTGAACACCAGAGATCCAGCAATGAACCTAAAAAAGTTCACACAATGTTTAAAATCCAAATGCTGTGATCTTTTAATGCACAGTAACTAGGAAGTAAAATATATATCAAAGCATTAAATTAGTAAGCCTTGCATTTGAACTGAGAAAAAGAAACACAGCAATGTAAATTACGGTCATAAATTCCCCCCAAATATAGCAAAAATAGCATTTAGAATTTTTAGTGTTATCAGTGCAAATAAAGGTAAATTATTTCTCCCTGCATGATTTTAAAGCCGACTCAACATCCTTCTATAACCATGCGCCTGCTTAAAATTGAAATTTCCTTATGCTTGAGAGGGTAGCTAGATGTAACACAGCGTGAACATGTCCACGCATGATGATTCTGGTGTGGCAGCTCTGTCCCCAGCCTACTGGGGATTTGGGGGACTGCACCCCACCCTTCTGTGCCTCACTTTCCTTTTCAGACAACCACCACCTTAGGGACTTCATTTGGTATCAAGCTGATCTAGAAAACTGCGATCTGCTGGTGGAAAGCACCAACCCAGTTTTTTGGGTTTCATTTTTTCCTTCTTCCTCCAAGTATCCCATCGCTAATTACAAAGCAAAAAGGTATTTTTATACCTGTAAAACCAGCTAACTCACAGCGCTTGTCTTATCAGAGCAAAGATGAATCCACACACAACCAACCCACAGAAGAGAACTTGCAAGGAGGACGGGCGGGAAAATGGTTGCTCCGTTCCCAAAGCCATGCCTATCCCATGGGACGGGCAGCCCAACCTGACCTCACTCCACAGCTAATCCTACCATTTCCAGAGGCGTTGGGGGTGTTGGTACCCAGCCATTAGGACATGAACCCTCATTCCCATAGGCTTTACTGAAGATCTCACACTTAGTTAACTGCATCTTTTTTGAAATATGAAAATGTGTGGGAGGAAGCAATAAGAAGTTTTAAAAATTGCAGTACTTTGATCCTAATTAACAGAGTTGACTGAAAGCAAAATATGTAGAGCTAATTTTCACAATATTTTTCCACCATTCCTAGACAGAGCCTTTTTCCTGGCACTGTTTAAAATTAATGAAGTAAATATGCTTGCATATTTATCTTTTCATTATATGGAAACAACAACAAGGAAAACAGATTGAACTGATAGCAGAATTCTTCTACTCCAGAGTAGTTTTGATGTGGTTTTTGTTTGAGTTCATACAATGCAACCCAAATCAAACAAGCAACGCATGTTCACTGGCCATGTAAGTTATCAGTTTTATCCAACAGAGCTACTACAAAATTACTGCTGTAGGAATTGCCCCCTTCATTTTATTTTTGTCTTGGTGGAGAAATATATGAAATGGTTTTCAAGGAAGACAACATTTTTTCTGAAGTCTAAAAAGCAAATCACTTGCCAGTTGCCCCACACCGGTAACGACAAATATATGGCACATCAAATGCTACCATATGGTTAATAGACTCACACAATGTAAAAATGAGAAAGGATATACAGATATAGTTCATTAGGACTCTTGTATTAATTCCCAAAGAGATCTTTTCATTTTTGGAACCTGTAGCCCAGAATCTGCAAACAGAAGTGCCTTAAAGGTAGGTGAGTGGTCCCTACACCATGTTGCAAACCATGGTCTGGTCAGGATTTTACAAACGTGGGATGGGAGGAGCAGAGGAAACAACCTGCAGGACTGAGCCGCAGCTTCAGCAAACTTCATGCAGAGAAGATAGCCAGCCAGCTTGCACAAGTCCTGCTCAAAGCTGCAGGCATGTCCCAAAGTGGGATGAGTGGGATGTATGTGATCAATGCGTGTGTAGATAAAGCAAGTGCAGGAGCTCAGCCCTGCACAGATGATAAGCAGAGGCAGACGGGACTTAGAGGGTAGATTTAGATTAGATACTAGGAAGAAATTCTTTACCATTAGGGTGATGAGGCACCGGAACAGGCTGCCCAGAGAGACTGTGGATGCCCCATCCCTGGAAGTGTTCAAGGCCAGGTTGGATGAGTAATCTGGTCTTTGACTAATCTGGTCTAGTGGAAAGTGTCCCTGCCCATGGCAAGGGCGTTGGAACTAGTTGGTCTTTAAGATCCCTTCCAACACAAGCTATTCTATGATTCCATGACCTTCCTTTGAATTTGAAAACTGCAAGCTTGCCCCCAAGTCTGACCAGACTCAACAACCCCCTGGCCAGGAAGAACCTACTCATTCCTATGGCACAGCACATGGAGGGAGGAAACCCTCCCTCCCATCAAGTCCCTTCAATTTACATGTACTCCATAAAATACCCGCTACATTGCTGGCTAGGCATCCTCTGTCCTGGGAAATAGGGTGAGATAAGATTGCATCTGGCATCAGAAGTCATCTCTTCTTACCCAGTTTTACCTTAATTATTATGGATACAGTAATTCAGTAAAAAAACAGATATTTTTTTTCCAAGGGTCAAAAAGGCTAAGTAAATGTGATGGATTTTGTGCTACTCAATGATTCCTAGTTATGCCCTGATTATTGTATCGATTGCCATTACAAATGCTGAGTACCCATGATTGAAGCAATAATTAAAAAGGCAAGTCACACTTGGCAGTTGTTTCTCTATTATTACAGAGCTGTAGGTCTTGGACTAGGCTGTTTGCAGCATTGATTACATATGCACATACACAAAACCCTATGGAAACTCAGATTTCAGAAACTACAGAAGGAAAAAAAAAAGGATAAAAGAACTATTATCCCCTCTCTATCACCATGTATTAGAGAATTAACTAGCATGCAGAGTTATCAGCTTTTGGTCTACCTGGAAGAAAAGAACAGAGGACGCTTTCAACCCTGGTGATGGCATTTCAACCACAAAATTTTGCTCTGTTTTCGAGTCTGTGATGCTCTAGAAGGGATCTTGCTTTTGTGAAATTTCATCTGCTGTACAGCTTTCATTACAGCTTTGGCACTTGGACATAAAACTACAGGTAGACCATTTCTTAATGCCCTCCTAAATGGCACCATGCAGATGTCAGCTACATCATCATGGACAGAAGACAAAAAAACCCTCCATGCTTCTGAGTTTGTTTCTGGTCCATCAGTTAGGAAGTCTGGGTTTTTTTGACAATGTAGTTTTCTAGAATGTGAATGAACAAGATCATTCAAGTGACACTGTGGTAAATGGCATGGTAACGACAAAATCCTTTGTTAACTTTTTTGCCACGGAAGTCTAGGAGAAAGGGATGGATCTCAAAAGAAAACATTGCCTATGTGCATAGAAGGGGTTGCTGCTCTCTGAACTTCGCTGAGATGACACAGTCGTTACTATATGAAAGTATGAGCGTTTTCTTACATTTTGTAACAATTGTCAAGCAAGTGAAAGCTATATTTAATTTTCATTTGCATATGAAGACAAGATTGAGCACTCTAGTGGAATAGACAGCATCAGAAGGGTTTTAAATTGTAATGCTATCACTTTAACATCCTTAAGGCACTTCCTAGAAGATAAACTCATCTACCTATAATGACTAAATGACACAGTAATGGAGAAGAGCTAAAGATTTTCTTATGGTAATAAAAGGGAATACTTCACCCAGAGAAAGAAAAGTGGGGAGCTATGCACTTCCTAGAAACACTTTCAAGAATCTTTCAAAATAATGGAAAAAATAAATACATACATTATATTTATACACACACACTCAGACTAAACCAGGACTGATGTAGGTCTAGATTTTTGATAACTATCACTCCAGAGGCAAGACAAAAAAAAACCTCAAAACACTCAGCAGAGTATCTGATGCAGGAACACAATCCCAGGAAGGATGAGAGCTGTGGCCCAATGCTAGCACTCCATCAATTTCCAAAAATACTTAATATAGCATAAGTATCACATATATAATTCATAGAAAAAGCTGCTGCAGCTGAAAGCCCTCAAAGAGTAACATGGAAAAAACCTCTATTGTTTTCACTAATACTTTGTGAAGCACCTCTGGCTCTATACAATCTGGTTAGCCTACATATTTTATTCTCTCCTATATATCCATAAAGAGAAAGCACTGAACAAAATTACTCCACTCTTTCACAAACACAAATGGCAAAACTATAAATGAAAGATTTTGTGGGTTCATAACCACAGTGATCTACATGTTTCCCTAGCTGCTGAATTTGTGAAACCATTGTCAACAGAAAAATTGCTCATCATAGTCCTATGTGGTACAACAAACACAGAATAAATGTACTTCCAGGCATGATTTGCAACTGAAAGTAAATCAAGAAGCAATGAATACACTCCAACAGAGCTAAATGAAATAGCATGGTTCTGTCAGCCAGCATGCGAACCAAAAGATTCTACTTTACATCTGGTGATAGGTAAAAACGTGCTCGGTGAACTACAGCTTCCAAAGTACTTTGCAGAATATTGATACCAGGTAAGTCAGAAAGCAAATACAGCTTAGCCACTAGGAGAACATAAAAGAAAAAGAAAGTGCATTCTTTTCGGTGAGAAAGGACAGCAATCATAATATAGACCATATAAAATTTTCTTTGTCCTTTAATTAGATTCTTCATTTGTTTGCATTATTCTATTCAAATTCATTGAAATTGCTGATCATTTAGCCAATACGATCCAAAAGCAGACCTCTGTTTTGCACCCATGCTGATGCCAAACAAATTTCTCCATTCCAAAACAACGGTTGTGATCTTTCCTTCCCAACTGAGTGCTAAAACATAAATACACCCATTTAGTAAGTATGCAGGAACATGAATGTTTATTAAAAGCACACAAGATATCAAACCGACAGCAGAAGCTAAAATATACATTATGATTTTGGTCTTGTTATCAATATTTGCATGTGCAAACAATTAGGAGAATTCATACTTTCTGTTATTCCCACTTAAAAATCATCACAATCCTGTTTTTCAGTTTGAAAATAATCTGGTATAAATTTTCCACAAAAGATTCACTTATATTTTATATTACATGAAGGGCAATTCCTTTGATATTGTTATATCAGGTCAAGTTTAGCACGCTTTCAGACACAAAAGCAACACCTTAAACCAAACAAAAATTCAGGGGAAAAAACTACCCATACACCATGCAAAATATCTGCAGCTCTGGGGGACTGGAAGATAAGCTCTGAAATTCCTGACTGTGTTTCGTAGTGCTCATCAAAAAACAAACAATTGGTTTTCCTCACACTAACAACAAGATTGCTGTCTGTGACCTGGGGTGTTGACATGATACAATGACAATATGGTCTTTCTGGCTTTTGCAGTCCTCACTGTGGACACCTCAGAAAGTATCACCAAGGCAAAGCTGGGACACGGCCACTTGGTGTTACTCACAGCGAGCTGTACTGTAGCCACTAATTGTCATACTGGTATCTATTTATAAATATTTATAACTAACAAAAAGATGACAGAATCTATATATTTCTCATTCTTGGCTCTGAGGTAGTATTTTGGTTTGGCGATAAGAAAACCCTGTAGGTGTCCAAGTTTTCAGGGGGGAGAGAGAGGATGAGAATAGTGGTGCTTTTTTTTCTGAATTTCTCAAAAAAAGATCTGATGCTATCAAATGTTACTGGTACCTCAACATTTGTGGGTGGTTACGTTTTATAAAACAAAGCAGATGTATGGAATTAGTGATGGGAATGGGCAACAAGATGAATTTATCCTGGTAGGACAGCTGATAAAAATATTAGGTTGTGGGGACAGAAAGCCTTTGCTGACAAAAGTCTGAGGATAGGCACCAAGCTTCTCCCTGGATTCACTGCAAATCAGGATTTTAAGACCTGGTGGATGCTGGTCCCCCTCTTCATCCTAATAATAAAACTACTCTTTCCATTGACTGGAGAATTAGCTCAAGGAATATAGCTCAAAATTATAACTCTTGGCTTAACGTTAAATAATAAACTGATTTTCCTTACTAAACCCTAAATTTAGCCACTGCAAGGGCATAAATTGCAGCAAGTGCACCTGCAATACAGAAAGTTCTCAAATTTGACCATTCAGGTGGCCGCAGATACTGGGAAAATGCCACTTCCACATTTTTCTTCAAGAAACAGAAGGTCAAAATTAACAGTTAAGACGCAGTGAAGAGCATATCTCAGTTTATGACACCCCTCTCTTGTGCTTGCATGTTCCCCAAACCTGATCCTGAAAAGACCTTGTTCCATGCAAAACCAATCCATTATATCAGCACAATTAAACTTAACGGTGTCGTAAAGTCAGCGAGCATCTGGAAGTATTGATAAGGTTTCAGTTTATGGACATGTTGGTGGGGGAATTGCTGTTTTCTTTTACATAATGATGCAGCTATTATGGATTTGGGGAGATTGGGCTTGGGGGCTTTTTTCCCTGTCTTCAGTTTAACAGTTTGCTGTACCTTCATTCAAACATATATGTGAGATCAGTGGTACTGAATTTCTTCCAGTTTTAATCCTGAAATATGGCATATATATAAAGAAGCTTTCTCATCAGTTCAACAGCTTGTCTTATCCTGATGCATTGGAATAAAGACACAGCTCACTTTGGCCATATGTTTCAGTTGTTCCTCTCACTCCCCCGCTGTCTTTCCACACATACCATGACCGTGGACAACCTCTCCTTAAGTGGGCAAACAAATGGTTTAACTCAGATTTGCACAGTGTTTGCTGACTTGTGTGGGCTCCAGCATCCAACTCAGCTTTATCACTTCAGGCAAACATATTTCTGACAGACACTGTGGTCATTAGAACAGCTCGATTTTATTACATTGATGACAGATTAAAGGCCAGGATCTCAACTAGCAGAAATTGGTGTTCCTACCCTGAAATCCATGGTGCTACGCTCATCTATGCCAGCTGCAAGCATGACCCCAAGTCTTTCACATTGTTTTGTGCGCCCTTACATAACAAGATTTTAAAATAAATGTTTTCAAGCCTCTGTGTGTGGTCCATAATCTACCTGCCCAGTGTAGGACTCAATGACATCCTTGCACTCAGTCTCAAATTTTCTGTCCCACTAAATGGTTTGAATTCATGAAGAAGAATGTAACTGAATTTGAACTTAATGGGAGCCTTTTCATCCCTACACAATGAAAGGAAGAAGTAACATCTCATCTTCTGGGACCTCTGTAGATGCCAGAGGCTCTGGACTGTCCACCCCTCATATTCATCTGAAATGGTTCAGTATGTGTCTCCTTTGTATCCTGCATCCCAACCACACAAGCTACCTATAGTTCCAACTGGTGCCCATTTCTATCAATGAGAACCACAAGCTCAGATCCAAGATGCGTTAGCACAAGCCTTGTTTAAGCCACATCCCGATAACACCAAATTCTCAACGACCGAAAGCCTAGGCACACAGATCCTCACAATAACATGATCTCAGTAGACAAATGGCATTCTTAATTCTGGGGAAGATTATTAATTAAAAGGGAGCCTCATCTAAAAAGCTGTTTCTATACTAGGTCTTGTTTTTCAACAGGTAAGTTACCCACACACCAAACCTCATTTTTTATATAGGTGATAGTAAGATTCCCACTATGTGTCAGAGTCCAGAGAGTGCCTTGGACTGTTGCCACAGAAGCAGGTGACCTGGATGTGCCGGGATGAGTGCAGAGGAGGCCTTTTTAAGTCAGGTGGGTCTATGGCAGTAGCACCAGGCATTAGCAAATCTCATCAAGCACCCAGCTGACCTCATACCAGAGGTGAGCTGCATTTGTTTTGATTAGGGAAAGAAAAGAGGATAAAAATCCATTAAAACGAACCAACGATAAGAGGCAATTGAGAATACCCCATTTATTTGAAGCAGACTTTCTATCACAAAACATTTCAAGAGCCTTCTGATGTTTGGTTTATTTTTAAAGACTTTCAGTTAGTCATAGATGAACCTCAAAACATTCAGCGGCTTCATATGAATATATATGCTTATCCAAGCCTGTGACCTGACATAAAAAAAGCTGCAGTGATTTATGCCAGCTGAGGAGGTTAAACTGGGAGACAGGCCTCTTGTGATGCATGAAGATTTTTTGCTGTTCAGACTCAAGTTTAGAACAATCCAAAATAAAGAATCTTTTCGACAAGAAAACACCACTATTACGATCTAGTCTGATCTCTCAAGACAAGCAAAGAATATTTCACCTAGTAATTCCCTCCATCAAGACTGTAACTTCCAATTTTAACAATGCAGTTCAAGCATTTGGATGTCTCCAAGACTGGAAGAATCCAACTCATCTCTTCAGAAGTTTGCCAGGACCTATTTTGTACGTAGTAAAGCAACAAAACAATGCCAAGACACTTAATGGGTTCAAAAGACAGGCAAGAGGAGTCTTTCTTCTTCTTTCATATCTCTAGCTAGTGTTATGCAAATTCCTTATTTACAAGGCTGAGGTCTTCACTTCCAAAGAAACGAGCTGTCCTGAGGGGTCAGTACCATCAGCTACTGCAGTGCTTTGTACAAATAACCACACGCATGCATTAAAGAAATCTTTCCCATCAAATGAGTAACATATCAAATAAACAAATTAAAGCCCAGCTGATGAGCGTGCATTATAAATGAACTGATTGATTATCCCCCAACTCAGATGATGCTCATATCCTAGAACAACTCAGGCAATTTGGTAGCAAGTGGCTTGAACCAAACCATAACGCTGGCAAGTGGCCACTACACAGCAGCACTAGAGCTGAAAACCTTCCTCCTCCTTCCTCCAAAAGCATCATCTATCGCTCCATTAAAGCGACAAAGCCCCGATACAATGCTCCTCTAAAGTCAATGGCACCAGGTCAAATGCAAGTGCCCCGTCTCTGTCATACCAACAGAACACAGCTGTTCTCTAAAACTCCAAAAACACCTACCAGAAGTGAATTAAAACAATTTATAGTTGGAAAACTCCTACCTGGAATGCATCATGGCTGTAAAGGCAACTTTTTCTCCTCAGTTCTCCAAACAAAGCCATTTGTAAGCATGTAAAAAAAATACTAAGTGCTAAAATTGCAGTTTTATTCATTCCAAAACAAGTTTCCACAAGCTCTCCATAGCTATTCCATTTTCTAGTATCTCTTGCCCAATAAAAGACAGGTTTAAAACAGCAAAAAGACACCTGTCTGCATTAAAAATTAACTACCTGTAAAATTACATTTTTTAAAAAATTATGTATTTTTTTGGCAGAAGCAGGACTTTTCTTTTGGCCACAGTTCTGCTGCTTGCAAATGTTTTAACTGATTCAGGTCATATTTAGTTGAGCAGTTTCATCTGGGTTTACAAACAAGTAACACAAATAGCAAAAGAATTCTGAAAAGTCAGGAAAGTAGTAAGCCTACAAAGTAACTTTTTTTAAAAAAAATATTATTCTGTATTATAAAAAGAACATCTTTATGATCATTATCATGTGGGCTGACCACATGCATACTAGCTGAACTGTATATTGCAGGGTTTTTTCCAGCTGAGTGATGGACAGAGTTGTTTGCTCTTTGATCTAGCCACATCTGATATCAGAAAGCAAAATATAAATGGTAAGCATAAATAACTTGGCCCAATGCATGGGAAAGCAGGCTTTTCCCCTGAAATACTTTGCTTTTATTGATTTTGAGAATGAAAGAATTGACTTCCACTGCTTTTTCTTTCCATGATTGGGCTGATCCTATCATGGTGACAATATCACAAGTTTATTCTTCTCATTTTCTAAAAAGCTGTATGTAGGTAGGCTTTAATGAAATTAAGTTCCAAGTATTAATAACACCCTGTAGTGTTCTGAGCAAGAATTTCACTTTGCAGTTTGGATGTACAAGAAAATTACTTATTTGTTAGTTTTCAGTGTGGTTTTTTGAGATTTTAAATGAATTAGTCAAATTCAATGAACTTTCCAGCATTCTGGTGATCAGCAAATCCATGTGCTCAGCAAGGCTGAGTGCACATGGGCAGAGAGATGTGATATTATTTTTTGTTGTCTTTTTAACTTCAATATTACAGTCCTGACTCAATGCAGTCATTTCCATTTTCCAAATAAACCATTAGACTATCTAATAAGGCATGTTATTTAGGAAAGCATTTAGGTGATGATTAGCTACTGAATCTATTGTAAAAACATAAAAAAGCACATAGGCATGATTTAAATGTGAAGTCCCATTTTGGTATTAAACCACTCAGCTTCCATTTGACAGTACAATATTCAGAGACAAAAATTAGCCTTTATCTATAATTGTATGCGTGCATTTACAAAAAAATAAATATTTTGAAAGATATTTTCTGAAAAAAATCCTTGACACAAAACAATGAAGCATTCATATCAGCCTCTGCCTTATTCAAACTAGGTAAAAATGGTATTTTTGAGGTATAGTTCCCAAGCGAATTACACGTAGCACAGCTGCTTCAGAATTTGCAGGCTTCTTTTTTTGAGAGAGCTCTCACTTCTTTCATCTCAGGAAACAGACAAGCATTTGAACTTAATGGCCATGAAAACGATGTGGCCAGAAGCCTATACACCAGTAAGAACTCAATGTAACATTACCTAAGCATCTCTGAGTTCTCAAGACTGACAAGTGGCACTCACAGGCATCACCGGCTTTACTTAAATTTATTTTTGACCAGCCCTTCTTTTGTTTCAAATTCCTTTTCATTTTTCTTTTTTATACATTTCCAGTGGTGCAGAAACCTTCTACACATCCTAAACACAGGCCTGGTTTTGGTATAAGAATATTATTTAATTTTAACTTTAACAATGGAAGTCACATTTCCAAAGCTCCATCTACAATACAATCTTTTGCCAAGTGAATATATTTTTTCCCTTCTTTCTAAAGGCAGCACCATAAAAGCTGCATTTTAATAATCACATGGTATTTTTCATGCACTGATACCCAAAAAGCTTTAGAAAAGGACCTCAACTTACAGACAGAGAAAAGAAAACAGAGAGGGTTGAATTCTCACCATTATTCGTATTTGGGGTGGGTGGGTGAGGAACCCTACAGTACCATGCCTCCTACATAATGCTAAATACTGGAGGGTCTTGCCCCAAAGCGCACTCACAAAGGGTGCAGCTCCACAGCAGCATGAGCAAATCCAAGCTCCATGCCCTCTCCCACCTCCTGGCTGTTCACCCTCCCCCCCTTCCTTGCGGCAGCTGAGCCATTCTGGCAACAAAGCCAGCAAAAAAGCAGGTAGCTGCTGCTGCAGCACTTTAGTCACAGCTGTGGGTGCCCTATGCAGGACCCTGCTGATGCAGGTAGCACACAGCACCCTGCACACCCACTGCGGGCACTCCAGGGCATCACCATCACAGTCAGACCCAGGGTTTGTGGGCTGGCCTGTCACCCTGCGCCCCTTCCCACTGCCCAGGGGACACAGCTGCCACAAGTCTACTAGAGAATGAACTGATGGGAGCTGGGCAAAAACCTGCCTCACTTATAGTGCCACCTTCCTCCTCCTTCAGTCCTCCTGTCATTTTTAGCAATTAAAGCAACCAGGCAGTGCCTGTGCAGTAGGCACCATCTCTACGTAACTTGCCATGGCCATTGTTACTGTGGGTCAGCTGCAGAATGCTGAAAAAGTTAGACTGATAAATTCAATATCAGGTGGCATTTAAGCTGCTGACAGCCTATTAAGCCCACTGTGCTGTAGGATACCAGCACTTAATTACTCAGATGGTATCGGACCTCACAAGTCAGCGTAGTGTGGTACGTATTGGCCTGCAAGCAGAATCCAACAAATGCTTTTTTTAACAGAACTTCAAGCTAGAGAAGCTTTGAATACAGGAGCTGCTTTAGTCCTACTACTGCACAGAGTTTGGGCAGTCTGTAGGCTGGGTCAAACAGCAGCAGAGACCAAAGGAGCAGCCACACCAGCTCCTGCAGCATTTTTCCAGAAAGCAGAATTATTCCTTGCTGTTGCTTCATATAACATTTTGAAATTTATCTTTTTTTCCCTTTTTTTCTCTTGAAACACAGCTGATGCCTAACAAAATAGCTCTTTAGAGGCCAAAAATAATTCTCAGGTTTGAGATAAACTGCAGAACGATATGCAAAAGATCAATCACAGCACCCAGTCTTAACACCATCCTATTAGCAGAGCTTGCAGCATCTTAGGACAGGTCATTTTCTCAATCCCTCCTTTTTTTTTTTTTTTTTTTTTGAGAAAGATAAGCCTGCAGCATGCAGAGATGACAGTGGCCAGTGGCAAAGACACGAAGCTCCCAGAGAATACATGGCCAGGAGATACCCATCAGCCTATCATGCTTTTAATTTCAGTAAGAAGGACAAGCCACAGGTTCCTGAAGTACGCTGAAGGAAGGTTCAAGTACTAAGGAGATGGTCAGCAATATAAAATAACTAGACTATAAAAATTAATAGTGTCAGGCTCATTTGAATGTGTATTTGTAAAATGCATTTAAAATAAGGAACTCCTGAGGGAAAGCTATCAAAAAATAATGTAATTAGATATGAGGTCAGGAAAGACATCAAAGGAGTTTAAGATTTCTTCCACTCCACCCAAGAATATCCAAGGAATATAGTTTCAAAGCCCAAGGCACAAGTGCAATTGTTTGTTCAGGTGCTGGTCACATCCCCATTATTTCTGTTGCTGCAAACCTCAAGGAGCACCAGCAAGGGCAGCTGCCTACCACCATATGGCAAATACAAACACTAATTTTACTTTTAAAATTCTTCTCAGGTTACAGATGACCAAAAGAAACCAGGTTACCATTCGCCATGCAACAGCATCAGCGCGCCCCTGTACTCAAGCAGAGTATGAGCTTTAAAATAGTGAAAGTTTAAGGTTTTCAAGTAACTTATTTCACCTTGCATTTGCTCAGAGCAAGGAGGGCATATATGGCCAGCTGCAGCACCTCAGCTGATGAGCAGAAGCTCATTAAACCATGCCAGCCCAAGCAATTGTGCTGTGCAAAGATACCCCTATTTTATGCCACCACTTGCTTTGGTAAATGCATCCTGTATCAGAAGTGTTGCTGTTTGGAACATTTTAAGAGCCAGAAGAGCAAATTTGTTAAGCTTTACGAATATGGAGAGAAATGGAGTAAATTTGATACACTGGTAAAAGGAGAAAAGGGATCAGAGAGCAGTTACCATAAAACCTCATTATGAAAGCACCCATGAGAGCCATCGGTTTGCACTATTACTATATAAAGACTTTTTGTTATAATGGGGATATCTGAAATAGTGCTTAGTGCAGTGGGACATGCTTTAACTTCACAGAGAACATTACAACAGGCAACTATTTAATAAGGCTGCTAGAGGATGAGGTCAGCAGGTAATTCACCAGGAGTGAGCCACTTTTAAATATTTTACTAAAAGAACATACTGAGATAATATCATCTCATTTACCAACTTTCCCTTCAAGATGATATAACCCTAGTGTCTCCTTTACAGTGAATCAGACCTTTTATTAGAGAAAGGTCCTTCAATTTAAAGATCTCCCCATGGTGACAGCATGGCATTTTGCAGCTCGAGATGCATAGAGTTCTACATACAGAAACAACATTTGGGCAGCACTAAAATCTCCCTCTGCTTGAAAATTCAAGCTTTGCATGTGTCAGATACAGCCAGCAGCAACACCTGAAAAGCCAGTTCCACACCCTCCATTACCACTTTCAGTGATTCCCATGTCAAGCTTCCCAAACTTTCAATACAGCGGATGAAATCTCCCATAGTTGTTTTCTGTCCCTCCTTAACAGCTTGCTCTCTGTTTTGGAAGGAAGACAGGACTGAAATTTTGGAGTGCTCCGTTGCTCCTCCCTGCCTTTGTAAAAAGCCTACAACATTACAGAGAAAAAAACGCGTGCCAAAATAGAATCTCCCAAACTAAGTACTTCTGAGCTACCAAAGGCCACAGTCCAGGTTGCTTGAACAGTTTTTGTTTCCCTTTGTGCATGTAGGTATTTCTCAATAATTATTCCATCCTGATGTTGGACATTCTTATTTCACTTATAAAACCTTTTTCTCACTTCACTTAGTGTGCAGAAGAGAGTAACAAATGAGGCAGAGGGTTACCAGAAGGAGAAAGCAAGTCTGAACAAGAGGAAAGCTCTTAAGTTACAGGTCTAATTGACAAGACTTGCCCAGATAATGACAGAATATAATGCATGAAACAGATTATGGCAGCATCATTCCAAGATTTCCTAACCTTGGAACCCCATATTCTCCTCAGACCCATATCTACTCAGCTGTGACTGAGGCAGAGTCTGACCTAGGGAAATGCCTCAGAGATGGTGCCCAAGAAGGAATGCCCCAAAATACAAGGCTGAATTTTCCAAAAAGACTTCTGATGGTGTAACAAGCTCCCTAATGAAGTTAGTGCTAACTATTCTATCTCCTCATATAATTTGGAAATTCAAGACAATCATGCTTAGCTTGTTAGTCTTTCCTAGGACTCTTTTGAATCCAACAATATACTTTTAATTGTGTAATGGTGCATTTCTTTATCTTAGTGAGGCTGGCAAAGCTCTACAAACTAGTTTCTTTCCATGTCTTCTGCAGATATCCTATTTACCCAAACACTGAAGCATAAACTCAGCAACACAATGTACTGAACAGACGCCTTCATCTATGGAGAAGAAAGGGGGTTTGATTCACCATGCAATGAACTCACTGATACTGTAGCACAGGGCAGCTCAAAATCAGGCTGCACTGTCTTGGAGAAGCGTAAGGAAGATGAATAGAGGTCACTAATATTTAGTCACCAAGACCTTTATAAAAGTCAGAATACTTCAACTGCAATGACCCAAAAAGGCCACTGCACTAATAAAACAATAGAATACATGAAATATGAGAAAGAAAAAAAAATGGAAAAAAATTGAAAAGTATCCATTCAATCAAATGATAACTAAAGGAGCTGATAAGGGGAATTAAATGTTCTGTGTTGTACCCTAATAACACAAAGAAAATCTGAAACTTCAAACAATGAGAACAGCAGGGCTCAACCTTCATGTCCCCCAAATCACAGACAAGTGAAGAGGAGTTCTCTCTGATGGGTAAGCAGCTGCTTAACAGAGTGACGATAAAACTAGCTCAAGTACTCAAATTCCAGCCTCACTGTGGCTTTCTAGACCCTCGCCAGTTTCCTAGTGGTTTCGCACTGTGAGAATACTTTCTGGGGCACTCATCTTCTTCACAAAAACATCATCTCATCAGCAGGTAATGTGTGACATCCTCCCAGGCAGTCCCAGGAGCCAAGGGAAGGATTTAATGAGCACCGACTCTGAATCACTTCCTGATTAGGACTCAAAATGAGTTGACTTCATCTTCACCAGAAAAAAAAAAAAAAATGAAGTCTTTGTATAGAAAAGGCAAAGGACAGTTTTAGCTCAGGCATCTGAATGTGGTAAACCCTTGATTTCCCTTAAGAGTTTAGGGCGACTGATTAGCACATGTTAAAATACTGCCTTGTCAACACCAGGACACTAGCACTTCTCAGCTAAACTACCTTCAAAACACACCTTTAACTTGCCATTGCTGTAGCACCCAGCAAGTAGCCCATTCCCAGCCCCTGCTAAAGAAAAGGACTTGGGTTCCTCAGACAGCCCAAGCCTCACGGGATGTCTCAAGCCTCAGGCTCTTTTCATTGTCCAGGTAAGAAAGAGAGGAAGAGGAGACTTTCCCCACCCACCCCCTGCAGCCACTTCCCCAACTTTATCAAGTGTTTGCATTCTGGTACTGAATTGTTAGAGCATCATCAGAGAAATGACACACTGTTAATCACCACAAAAGTGCTGACAAAGTGTGCCTTTTCAATAGCATCTTCTATATCACTATTATTCAAGTGCTCCCCATTCATTAAAATTAATGTACAAATCAACACCAGAGCTTTCTCAATGCTAGCAATAAACCTACCAAAGGCTTTGGTAAAACCTGTACCCAGAGAGGGTGCAAACGGGAAAAGAGCAGAGCAAGTCTACTTTTTCTGCAATGTATCATGATTTCAGTAACAGTGTTCTTTCAGAGCTTTTTTTTCATGTGTCTGATTCTCATCTTATCTTCAGATGCATTAAAAAGCAGTGCTGTACCCTAATGAAAACAAAACGTCCCAAACCCAAACAAATTAAATTTTCCAATCTATAAACCATCAAGAGTTTCCTCAGGCAAATGAAGATGGTCATAACTCTGCTGATTCCCAATGGGACACTACCTCTGTTCAGGTGGGGAAAACAACAACCTACTCTGATATCCACAGGCACATCCCAGTTGCATACAGGACTACATTATTAATCTAGCAGTATTTTCCCTGTTTCAATACTGAAAAATTTCAGGAAATATATAACCAAGTCATTCAGGCCCAGATCACTTAGGGCTGACTTAACACGACTTCACTGGGAAATATACCTCATTGACCTCAAACTGCGGGGTCAACTATTTTTCTTCTTGGATTTAATTTTCTTAATAAATCCTTTGAAAGCCTATTTAGAAGAAAGAAAAAAAAAAATGTCTCCCAAGGAAAGATGTGGGGTTTTGTGACAGTTTACATCAACTAAATATCATGCAATTTTTAAGAAAAAGTTTTACTTAAGTTACCATGGATTCTCCGGTTTATGACATTTTGATGTTAGCAGTTAAACACAAGTGTAAGCACTTAACCTACAAGCACATGCCAAATCTATACATCCCATGCAACCATGTCAATATAGGGCATTTTGATATTAACATATTTTATGCAAGTATGCTAATTTTGCTATAAGAAGATACAATGTCTGTCCTATGGATGAAGTCTATGGGGATGGGGAGAATCAAGCCAAGGTTACACCCCTGACCTTCCTTACATATGCTTTTCTACTAGATCTGAAACATGGTCAAGTAGTAATTGTGACGTAATACTAATTATCCCAAATGAGATTTTTCCACCAGAAAGAGACAAATTTTGCCAAAGCACATCTCCCACAGTAAGTCCAACTTTAAAAAAAAATAAAAATAAAAATCACTGTTTCTCCCAGTATTTCACTGTAAAGGGAAAACTAGAAAAATCCAATAACTTTATTTTAGAGGAACAATATTAACTATAGCCATCCCTATCAGCTTCATCTCTAATGAGAAGTTGTGACAGAAATTCTGTCAAATCTATGTGAATCTGGAAACTTGCTTTAAACACATCCTTTCTTCCAGATTTGTCTACAGCTGAGATGCCTAAAGACAACCTGCACAGAGTCAGAGCCAGTGCATGCCTTCAGACAGAGCACAACAGATCAAGGATCTCTTTCTTATTTCTCCAGGTTTTGGTTTTCAAGTAGAAGAAAATCAGCTGTCATACTTAAGGAGAAGAAAAATGAAGAGTAGGACATTTGATCTGTTATCTTCTAGTAGTCAGCTGGAATTCTACTGGGTATTATTAAGGGGAAGGGGGAAAGAATCTTACTCATGTATGCAGAAAAGCAACAACAGCTCAGGATTAGCTGCAGACAGAAAGACCATACAGGATTAACACAGTGAACCAGTCATCATTGTTACTAGAATATTTAAGAGCAAAATATTCAGAGGATTTCAGGACAGGATTTAACAGAATTTGACTGAAAATAGCACCACATTTTGAATAAGCTTTATTGACTACCACAGCACCCAGCACCTCTTACCAAAATGATTTAATGAGCATTAATTTCAGAAGCATTTCTTGTGCAACCATTTACAGACTCAGTGCACAGGAAGGGATGGAAAGCTGTCAGAAAGGTGTCTATACACAAGCTTCAAAGCACAGGCGAGAGCTTTACCTGCAGCATACAAACTTTTAAGTGACTGAAACGCAGGGTAAGTATTATTACTGTCAGATGCAGAGTCAAAAACCCAGCACCACTTAATCAGCTTCTACTGCTGAATTAATAGCTTTCATTGTTGCTTTTTTCTTTCTGCAGCACTTTGACTGCTATGGCAGCCTTACTTGTGCTAGGGGTTGTCAATAACGACAAAAGGGATACTCTAAGCTTTCAAATTGCAGGTTGGATTACCTTCATTAGAAAAGCATATAAAAACAGAAAGAAATTCAACTGGAAAAGGCTTATTTGCTGTTATTGCAAAACCTGGCTCTGCACAACTTCAACAGCAAGGAGCTGAAGTGCTCCTGGAGCAGCTGCCTGTGCTCTTTCTTGCCAGCTCTGTAGCAGTTTCCCAGAAGGAAGTGAAGCATCATCCTTGGATCTACATGAATCCATCATTGCTTCCATCTGACAGGAGCTAGCACTAGGCAATAACAAGTGGAAACAAGCTGGCAAGGGAGAAAACGCTCCCTGCTCTTCTGCACCACTGAGTGAATCTTTGCTCTCTCCAGAGCAAAGTTACTACTTGATAAAATTTCCCAGGTTGCAAGAGGAGCCACACATTAACAAGCAACAGGTTCACAATCTGTCAGTGTACTGAGCCAGACCCTCTAACAGCAAAGGCATCCAGAGCAGACCATAGCTCCTGGGACTGAGCTAGGCTTTGCATTTTGCCCATTTTCCTTTGTGCAGTGCAGACTAGAAAATAAGCATAATTAACAACATAAAGCTCAAGCTGCTGAACCTGGCAGTTCGATTTAAAAGTGAGCTCCATACATTCCTGCGATGTAAGTGTGTCTTCTTCTAATAAGTCTTATTAATTGTCTGGGCAAGCACTGCCTTAAAATTTGGCTCCTTCCTGAGTGCTAATTCCAGCCACTACGCAAACCATTCCCATTTACATGCAAGCAGACCGATACCCAAGTAGCTAGAGCATGAAAAGGAAAGTAAATAGATAGTGCCTGATAACACTGCTGATGTTAGATGATACTGGAACCTAATCCAGCACACGCTCAGCACCGGTGGCTGGAAAGCGCTCTACAAGTGCTACTGGCATCCCCAGACAGTCACACTCATGGCTGGTCATTCCGTAACCGCCTTTACTAATCTGCAGTCTTAGCCAACCTTTGAATAGGGAAGACAAGCTTGTCCATATTACAGACCCTTGGTTTCTTTTTCTAAACTCTTGTTGGCAGTTTACACAGCAGTAAATGATCGAAGGTGCACTGGGACTAAAACCTAGCTCATGGTCAACTTGGCCGTTCATCCGCAGACAAGGGGTACACGGAAAGGCAGCTGCAATATGCGAAGCTGCTGCAGCCACTGGCCGTGCTTCACCTGTCCTGTAAGCAAATGAAGCTGATCATTCTTCATCACTATTAACACACTGATATGTAAAAATAAATAAATAAAAATTTACAACCCTTGCCTGCAAATTCCTCTGAAACTCCTGGGAAAAAACAGAAACCCTTTCCAGTGTAACAACAAACAGATCACCAGCTAAACTAGCTCTAAAGGCAAATATTCCATTTTCACTGAGAGATCAGTGTGCCATAATATGAATAAAGAACAAAGACCCCTTTCATTCTGCTGACAAATACAGTATAGCATGTCACAAATCACAAGGGGAGCAGACTACACAATGGCAGCAATTTAATGGGTGTCTTTTTATTAAGAAATACATATAATAATGACAGACTATGTACACCCTCCCCCCCCCAAGCATTCCACTGCCTAACATGGCTGTAAGTATTTAGGGATGTTACTTCTGTTGCACAGAAAACTATCTTAAGGAGGGGTACACCCAGCCAGTGCAGCAGGATCCCTACAAATGCAGAAATAGATATTTTGTTTGGGTTTATACATGTTGTACACATTATTTATTGACATTCACACACAGCTTCTGCAACTCATTCACAATTGATGTATTTCTGGAGAAGCTGAAAAAATATGCCCTTTTTAATTCTCTCACTGCTCAATTTACACTGAGACAACATCTCTGCCACCTGCCTCCTTGCCCTCTGCCCAGGTGACCCAGTCTGTTCTCCGGAGATTCACTTCTTAGCCCTCACACCTGCTTAGTTTAGGGGATGTTTTGCAGAAAAAAGGACCCTCCCAGCCCTGCTATGTCTTTAAGATGTGACCAGCCTCTCTGAGCCTGCTCCCCCCTTGCTTGCAAAAGCCAGCACAGGGGACCGATGCCCAGCACCTTGCCCCATGCGCGCCGATTCTCATCTCCTGCTTTACTTGCAGCATATGCGGCCGCCTGAGGAGCAGCACCATTTCTGCCCCAGATGAGTGCATCCCTTGCAAGGTCTCCTTCCTGCCCCCTCCTCGGCTGAGCCACGGGAGAACAATGCGGGGACAGACATTTAGCAACACCTGCTCTATCGCATTAATATGCACAGGGATGTATTGATGGTTTTTCCTATCCAACACTAAGACTGCATTGTTCAGGGCGATCCATCAGTGGCTCGCTCCCCCCGCCACGCCGGCCCCACAAGCCCCCTTCTGACATGTCCCCTTGTCTCCCAGCCCCGGCTGACGACCACATTTAGGAATGCACTTCATTAAATCGGAGCTGCCCCATTCCAACCTGCAATGCGGAGGCAGTACAAAGCAAGCGCCACGCTTCCTCCCGCATTTCTTTCAAAAGCCCCATTGTTCGGCAGGCATCTGGTCCTGATCTCAGCCTATTCGTGCCCATTGACCTTGCTTTTCGCAGCACACCCGCTCACCAAAGGGCCTCACGTAAAGCCTGCTTGATGAATTAAAAAGCAGCACTAGCCATCTGTCCTCCCAGGCTGGGCGAAGGCTGTGCAGCTCCGCTCCGCAGCTCCCTTCCCAACCCCACAGCCTCCCCTGCCTCCCGCTATAACCCGCTCTCTTCCTTACACACACAACCTGCAGCTGAGGAACCACTGGTTCGCCCAGTAAACACAAACCTAGCTTATCACATTTGCTGCTTTTCATTTCTTACGTTAGCCTCTAGGAAAGAAAAAAAAATGAGAGAGAATACAACAGAACATTCTCACTTGCCTGAGTCCTTCGAAATTCAAGCACAAATACAAGATTAATCCTTCCTTTGTGAGGTCTTGTCTTTAAGTCGTGGTATGTAATGATCCTCAGCACTGCAGCAGAGGGGAATAAAAAATGCAGGGATCATAAGCAGGGGGAGGACAGGGCTTACTTACATCAGGGTTTCTGCCACATGACAATAGGTTTGAGAGGGAAGAATAAGCTGGCAGCAGCAGCTGACAGTGCAAAAGGGAGAATGCAGAAGCCTGCCTTTTATATTATTGGTGACATTTCTAACACATGACAACAATTTCCATCTGTATTTAAGCTGGGAGTGTGAGGAAAAGAGCATTACATCACGACTCCTCTATTCCTAGGGGCTGTGGAATATGTAGGCCAGAGGGATTAAAAAGCACCTGTGTATGCTGGAGATCTGAAACGCCACGAGGCAGATTTTTTTTTCTCCCCTCTCTTCTTTCTCCCTCACCCTTTTTATTTCTCTATCACCTTTGCTGAGTTTGAGAATATGCCCAGGGAAGTGCAAAATGGTATTGTCCTGGTTTGCAAGGCACGAGAATGGGGGAACTATGCGAATATTTCTCGTTCTGTCTCTCTCTCCGTAGGAGACACAGCACTCATCTTTGCAAGCAATCAGACAGAATAGACCATCTTTCTGTTTTCTGCTGTGCTTGTCCCAAGGGCTTTGAGTTTCTCTTAAAGTACAAACTTTCATCTTCCTTTTAAATCTGCAGGGAATTTCAGTGACAGTAGCACTGATTGTGGGGGGG
>JAVJGJ010000047.1:16870369-16939075 GCA_035590215.1 Microhierax caerulescens
AATTTTTGCCCCCCCCCCCCCCTTTCTTTTACAGCCAACGCATGCCTGTACATTTTTAAAAGTAAACAAAGAACAGAGGCCAAAGATATTTTGGAAAAATCACTTGACTGCTTCAGAGCCAGCAGGTGTCCGTCTTGGACACTTTCCACATATCTTGCAGGACAGGATTGCTTAGATGCAGCACTGAAATCCCAGGGGACTCCAGCTTCGAGGAAACCTGTTCCCCTGCAGCTCAACGGCTGCTTCACTGGGGCTCGTGCTGCTCCACCAAGGCAGGCAGGGATGGGCAGATCCCCCAGACCACATGGGAGGTGCTGGCGGGGTGGGCACAGGGTGTTGTAGAGCCATCCCTGGTCACCTGCTCCCATGGATCAGGGGCTCTGGGCATGGTGGGGATAGCACCCACTCTGTGGCTCTAAGAAGCAGAACCACACCAGCTAACAGCCATCGCTTGCAAAGCAGCTCAGTACAGGTGTGGACACAGGTGACAGCTTGCAAGTTTACAGCACATGTGTGCAAAGGCCAGGCAACATAAGGAAAAAGCCATCATCTATTCCACTGCCAAACCCAATAGCACAAACACTGCTCTTGCTGAAGGATTTGATCCCCAGGTAGGGACAAAATGCCACCAAGACAGCAAGCCTTCTATTACCTTTATAAGAGAAATGGCCACACATGAACAGGAGATTTGCCTGATTATAAATATATAAAATAGTCTTAATTTTATGAGACAGAATTATTTTCATAAAAACACCATCTGGCCCAAGGTGCTGGCCCACTATTTAAAAAGAAAAGATAAAAATTCTTTGCTCAAGATTCACCTTCCTGATCTTTCAACAACAGCCTCATTGAGTCTTAGGCTGGTTTTTGGGTATGTGTTTGGTCAGCTTACAGTCCCCATGGGAAGTCCAAAGCCTTTGATAACGATGGGTTTACAGTACCGGTTATGCAGTAAATTTGAAGACTACAATATGAAAATAAAGAACTCCTAATTCCTTACCCCTCCTCTTCATGTCCACAAAATAAAACAATCTGCACAAGCCACGCAAACTCTTTTTACTAAGATGATACTTCAGTGAGGCAGCATCCAAATGGGACATTCCAGAAAAAAGCCTCTTTATTAAAAAAAGAAATGGAGCATTTTACCTTATATTTATTCAGAGATGCAGCTCCCCAATCATTTATGAAAACTCTTTCATAAGATTTAGAAAGGGGGAAAAGGAAACAATGAAATGACTTATTTTTAATCTGGGGTTTAAAGGCTTTTTCTCTTTCCAAAAAAAAAAAAAAAATGTCCCACACACAAAGAAATTCAATGCAAACCTCTGTTTCTGTATCATGAAAGACCCTTCAAGCACCAGAGTAATCAATTTCTCAGAGCTTGTGTGGTCTACAGCAAAAGCCAAAGAAGGTATTTAAGTTTATACAGCCTTCAGCATTTTGATGGCTTGCTTTTGAAATATGACATGTTTAAATTTTATGTCTTTTTACAGTTAGTTATGTCTTAAGAAAATGGTTGCTGCTGTCAGTAGAAAAAACAGAAACAAAGAATAAATGAATTTCAACCTGTTTTTGAGCTGTTTGCCCATTCTAAAATCATAGTAATTCAAAGTTGCATGAAGAAAACTGTTACGATTGTAATTACAGGTCCCTTCATTATATTATACCCAGTCTTCTTTTAGTACCAAACACTCTGGCTCATTGTAACAAAGAAAAAACATTAAACAGGAGTGGTGCTGCAATGCCAAGCACCACCAGATAGGCACCCACACAAATTTACAGGAACAGCAAGGGAAATACTTTGTCAGATGTCAGAGAACTCTACCTTTTCTTGAGCAGGAAGTCAAAGGCAAACCATAAATCACTTCAGGATGGGGAAAGGAGTCTGTCCTCATGGTAACCCCAACTTCGCACCATGAAAGAAGACCATCTTGAGACAAGATTTTACAGCTGGGATTTAACTCACAGGGTGGAAAAAGTGTGAGATAGAGCACTCTTGTAGGTAGGAGCAAACTTCTCCAACAGACTTCTTGATCTTTCATCAGTACATTTTGGATCCAATTCACTTACCATGTGGGAACAGCAAATGGGGAACAAACTGTGAATTCAAATAACTGTAAACTCAGCAAGATGTGGAAATAAAACACAGATGGTGCACTTCAGATTAAGGGTCAGCATTTCAGCGTCGCTTTCCACTTTTACATTGTGATAGGTGATGTGTAACAACCACCACCTCCTCCTCGAGACAGTGCTCTAATTAAACAGTGACTCACTAGGAAAACAAGGAGGCAAGTGATACCTCCACAGAAGCCTCCCTGCCAGTCGAGAGGAGCTAAGGTGACTTTGTTAAGCTGCAGCTCATGGTTTTGCTGCTTGAGGATTAACATTTGGCAGTGGAAGTTGTCTCTGCTGGACAGACAGGGCTGAAAAAAGTTTCTACAGCTTTTCTGGCTCCCAGGCGTACTGCAGCAGGGCTGCTTTGCCTGGCAGGGCTGTGTCCAGCACCCATCACAGCCCCTGCCACTGCAACCCCTGGTCCTCTCTTCACCATCTACATTTTCCAGCAAGACTGTGCACAGGCTGCTCTGAAACTCATTTGCAAAAGCCAAGAACACAACCACTGCTACCAGCACTACCCTGTACCAATCCTTATAAAGTGCCCAGTACTAAAACACCTCTGGAGTTTTCACCATGGTTGCCTGAACATTGGGTTCATTTGATTCTCTAAAACCAATTTGGTCCTAAATCTTGGGAATGGAATTCAGGATGACTTGATTCTTGCTGTGAAGTGTTAATTGCATGCCCAGGGCCCTCTAGGAAAGGGTCTGCTCGTAAGCACAAGTTCAAAGAAAAAAATAAAGGAGTAAGTACAGATCAGATGACAGAAGAACTATAAATCTAAAGGAGCTTGAAACACCAGACAGAGAGGAGCAGTAGCAATTGTAAGGTGACTATTACCTTCAAAATATGCTGGAGGTTGTTTATCAGGTTAGAGTTAATGAGGGAGAAATGTAATAGTACTATAATATTAAATTTACCGTTTTAATGGTATCATCAATGTTCTATAATGTGGGCAATTTACAGAATGTCTGTCAATGTGATTCTCCAGTGTGGTTACTTACACAGGAGCAGCACTATCATGTCTCATCAGCTGTTCTTTCCTAGAAAACAACGGGTGTTTCACAAAGAATTGGAGAAAAAAAAAAAAAAAGAAAAAAAAAGAAAAGGAAGGCTAAGTGATATAGCAAAACATATATTTCAAATTATATTTTAAATTATGGGAATGCAAATATGGGAAAGATATTTACGAACATAACGTGATGTTTACATTCCTGAAAGACCTAGGTCCAGCTCTGCCCCACTGTTGAGTCCAGCCTTCCCACTTCTGCACTGCCATTTAGTGTCCTGCTGGGTTTTCCTCAACTCTCTTGCACATCATGTAATGCTTGCTACTTTTCTCAAAGCCTTACATACCTGGATTCAGAGAGTTCAAAATAACCTCTCTATTCAAGGACATTTTTAGCTCTCATGTATTAGGCCCCTCGGAACAAAACAAAACAGCAAAAACCCCACAGCCTAGAAAAACAAAAATGAAAATGGCAGTAAGGACTCAGAAACTAACAGGTATATGAAGAGTCAAAATATCCAGCTTCAAGTTTCTGATTACTAATTCAAGACTTGTGAACAGTAGGAGATGGTAATGCTGCATTTATAAATATCCATATCCTTATGTATTCAAGGAAGTGTTTGCTAAAAGCAGCAGCTTCTTAATTTGGAGTTCCTCCTGCCTCTGTCACCTGCCCCAGCCCCCTCAGTTCTAAGGTTCACCAGTTAAAATCCCTAATACAACAAAGGTTACCTGCACATTTGTAGCATATGACCCATCTCCCATTTAACTTAGGTAGAAAAAGAATCCACAACAGTGTGATTGTACCACAACAGTGGTAGTATCTGAATTGCCAGGATGGTCTGCACTAAAAATGAAGTATTATCAATTTGTCTAATAAGCAATACTGCTTCTTCCTACAGATCTCCTTTTACCAACATCAACATTTTTTGACTGCTTTTCCCCCAGTAAACAAAGTGTTAAATCTGCAGTTTAAAGAAAAATGGCAGGTAATGAACAAATGATAAAGTATGAAATATAATTCAATGGCAGATGATGCTTCCAGGGGTCTTTGATGTTTTTCTCCATCTTCAGCTCCAAAAAGACCCTGCAAGTAGAACTGTTAGATCACTATCACCTGATTACTCTGTGATATACGTCTCATTTTAAAGATACATTAGCCTTTCAAAGAGCCATTTATTAAACATTTCCATTTAAATAATAATTTTCACAATCCTCAGTGAAACAGATGTATTCCCTCTTAAATCACTAATTAAGAGCACCCTGGGACATTACAAAGCTCTTTAAAAGGAATTCAGGGAACTAGTGTCCCCCTTAAACAAATCTGTTCTGGCAATGACCCAGGAATCTTGACTTCATAACTCAAAGCTCTAATTATTCAAGAGGACATTATAAAAAAAGGATACATCTAGACCATTATGACTAATAGGAAAGATTTATTTCTCCTTCAACAGAGGCAGAACTAGAAATATTTGTTCTATATTTTTCTCCCTTCTTATTCACTGGGGGTGGGGGGGAAGGAAATCAATGAAGATTAATTCATAGAATTATTCCTATTAGAGGTACTGGGTATGAGTCTCCCCAACGAAAAACAGCTAGCAGTATCTAAACAGCTTTGTAAATGATTACATGGCTAATCTCCTCTCTGCTGAAATAAAGAGAGAAAGGATTTAGAGGACAGCATGCTTTATGTGAAGAAGCATGCTAATGTTAAAAAAAAAAGACAATTGTTTGAAGATGAAATGTAGCAAGTCCACATCCCCATCAAACCCTCAGGAGCTTGCATCTGCCATTGCCCTCCTGGGCTCAGAGACTGTCACAGCAGCAATATATGTGACTGGGGACCACACAAGTGTTTCCTCCTCTGCAACACCACGGTTTCTGCCCACGGTAGATTGTACATACCACACTGGACCAGAGTAACATCATAGAATTTGCAGGTGTCCTCTTTTAAGTACCGATAACTTTGATGAAAGAAGCACAGGACTTTTGTAGCTGTGAAGCCACCATGCAAATCAACACATTCAATCACAACATACCTATACAGAGCGATGGGTGCTTTCTAGAGGGAGTTAGTCATGAAATACCAAATATGAATCCCAAACACAAATGTGAGTGGAAAAACAAGTTAAAGAACAGCTACACATTTAATTTTTCCTCATTTAAAACTGTTATTTTTGCCTGGAACACTCATTCTCTTGGCTTGTAACATAATCAATACACTGTAAACCTTGAACAGATATATGGTGGTAGTTGAAAAGAAATCATGCCGCCTCGATGAAATCAAAAGCTGTGACACTGCAGCCATCACAAAAGATGTAATCAGGACCCTGGGACATCGTATGAGAAACTATGGCAGGACAGAGCCAGTTTTGAAGTAAATAATGTGGGGTAATTCATCTCCACCCCTTCAACCTCCAAACATCAGGACCTGCTCTCAGCTCTGATTTACTCTCGGCTTTCCCAGAGACTCATAACCTTATAAACCTTTACATTTTAAAACATATGCACAGACATTGATTGCACTACCCAAATACCCACTTGCTGATGCTTTGCTGTAGTACAAAGCAACTGCACTGGAAAAAAAAAATATGCAAAATTAAGTACACTGGTGACTAACAAAGAAAACAAAGAAAACTAGCCGCGTAATCTCTTCCCACACTTCTTACCCAAATCTCCTTTGGGAAATGGCATGGGAGAGCCTATAAGGCTGAGCTCTTCTGCTTTGTACTGTTCTCTGGTGCCTCATGCAATTTCAACTGGGTGTACAGTGAAATACAAAAAAGCTATTCCTCACAAATGGGTAAGCAGATGGAGCAATATTTGCTACCATAAGTGCTTTTATTTCCAAATGTAAAAAAAAACCCAACCACAAACACCAAAACAAAAAAAACCCACACCCAATAGTTCCACTGGCACAAAATGCACTATTGATCTGAAAGGACAGAGCAGATGGAAAAAAATGTCTGAAGTCTCCTAAATTAAACAGAAATGACTGTCTATAGAAAGGAGCTAAATTACAGAAATATTGGCCCCGCTGCTCAAAACAGGGCACTTTTCTCTCTTAAAAGTGAAAACACATCTGGTTCACTAATATGTGAAGTAATTATATCCCTGAAAACTGCAGGGGACTCTGTTACAATTCTGCACTCTCTGGAACACAGCAACAGGGATTTTGTAAACCCATTGGCTGTACACAGGATACAGTCTCTGCTGAAAATACAGGAAAAGTAAGTGTGTGTACATTAGCTAGCACGGAAAATACGCCTCATATTCTTCAGAGTTAGATTAACTCACAAGCACCGGTACCTGAGAAAAATTATCTTTACATACCGCTGGGACCTGTATGTTGCATCCTAGTGATAAGAACAGTATTTACAAAATATTTAAAACTTTTTCCTGACATAAATCTTGTAAAACAATTAATTAGTTGTGTGTTACAAAAAAGATCAGTCTTCTCTTCCTCACCTTATCAGTGTGGGCCTTCAAATGAATATTTCATGGACACTGCAACTTTTTCTCATTACAAAAGCAGAATTACACCTCTAGGAAGAGAACTGCAACAAAAGGTACTTGGATAATAAATACGGCTGCAGGTCTGGAAAGCTTTTGAGAATTCAAAGAACATTTGTGTACATAAACTGATGATTTATTGCCTGTGAAGAAAAATAATGTGCACTGTCAGTGATTCTGTTTATCCTTAATAAAAATTAGCAACTAAAAATAACTTAGAAATTATGACTCAAATATCCCCACATGTAAAAACACATGCTTTTGTAACATAAAGGCCTTTCTGCTCCACTTAACAATTTTTCCCAGCATACTGATACACTATTATACTCAGTATTCTAAAGAAAAGAACCTTCTGTAAGCTGGTTTGCATATCCCTTTTATCAATTCATTCTGGAGTTCAGAAATACATATGGGGAGCCCAGTGCCACAGGACTTTAAAAGCTATCCTGGGAAATCACTGAAGTCTGCGGGGTTGACAGCGGTTTCACCACACCCCCGGCCCATTTAGTCTCTAGTCCTCCATTAGCTGCAGCTGATGGTGGTTACGGCTGTAGCAGCTTACCCAACTCCTGGAGCAACTAAACTGCCCTTTGGTAGTACAATTATCAATGAAACATTTAATCCAGACAATAAGGTTCAATGTGCTCTTCTACATCCACTTACTAAAGTTTGTCCTGTACATACTGTGAAGTTTCTTTGTTCAGTACTATTGGTTTTCCTTAGCAAAGGGACTTTTCCTTTGTCCCAGCAGATCACTTGGAAATTCTCAGATTTCCCACTGACACGTGAGAGAACTCAGGCCCGCCAGGTGCCTGGGTGTCGCTGCTTTTGTCTAAGCCTCCTTACAGATCACTTGACACTTATGCTATTGATTTTTATCCATTTCTTTCCAGGTTGCTGCACACTCCCCTGTAAGATGAACCACAACAGTTAGAGCTACTGTTCTGTAATTGAAGATAGAGGAACAGATCAAACTCTGGTAAGGTGAGAGAATAGAAAGCAGAAATGAAAGTGGTAAATCTCTAAGGTTAAATTCTCCAGCCAATTAATCCCAGGGCATGTTCTTGTTTTGGGAAAGTGAATCAATTGTTGAATGGTGACCTCCCGAGGTTTTAAAAGCCAATTTTAGGAAGAAGACAGAAAAAAAAAATTGCCATATAGTGTCTAGGCTGACATCTAAGACTTAACTCTAGGCTAGCCATTACATTGTCCCCTGTTTCATTCACCATCAAAAAGACCTTGCATTTTCTGGAGTTTTGCTTCTGAAGACTACAGCCTGGCAAAGAAAGGAATTGCACAGTACCGAAATAAGATAAATGCCGAATACACATGAATAAGGAGGGGACCACTGATCTGTTATTTCAGTCATGCCTGCACCAGGTATACTGTTTTGTTAAGTAAAGGTACAATGCCAGACCCACTATAGCTGAGCCTGTGCATGTCACACAGGACTGAAACAAGTGGAGAATCAAGTAAATGTGCTCAGAGGAAAAGAAAAACCCATGTTCTGATATAGCTTTTATGGAAATAATATAATCTCTCTGATTCTTCTCGATACACTTTGAAAAGAAAACTGCTGTCAGGTTATTGAGAGTAAGTAACTAGGACAAATGGCCAGTTCTGCTTGTTTATTTTAAACAGATGCCCTCTACTACCATTTCAAAATGAGGAAGATAATCCTGTCTGTTCAGCCTTCCATGAACAGTGGTTTAGACACACTGATGCACTATAATCTTAAAGTAGGTTGCTATCGTGTATCTTTCCCAATTAACACTATTGCAGAGATATTCCAAGGTAAGGCTACTTGGAAACACCTATTTAATGGATATATTCTTACAAGTACTTCCAGCTAATCACATTTTCCACTAAGTAAACCTTTCTTTTTGGGGAAGTTCTGCTCCTAGAAACACTCTCTGCAACCTAAAACCTGGATGTCAGCACACTCTACATCACAGACTCTCAGCACCCCCCCCACATCAGGTGTACCACAAGTCACATTGACTCCTGTTAGCACAGGTGGACTCAGGTGTGACGCAAGGTTCCCTGGCAAGATGCCTTACATGGCTGGTAAACCTGCCCTTTTGCTTTTAAGCATTTACGCTGTCAAAATTGAGCTGGAACAAGTCAAATCCACACTAAAAATAAGCTGTGGGCAAAGGCTCTGCATCAGTCAAAGCACTTCTGGTACAGTCATGGGCAATCAGTAATCATCAAATTGTTGCCAATTCACAGTCTACTCCAAGCTCAATGGAGCCATTAACTAGCCCACAAATAGAGCATTATTTCTGGTGATCTTCATTAGGCACATCAGAAAACAGGAAAAATGTGGTGTTTCAAAACAAAACAAGGCAAAGGGGACAGCTAGAGACTGGATCAACATCTTGCTAATCTGGATGATGTATTTGAGGGTTTTCTCTAGTTTTGACAGTGGATCCTACATACTAGGAATGCCAACAGTTACTTATCTGAACATGTAAGGAGAATAACTTCGCTCAAGCTTAAGATGCTGATTTTTCTTAAGCCGAAGACAAAAATACTCCAAAAAGAGAGTCTCTGCCCCAGCATGTGACGTTAACAGTGAACTGAGAGCATCAGGAAGAAAGCAAAGGAAATAATACACAGTCTGTTCAGCTGAAATAAAAGCTAGTTCAGTGACTGAACTACACTAACTCTTTCAAAGACTTGTACATTGTAAATGCATGGCTTCATAAGCGCTTATGCACCATCCAAATATATAAATAAGGTGTCCTACCTCTTCATTAGTCTGGCTTGGTCCTAGATTATGATGCTGAAGTCATAAATTCCAGAGGAGAATGTTTTGGGTCTGTAAATAAACCCGTGGGTTTGGTGTGATAGAAACAGCAGAGCTCTCACAACAGCATGGCAACCAAACTTGGAGGCCACCTGGAAGCTTGTCACAGCTGTTGTTTACTACACATACTTGCAAAAAAAAAAAAAAAAAAAAAAAAAAAAAAAAGAAAAAAAAGAAAAAAAAATCAGCTCAACAGGGAACAGGGAGCTGAGGGTACAAAAGCCTGAGAAGATGCATGCTGGAGGGCCAGAGGGCACTGAGAAGACTTCAGCTTTCAAAAATAACCATGCAGTTCATCTACTTATTTCAGTAAGACTTCACTTTTGGGTCCATTTCAAGACCTAATTTCTTTATGACAGCTCTCACGTTCAGGGATGAAGTCTTCTGGTCTCAGAAAACCATCGTGTCACCCATTTAGGCAACACTCGTATCACCCTTGGGAGCCGACATCATCCCACTCTCCTACCTTCAATTGTTTGTAAGAAAACAAAGCAAACTCTTAACCAACTCTCCTAAAGAAAAAATCTAAATGATGCTTAAGCAATGTGTTATTGTCATAAAAAATAACAAGGTCAAGACAAACTTTCTGTATCTTCTTTCCCCTCTGCTTGGGCTCTAGCTTCTACAAAAGCTATAGTCAGGTCTTCTCTCAGTTCCAAAGCCAGCTAAGCACACAACTGGCACGCAGCTCTGTGGGAAACAGAAGCCCTCTGGGTTTTCTCACCGCCTGTACCAAACTAGTCAGAGCTGACCATGTGGGACACTTACTAGAATTTCTGGGGAAGAACTGGTTAACACCATCTTTCTCCATTTTGCATTTACTAATTATCACTTCATTTAGCCCTTATATTAGTACAACAAAAAGCAGCTGTCAGGCCAAGCATGCTCAGTCCAAGTGACCTTGTGTTCTTATTCATGTTTACCACATAATCAGCAGGGAATTCCATTTTCAAAATACAAGACTTCATAATCCATTAGCACTAGAGATTGGTCCAGGGCTCTGGATTTACTGGTCACGTGTACCAAGGAATAAAAATATAAGTGTACAGCTAGATTAATCTCCAGACCTGTAAAGCATCCCAACCCACCATGTATGCAGCAGTCTCATTCAAATTCACATATGAATATTATCATAATTCTTAAAAGCTACCGCTAATACCATCCCCACAGTACAGGAAGAAAAAATTAAATGCTACCTGCTTTACAACTCAAAGTATGGAGACACACAATAACTAACTCCACTTCTCAGATTTTCCATTTGTTTCATAAATGGAGCATAGGCACTGATCTTATCAATACATCAACAAAGCATATTTCCCCCAACTATTTCTAAAAGGCAGGAATCACTTTTACTGCTCTTAATTTTAAATCAAAAGTCTTTAGTGAGTCCAAATAGTTTAGCTCATCATCAAGTTCAATAAATCAGAGAAAAGAATCAATGGAAAGCATTTCAAAATGTAACCTTGGTAACGCACAAAATGCTTCCACAGAACTTACGCTCATTTGCTTTATTTGCTGCTTTAGAAACTGGAATATAACACATTGGCAGAAGGACATTAGCATCACGACACTGCATCTCCTGAGCCTCACACTGCACGTGCTCTCTGAGAAGGCACTTTTCACAGTATGCTTTAAAAACCTGCAGCTTGGCAAGTTAGATGATTGAAAACTAATCATATTTCACGTTGACAAAACGGCAAATGGAAGTGTTCAATAGAAAGTAATAATCCATATTTATTCTTTACGTCTATGCACAGCACTTTACACGTAATTTGGTCCGTGTTTTCCACTGATAAAATTAAAATAAACTTAATGGTGATATACAGTCTCTGCCATTTGAAGAATCAACATTTGTCAGTGTTACCACACAATTTTAACTGTGGTCCTACACAGTTCTCCTGCATGCAACACTTCGACTGAAAATGGATATTACTCTATGTGCCATTATGTGGTATTTGTTGGCAAATACAGATTTCTGAGTGGCAACATCATTATTCAGTATTTATGTAAGTCTACCACGATAAACAAGCTGTGATTCATGATGACATACAAAACTTCAAAATATTTTGCTGCTTATCTCAATATCCTATAACTAAGATGTTTACTAGTTCTTATCCCAACCTGATCTGAAAGGCATACCATTATTCCCACAGCTCATCAAAGTTAAGGAGAAAAAACCTTTTCTTTACAATATCCTCTCTTGGCAGCTGGAGAAGGCCAAACAGAGGTGCAATGAAGTAGGATCATTCTCCCCTCTTTGTACATCCTCCCAAAATGCCAAGGACTATCTCATTTTGAGAAAGATTCTGAACTTCTACAGATGACCACCCTCCAAACTTCTCAGTTTTCTTCCTGGTATGTTTTTGGGTTTTTTTGGTTTGGGTTTTTTTGGGGTTTTTTTGAGTGAAAAAGAGCATTTCTTTCTCAGCTTCACTAACTCTTGCTGCTTATGTCCTACTTGAATCAAGGCTGACCTTCCAACAATGGCAGTTTTCTGCTACAATGGCACTTAGCCATGAAATGCTGTTCAATTTCACAAGTTGAATAAGCATCAGAAATAAAGTTCTCCTAAGGGAACAAAAATAAAAGCAGGGGGGTTTATTCATAGGTTTAAAACCAATAAAGGAACATTCACCATAATGATGTTAATGAAGGCAATTTCTAAGGGAAGCATTCACTTTACAGATGGTTTTTTAGTTTGGTTTTTTTTTTTTTCTCCAAAGTAAGCATCACAGGCTTGCATCAAACCATCAACCGTTCCATAAATGTAATCGAAAAAGCAGAGTTCAGGGATGAACTGTTTTCCTTTTCAACCCTACCTGAACCCTACCTGCTGTCACATATAGGAGTCTGCCCCCAAGCTGAAAAATGAGTGTCTCCCTGGAGCCGGGCACACCACCATGTGAAGGCTCCTCAAAAGAAAATATGAAATTCTACTACATGTAATCCACTGGGTCGATGTTTTGCTACTTACAAGGCACAGCATGGCGATAAAGGTTATCTCTAATAGTCTGCTGCAGGTCGTGATCCGGCGATCCTTTCTGAAACCTCTGGTTGAGATAATGTCTCAGGTCTTTGTTCAGTCTGCTTCCTGCAATGAAAAAACGCGTTTATTTATTTCTAAATGCACACAATTAACATTTCCAATTCAGGCAAATGTTAGACTTCCATTCAGAGTCCCCTAAATTATGGCATGCTGACTTTACGAGCAGAGGCTTATCTTCCTCTACAAATGGCTAATTACCAAAAATAACTCGCTGTAAACAAGAGGTCTCTCTTGTCTCATAATGCATCTTTCTTCCTGTGGTGTTAAACAGATCATCATTCCCTTTTATCACTTATTTGTCTGAGCAAATGGAGAAAGACAGATGACGTGAAGAAAAGAAAAATAATAAAGGTAGAGTATTGCTTTTGCAAACACACTGGAGGGTGAGCTGGGCAGACAGACAGAAGGCAAAGGCTGCTCCCGTTGGAGGTACTACTATAGCCAAACATGGCACAAAATCAGACAAGGGCTACTTTTCGCACCGGTATCTACACCCCAGCACACAGCAAGAGTCAGAAAAGAACTGACTGAAGGAGTTGAGAGCACCGAAAGTCCTCAAAAACAACAGACTACTACCCAACCCTTTTCACTTAACTCTATTTATTTACCCATTCAGTTTTGAACACTTCCAGAAGTGGGTGAGAATAAAGATAAATGAGTTGAAAACAAAACCAAACCAAACACACAAACAAACAAACAAAAAAAAAAGACAAAGAAAAAGAAAGAGTTGTTAATGACTAATGCTAGTTGCTGAACACCAACATGTTCTGGTAGCAGAACATATGAACTGGAGTAACTTAATGAAGTCTTTTTCCAGAAATGAATTATTTCCAAGCCTGCAACAACACAGACATTAATTTGACTGAAAAGCAAAAACAACCCCACAAGAACATACAGAGAACAGGGATAGAAACTCTTCTGTTCTAAAAAGAAAACAAAAAAAACCCCACGAAACCACTGGAAAAGCTTCAGAGAAACACAACCAGGATGATCAAAGTGTGGAGCAACTGCCATACGAAGACCAAGGGAGCAGGTTGGGATGCTGCACCTGGTGTGAACATCGGTCTCCAAGATGCCCAGAGGGCGGGTGGGGACTGGCTGCTCCCTGCTCTCTAACACAAGGACTAGGTGACACCGATGAAAACGAACAGAAGATTGGTTCAGACCCACACAACAGTGGCTGTAGCACACAGGGGCTGTGGCAGATCTCCTTGCTGGAGAGCACTGTGGGTGCAAGAAGCTTATTGAGGAGTTTCAAGGAGAGATGGGAAAAACACTTGGAAGACGGACCCGCTGCAAGTTGCAAAAGATGGTAGGAAATCCCTTGAGCTGAAAATGAATTGATAGTGGCTGGAAGACATGGGAAAAGATGTGGGGGAATGTTAAATATCTTGCTCTTTTCCTCTCCTTTGCTAGGCATCTTATTTTTGGCCACAGTTGGAGCCAGAATGCTGGGCTACACAGACCTTGGACTGAACCACGGCAGCTGTTTCTACAGTCTTTTATAATTTGCATTATAATTTTTTGGATCGTGAATATGGAACGTAGAGATCGTCTCAATACTTGTTGACACTGAACATAGCATCACAGTTGCAGATTCCTGGCTGGAGCCTGTAGGAATCACTGCAGAGCAAATCAAGAATAATAATACTGCAATGGAGTGCAGTTGGACAGCGAGTCTGCGAGGCAACAGCGGTACCAGACGAATGAGAAAAAGAGTGCAGAGCATTAAATGAGCATGGGCAGGAACAGCCTATCTGCCTTATGCAGTCCTGCAACATTTTAACAGAAATGTTGGTTTAAAAACAAAACTAAACAAAAAAACCCCAAAACCCTGTACTCTGAAATACTAAGTCAAATTCTAAAAAATAAATAGGTGATTCATATTTAGGCTCTCCAGAGAGCTTTTTTTTTTTTTTTTTTAAAAAAATGAATTTCTTATTGAAGAAAGGAAGGTGTAGGCAGTAAGGCCAACTATTAAAAGAAGGAAATTTTTTAAAGACCAGGATACTCGTTACAGAAATGGCTCAAACAACAAAACTGAATTGAAGGCAGACAAAACTGGTTCAGCACACTTTCCCAAGTTAACACAGCAACACCCTTCACTTCAACAGCAGATTATCAACCCGTTTTCTAACAAATGGTCTCAGTCATTACAATATCAAAATGGTTTCCCACCTAGGAGGCACTTAGATGGCTTGGTAGACCTGTGGGCTACAGTTTTCCAACATCAGAGCTGACCTTACAAACTCCAGGTGTTTGATTTCATACCACATCATTTTACTCCAGAGGGAGACCAGGTACACACATACAAAAAAAAACCCAAAAACCAAACAACCCCCCCCCAACAACAACAACAACAACAACAAAACCCAGCATCTGCTAAAATAATAAAGCATTTATTTATCTTTTAACTTAACAGTCTGTATTTTCTTTGCACAAGAGATAATAAGACAAGGTGGTTTCTCATAGCAAAAAGAATGACAAACAGGTTGGACATAATGCAAGGGCTTATTCCTGTGAAGAAATTAATGCACTTAACTGAATGTATCCTATAACATAGACTTTCTCCTGAAATACCGTGTGATTAATGATTAAATAATTTATGTCACGATAATGGCTAGAGGTGAAAAAGCTCTGCTAAGCTAGGGCTTGTTTGATCCCAGAAAATATGCAATTTATTGATGATATTTGCTTTTAGTTTCCCTCTGTGCCCATTCCATCTAGCATCTCAGTCTATTACAACCCCCACTGGAAAGTTTGGTTATTTGGTTTATGCAGTAGCTGGCATTTCTCAGCTGAGTCACTGATGCACTAGCCAAGATGGCAATTGCAAAAATAAGGGCTATAGCAATACTTCCACTCATATGATTGTCCACTCAGGGAGCTCACAGTGATGCTCATTCTACTATGTTTTAAATAGGGACTAAAAAAAGGAAAGAGGGAGAAAAAAAACCCACAACCAAATAATGCTTGCTAAGCCACATTTTTGTTGCTAAATTCCAGAAAATTCTTGATGGAAATAAAGGCTTCTTGCTACACTGATGATCTCAGCTCAGCAGTCACCAAGAACACAGTTGTGGACAAAAGCAGGCTTAACCCCATGCAACACACTCCAGAGCATGGAAGAAGGAAATAAGCTAACCCCATGCAGAAAGCCACCAAAAGGATCCATCCTGGAACATGTTGGATTCTTTGCCATCTGAAACATTTCACTCCATTCCGATTATCTTTTCCAAAAATTTCCTCAGATTTGAGAGGGCATGTGCTTGATAATGGCATTTTTAGTAGATTCTAGTGCCAGACACAAATTTATAAACTCTGATAAATTCTTTTTGAACCTGAAATGTATGCACCCACAATTCCTAAGAACCTGAAATGTATGCCAGTGACATTTGAGCAACCTCCTGTGTGCAAATAGTAGCAGTAAAATTTATTCTGCTCCTCAGGGGCACCCCTCATTTGCACATGCTCCCTCTGAAAACAGTTCTCACCCTCTGATAGCTTCTGTTGATACGTCAACTGCTACCAGGCTGGGTGGAAGGGCAGATGCCCAGAACCATCTGAGTTTAGGCAGAAGTCCTCCTTTTGTAAAGTCTAATTCCATGTATAAGCTGTGCTAAAGAAAATACCTAGCACCAGTTTCTGTGAAGATGGGCTGTGTTAACTAGAAATATACTACTACCCTTCAAAATACTCCTTTTCTCAAGGAGATTGGATCTTACATTTACTCTTTTGAGATCCTTATTTTTTCTTCTCTGCTAAAAGCATGTAGAGAGATCCTACAGTAACAACAGAGGAGGAATAAAAGACGCAACCCAGAAACAGTAGTTTCCAAAACGGGATAGTAGATCCTACGAGCCAGTGCTCAGCTCTTCCTTCCTGCTGGCCAGGATATGTTGGAAACACATTTATTTGCACACAGAAAAATCACCCTGTTATTTCTGTAATCAAAGTAATCAAAATTAGGCTGATATATCTTGCTTTAGAAAATCTGACACACATGGAGGGGGAAAAAAAAACCCAAAACAGTAAAAAGTAATTCCTCCCTACTAAACTCACCAAAATTTACGTTTTAAGGTTTCAGAAGTAAAACATGGTCAAAGACTGTTTTTTGTTGTTGCCACAGTTTTCTTCCTTTTTCTTCCCCACTGAAAAAAACCAATACCTTTACGTGAACATACAGTCAGAGAACCAACTTTCCACTGCTTCTCTCCCCACAGTACTACTCCAAATCTGAGATGTTTCTTATTATCTGAATCCCTCTTTATCTTTGAATGGAACGAAGGGCAACTCACTGAGTGGCTGTTTTTTTTCAATTATTCTTGATTATTATACTGCATCTTAGAGTATGTCAATAATTCTCCCAAACCATTACATCATAATAACAATATTTTAGCAGCAAAAACAAACCCAAAGGGAGAAACAAGACATCTCTCATAGAAAATAAAAATCCTGACATATGGTTTTCTGAGAAACAATAAACTGTGCTTGTCAATTTTCTGTAGATAAGTATGTAACCTAGATGTTTTTGTGATTAATGAAAAATATTGACTGTTTCTAAATACACTGCTTTCAAACCCACACATTTGTCCTCCAACAGTTACCTAATATTAAAGTAACTAGAGAAACTATGCTTTGAATTATGCTCTGACACTTATTGCTACGATTTCCAGTTTCTACAGGGAAGAAAGCTGCATACAAGATCAACTAATGCTGTCTTCACTGCATAAGAACATCCATCTCTTCAAAAGCACTACCACCAGCAAGGAGCAGTGCAGATCTGGGGGGCTGAAAGCTTTATTGACATATGGGCTTCCAATAAGGAAAGCAGACTGCATAAATGACCAAGCAAAATCTGGATTTTTTCAAGAAAAAGCCGAGCATGAATATCACAGGGCTGCCAGCACCTTCCTGCCAGCTGGTAGATAAGTCTATGCCAGAAAATATATTCTGAAGATATATGTTGTACTCACGCTTTATGCATTTGGAAACTATCATTTTATATTTTATGTTTATATTAATTACTGCACCTGTTTTATCCCATTTATGTTTTGAGATGGTCATAGATAATCCTGATAAATAGCTATACCCTGGCAGAGCCTATACCGGCTTGTGGGAAGAGGGGTCAGGGTCAGGCCCAGGTCTCTGATCTATATTACACTCATATACTAGTAAATATTTTTACTTTATCCTTCTTTGGGAAGGCTAACAATTGCTACATTCACAGTGACTGATCACATCTGAACTGGAAAAATCCATTTTCCATTCCTTAACTGCAGCAGAATACCCCTTCTCTTGTCAGGATCTCCATTTAAAGGCGCCTTTAGCAGAGGGATGCTCAGTGGGCAGACAAAGACCATTTCAAAACAACAGGGCCATGAAGCAATGAAAGGTTAAAGGCCTTGCTAAAGGGATAAAAGTGCAATAGAGTCATCTGGATTAAGACTCTCTCGCTGCCCCGATGTCTACATCAAGAGGGAAGGATTCAATTTTTTTAAAGACACAAAGATTGCACATGTTGGATTTGCTGTATAACCCCCCGATTATAACATGCTGTCTTTCATCTAAATGTCTCTATTTGAAGGTATTTAACAAACATTAGTAAGTTATCATGGTTGGATGGGTTTTATTTCTGTGCTACAAAACAAACTGCAGAAAAGGAGGGGGAGGGGAAACCCACAACCAACCAACCACAAAATACACAACAAACAAAAACGCAGAAACCCCCTGACTTGTTTAGAGGCACGAGCAGAGCACCTGCAGCTCACGTTTGCTGAAGTGGTGAGTGGACTTGCATTCTCAGTTGCCTGGCCTTACAGGCTGGGTGACTTCAGTCATCCTGCCTTCTCCAAGGCTGCTGCTCCACCCAGCAGACAGGGCTCAACACAAACTCATCTATAATGAGAGCTAAAATAGCTCCCCCTTAATTATAGTGTATTAACTTAAGCTGGTTATAAACCCATCATCTCCCTTAAAAAAAAACCAAAACCAAACCTAGGTTGTTTGTTTGGGGTTTTGTGTTTTTTTTTGGTTGGTTGTTTTGTTTTTGTTTTGGTTTTGTTTGTTTGTTTGTTTTTTTTAAGAAATATTAAGATATTAAATAAAGTAAATAAAGACAATTTCTCAACCTGTTGTTAAATTCTTAATAAAAAGTGTGGTGCAGACAGGGCTCCTAGGAAGCAGAAGCCACTTCTTAAAACTTTTCCATATAGCGCTTGGCACAACAGTAGTACCAGGGCGTCACCACTGTGTCTTGTTAATGCTTGCAATGGGTTCTCCTCAAGTCCTCACGTAAAGGTGGCCCTGATAATTGCACATGTATTTTGTTAATGTTTGGAGAGATTCATATTCTATTTCTGGATCAATTAATATAATAATTTTCATGGCAAGGTCCAGTAGGCAGCAGCCCATCTTAGAAGACAAAATGAAGGCTGAGTGGATTTTTATCATTTAACAAGACCATGCTGGTAACCACATCATCATCAAATATTCCTAATCCCAGCAGTTGTTACACAAACGGTAATAGTTTGTGCTATATCATTTCATTCTGTCCCATCCTTGTCTTCCAGCTGCTGTCCAAAAGTGATTATAAATAATGGGGTTATAAAAGCCATTCAATAATTAGAAGATTCATTGGCCATATGCCAGCAGTGACAAAAGAGAGTGATTTATGTAAGATGAGTCTGTCACATCTGCCAGATCACAGTTTCATTACGCCTGTGGCTTTAAGGTCACAGTTTAACACTGTTACAACAGCCATTTGTCATGGGGGTGCTGGGGAGAAGAGGTGAAATACATCATGGTTTTGTTTGTTTTCTTGTTTTAACTAATGAGTAAATAAGTAAATAAAGTCCAGTACCTACATTTGTTATTCCATGTCTCTCACGAGGTCAAAGACACAAGAATATATAGTAAGACAGAAAACATTCATCATGGTTGGCCAGAGTTCAATAAGATTACAAAGCAAAACCATGCAGTTTAAAAGTCTTAAGTATTCATGTGGCTTCTTAAATTCAATATAATCTAAGCGTGTTCCATCTTCCAGCCACCCATGAAATGAAGGCACCTTGTAAACGCATAACATGTTGGTAAATTAATTGCTACCACATTTCACGAACACAAGTAAACTTAAAAACCTTTTATGGCTCAGTGTGCTAAAAAGATATTTAAACTTTGTCATGGGAATTCAGTTTAACAATTAACATGGCTCAGCAGACACCCAATTTGATTCCAATTCTATTTTCTCCTCTTTTTTCCTCTATTAAAAACAAACAAACAAACAAACAACAGCAATGAACTTTTACTGCTGGGTACAAACCAGACCCACAAGTCCAGATGTTTGGATGTTCCCCATAAATGCTTCAATAGCCTCATCTGATAATGTCAATGATTGCTTCCATACCAGTTTGGACAGTCACTGTTGACAAAAACTACCTGTCTGAGGGTATAAACTCGATCTTTGTTTGAAATGTTATACCCAGTTTCAATCAGTATATTACTTTAATTCACACCAGCCTGCAATAGCTGGACTACAGATAGATGAACTGCTCAGATCAGAGCCTAGATGTTTCCAGTATTCTAACGAATCCATACCACAACCAAAGCAAAATGACTGCCCATCCTTTACATACCTTCCTGAAGTAAAATGTAAAATACTTTCCAATTTTTATGCTTTAAAACCCACTCTGAACAACAAAGCCACATCCATTGTAATATCCTTCCAGTGGAAGGAAATTATGATAAGCTGGAGGGTTATGCTATAAAGAATTGCACAAAGTTACAGGATGAACTACCTACACAGCAATAAAACTCAACTTTGATGGAGCATGGTTAAGACTAGGCAGCAGCCTAGCTGCTGAATCAGCAGAGAGCACTTCGGTGCAGCTACTAATTCCTGTCTGGAGAATGAATAACACTTGTTACTTTATTACTAACAGAACTTCTTAAAATATTATTTTAGGTGTAAGCTGTGAATCTGAAGGAGAGGTATTCACTCAAAACTTTTAGGTCGTGTACAGAATCAGGAGCAGGCAAGAGCTTTCTTGGCACAGTACCTTTTGGTATCTCTCAATCTGCATGGGTGAATGAACCTGCACTGAAGTGGTAATTCAGCATTTGCTGCTACAGAAATGCACTTAACAGATCATAAATCCCAAGTGAAGCTATTCTATGAGCACCTAATCTAATATACTGTATTCGCAGGGTGCTCCACCTTATTTTCTGTGCATTAATAGTCATTCATATTTTTACTGTAAATTTAAACAAATAGTCTTTCAGCTGAGAAATGCCAAAAAAAAAAAAAAAAAAAAGAATCCAAAGAGCTCAAGCTTGGAGGTTGAAAAGAAAAAATATTATCATTTCTACTTGAAAATTTTCAACACTTGTGACAAATACCCTTCTGTTGCTCTCTGCTGAATCCAGACCAGCAATACCAACAAACAAAGCAGAAAGCCCAGCCTTTTTGCCCCTTTGGCCTCTTGACGATTCTGGTGCCCTCAAGTTTCATCCTTGAATTTCTTCTCAAAACTCCTAGAGAAGAAATGTTCCTTCAGCATCTATGCAGCTCAGCACAACTGTGACCTGGAGAGCAGGAGGCCATGCAGCCATGATGGCATCGCAGGAAAAAGAGCATGGTCTGTCATGGAAAAGTGTCTGCCGGAAAGCTATTGATTACTGTCATGTCCTATACAAAGTTTGACAGCAGAATGTTCTATAGGTTTGGCTAATATTAGCAATGCTCTCAAAGAAGAAGAGAAAAATGGAGAAACTAAGCCTTACAACATTATTGCAGGCAAATACATCCTGAAGTCTTAAGCCAACTACAATATTAAAATGCTTGCCAATCCAAGCTTGTTTTTTTGTGGGGATTCAAAGGAGAGCCTGGATAGGCACAGTTCATTCATCCCAGAGCCACTGCGTGAATGATGGTAGAAATCAGATCTTTTTACTTCAAGAATAAAGTATTTTATTATTTTCTTCCATAAAATACTAAGGATTGACTTTGTTGGGTTTTTTTTATGATCATAGTTTATAACTACACCTACAGTCAAGGATCCTTTCTGTGTCTGAGCAGGTCAAGCATCCACAGCGCTGATGGGCGATACAAATTGCTAGGGCTTGTTGAAGTTGTGCCCACATGAAGGAAAAAACTGTTTCTGTTGATCTTTGCCACAGCTTTTCTGTAAGCTGCAGCAGGTTTCCATGCAGAGGGGTCCCACCTTAAAGTAAAGGCATGAGTAAGAACATGAGGACATTTTCTGCTATTCTCTTCTTCAAGCATGTGGTATCTTTTACCAGAGCCTATAGCACCATATCAATGAATAAAGGATGACATTTCTCCAGAGGAAGTGGCAACTGTGCCTCCCCCAGGAAATTGTAGAAGAAGGGAAAATCCAATACATGTGAAACAAAAATACAGGTAACTGAAAACATGCAGCTCAAGCCACAAGAATATATGATGAATAGAAGAGGGAAAAGAAAGGTCAGCAGTTATTAACGACTGTTGGCCATAGATACCTCCAAAACACATTTGAACTGGTCAGGCACAGAGCTTCAGAAACATGGCTTTACTGCATCCATATGGGTGCTGGCAGATGTCGAGCCAGACATGGTGTTTCTTGCCTACAGCATAGTTAATCATAAACCCAACTAATTAAAAGCTGGAGATTAACCACTACTACTCTGCTACTGACTCATAGGAGTCCTCTTTTCTTCCCTCACATTATTTTCCAGAAATGCTACAAGGTCACTGCTTTTGCATCATCTTTTTTTCTTCTTTTTTTTCTTTCTCTTTTTTTTTTTTTTTTTTTTTTTTTTCCTCCTTTTTGGCTTTGAGTAACCCGCAGACACACAACAAGGAGGGATCCCAGACTCTCAGGTGGTCTCTGTGAGTGACAGTAGAGAGCAAGGTGAGTCAAACTGAGAGAAGGGACCTGCTAGGATCACAAATGCAGAATATTTTCCTACTATAATGAAAAATCTCTAAGATAAACTGTAACACTATAAATAGCCATGTACACTATAAGGTTTTCACAGGAAAGCTCAGGCAGGTAGGCGTGCAAAGAACAAAGTAATACAACATCCTCTAGACTTGTCTTCAATGAAAAGTGGATTGGCAACACGCTAAATACTTTAGTCTGTTCTGAGGCCAGATCAGTGTTGAACTAGAGGCATAAGTTAACTGCTGATCAACAAGCTGTAACATTAAAGTCATGTCCATAAATGCTTCCTCTTTGTGGTGACCTTAAACCAAGTGCCCGGAGCAAAGCCTCAGCTCTGCAGAACTTTACAGAAAGCCAGAGCCAGAGGTGAACTTAGGGAAGCAGAGACATTCCTCCAAGGCAGGCATTTTGCCTTGCACACAAAGACGCTGCTGTGCTGGGGCTTTTTGCACTGCATTTTCCAGCAAGGAAGAGCGATGAGGAGTATGAAGCAGTCATTAGTGGCAAGAATCGTTGATGTTGCCACGTAGGCTTTTTTTTTAAAAAAAAAAAAAGGAAAAAAGAAAAAAGTAAGCAAAAAAGAAAAAACCTCCTACACATCCGAAGTGAATGCAGAATGAAATCATTGTAAGAGAGTGGTGTGAGATGCAGCCTCTTTCGATGAACAGCTCTAAAAGATTCAGGCTGAGTGGCTCATGCCCCATCTGCACTAAGCCTTCCCATCAATGAACACAAACCGGGCTACGTGAGCAACCCAATCTTCCAGTGTAACTTCATCGGGAAAGCACAGGCTTTATGGGAGCCACAATAACAACAGCATTTATCACTAACAACTACTCTGTACAACTGAGTTGCATGAAGCAACCTGGATAAGGGAGCGTTGTTTCTTTTCCTTTGCTCCGACTCAAAGCTGCCAGCAAACCTTTCCTTTTTTTCCTTTGCAACCTGGGATGCAAAGAGGGCTTATGGCAGGCAGCAGATGCAGGGCAGGAGGCAAAGAAGAAAGTCTAGAGAGAATAGTAAGAACAGGAAAATCAAGATGAAAAGCACTTGTAGTCTTTCACTCAAAGGCAATGACCCGTTTCTGGAAATCAGATGCATATCTCTGTATGTCTCCTGAAAGGAGTTACCATATGTTCTAAAAGTAGGATATAATATTTGAGCTGTAAAAGCCAAATCAGCTTGAGAAACAGACGGCATTACAATGCTTTAGCAGAACAAGCCCCACATAACAATATGCCAACAAACTCATTTTCTAGCATGGCACTAGGAAAATATTTGCAAAATCTGAAACCTATTCCCTAAATACAACATTTGATTCTTCCAGAAAAATGGAAAAAAAAGTGATATATATGCTAGTATTAGGGAATTTTGAGTAGCTATTCATATTCTTTGGTGGTTTTTGCTTGCTGTTCTCTGTAATTTAAGCGTCGATAGTGGGGTTTTGTGCTTTTTTTGAAACCTGACCTCAAACTCCTTCAGCAGTCAAGCTATGTCCTTGTTCTTCCTTGATTGCCGGAGGGACAAACTCCCATTGCCCAGCCAGGTCACCTCTGAATACTAATCACAGCATTAGAGTTTTTCACGCTGCCCTTACTGGCTCCCGGGCATATGTCAATATTAACAGCCTGATTTCCAAAGGTACCGAATACATAAAATCTAATGCTAAGAACCTGTGATGGTGGGGCCATAAACGCACAGTAAATGCAGACATTAGCAGAACTCTAGAATTTTGATGATGATTTTTTTTTTTTTTCCTCACAAGTATCTCTATCAGAAAATGTTTTTGGAAGAAACCAGCTAAAACCCATAATGTGCCCTTTCAAAGCTCTGTCCGAAGCACAAGCCAACTGACAGCCCGTTTTCCAGTTTGGCTGGATGATGCACACTCAGGTGCAGTGTGTCACAACAGAAAAGAATAATTTTTTTTTTTCTCTCCAATATAATAATTTACTGAGGTGTACAGGTTAATTTTCCAACTTGCTGTAACAATTTTCCAGAAACAAGATCTGCCAAGAAACAGAACCAGAAATAAGACTTGCAGTGGTCTCACTATAGCAAAGAAAGGTCCTGTTCCTACTACATTATTTTCAAAGAGCACACAATGAAGCTTAATCTGAGATGGACTTGCTTTTTACTTTTTTTTTTTCCTTTTTAAAATATATAATTATGCATTTGTGGACATACAGAAGAGACACCAAACCTCTAACATATAGGATGTAAAGAAAGAACACAGGCAACAACGCTTTGTGATTTAGAAAGCCAGGCTCTCAAAGCTGAAAATAATTATGAGCTAAATCTGTGGGGGAAAAAGCATTTAAACAGAAAAATGTGTATAACAGTTGGGAGCTGCTGAAGCACACTTTACAAGAGGCACAAGAAGCCACAAAAATTGAGTAAGAGGGTCACACTGGTTAAAAAAACCATCCCTGCTTATAGGGAAAATGCCTGCAGCTTTTTTTTAATTTCATGTTGTAGACAAAAGGAAAACAAGATCTAAGAAACTGGACTAGCTCTGGTTAATTATTCAAACTGCAAATATTTTTGTTGTACTTTTAGTCTACCATTGGAAGTATTTTCTGATGGCTGGAGGATATTCTTCATCCCTGGAAAATGTTACATCAAGACTGAATGTTTTTCTTGAAAAAAAATGTGCAACTTTAAAGAGAAATTGATTCAAACTAATTCTATAATGTCTTGAGCTATTACTTGAAAATCTAATTTAAAAAGACAGTGCTGATCAGGCAGGTAAAGGGCTCAGAAGAATGGGAGATCCAACAGCAATTTAGAAGAGTTCAGAGCAAAACGATGCAATGAGCTAAATCTTTTCAACTGCTCAGTTGACCAAGAAGCTACGCAAGTTCAGAGAACCTCACTGGTAAAAGGAAAGCAGTAATGTGCCAGTTCTGTTGTAAAAGCAATTCAATACACAGCATTATGGGCCTCCCTTTTGTGCAGAAAATGGAAAGGAAATTCTAAAATAAGATTTTGAAGCACTGGCAGAATAAATGAGTTGGCCAGAGCAAGCAAGAACTATGGCAGGCCTGTATGTTAAGAGTTTTAATAAAGTGCTACCACATCTTACTGGCAAAATTCGATTGTCAGCTAAAGTAAAATGAATGAGGGCAACGTTGCTGTAGCTGTACCACATAGAGTCACATAAAACAAAAACTCTCTGATTCTTGGGACTGTCTCTTCCACGGAGAGCAACCCTTCTCTTCTTTAACTGCCACATTAAAGGCCAGTCAATAACAGCAGCTAAAATATCAAAAAACTCACATTCAAAAACAAAACCCCAATGAACTTGGATAGCTTTTGTCTCCAACGTAAATTTAATACCTCCTATAAAGCAAGTTTGGCTATATATATATATATATATATATAATGTACATGAAAAAGCTTACTAGGGCCTGTAACAAATATCTTTTTTTTGCCTTGGTCACAAGGTCTAGTTTTCCTAATGTGTTTAGGAGTGCCTGTATCATGTTTCTGTCACCCTAACTTCTCCCCTCCCAAAGAAACAAATAAGAATATTACAAATGGGAAAAACCACATTTTCTTAAACAGGAAATAAATGTTTATATGTGGCATATAGCAAAATATATATTTCCAGAGACAATAGCTACAAGATTTAGACTTATTAGTGCAGGGCAGGAATTTTTAATGGAAAACGCATTCTGGGGGATAAGAATTTTAATTACCAAGAAACAGCATACAAATGGGTCCTTTAGATTTATAGCAGAGCAGTTCTGTAACAAAATCAAAAGGACATGGTCTCTTTTGGTGAAAAATAGAATATTGGAATAAAGAGAGAAAAACTCGATGCAGCCATATGGTGGGTTAGACATTTTCCATGGAATGCTTTTGATCACAAAATTGCATTTGTCATCATGAAGACATTCTGCAGGAACATGAAATTTCTGCAGAAAATCAGACATAGCTCTCACGGCACCTTTTCAGATGACACCTTAGTTTGCCAGGCTACCCTGATCCTGGCCATTGGTTCATGTTTCCAAGCTCAGTCCAGTCAAACCCTTCTGCCCACATGCCTCATCTCTCTCCCCTCCCTTAAAATCCTTCGAAAATCCATACTGCAGGAATAACAATTAGCACAATAGTCTGAAAGCGGTGGCTTACGAAAGGCTACTAATACCTGGGATAGATCTTCAGACTGCAAACCAAAAGGGAGCCAAAGCACTGGTTCAATTCTGAAAACAGCAAAAATTGGCAGAATGAAGTTTCACAGATTCTGGTTTGGTAGAAAAGGAAATAGAGGCTCTTTTGGCAAGTGATGCCTCCATTGTGTGAGCACATTATTTAGCTACAGGCATCTCACACAAAAACAATTAACTGGAAAATACAAGGCCAGAAGTGGTCAAAATAGCAGTTCCCCAGAATTCAAAGTGGAAAGAAACACTGGTTTAATTCCCACTACATTACTATTTCCAGCAGCAGTCTTGGTGGCTTTCTCGTATATCCATAATGGAGGGCTTTTGTGAAAGATTAACAGGAAAAGCAGAGATGAAATGTTTAATCGGGCTTTGCTGCTGGCTTTGGCTTCATGGATTTTTTGCGTTTTGCAGGATGCAAGCAGACCTGACCATGTTTTATGGCCATTTTTGCCTGGTAAGTATTGGCTCTCATGGTTCTAACCAATCTGCAATTCTGCCAGGAAATCTGCATGCTCAAGCATCAGCTTTACTATCATTGCCATTAAAACCAACAGCCGCTTTATTTTTTAAATTATTTTGCTAAGAGTCCTGATGATGCTAAAGACAACAAGAGATGTAATAGAAAACAATAAAAATCAGCATTACGTGTCCAAATGCTAATTCTTCATCCTTAACTTTTTACTCTTATTATTTTGAAGAGCCCTCCTTGTACTCTCTTAGTTTGCTAACAAACATTTTTCAGCCCCACTTAATCAAATGTGTTTGGATGGAGGTCTCTCACACTGATTCTGAAATGGAAAGCTCTAATCAGCTTAGCTTCAAATTCATTTTATGCTTCTCTCATTTTTGGGAGTACAAAGTCAAAGCTCTAGAAATCCTGCAAAGCTGAAAGACTTCTTCAGCAACACAGGTACACTGGAGCACCTTGTACTCTGTCTGCTACTAGAGGGGAAAAAATATTTTGGAGAGGTTGAGAGAAAGATCTAACAAGAGATGCAAGGAAAAACAGTATGGGCCTCGTATTTCTGCTGAGTGAATGTCACTGCAGTTTCTGCTCCTGTGTTACTCTGGGACTTTGGAAAGCTTTACCTCCACTCATTAAGTCATTGGGAGCTTTTCTGCTGACTTAAAAGGACTTTGGGTCAGGACCTCACAGCTTGGCAAGAAAAAGTGTCAGACAAATAGCATGCAAGAGGAATTGCTACTTATCAAAAGAGCGATCCAGACTAATGCACTGTTCCCACTTGAACACAGTCCCACTTTTAAAGTCTGAATCAGGGTTGATGAACAAAGGAGGAACTTTGGAAGACAGAGTTTATTTTTTTAATAAAGTGAGTTTTGAGCATAACACACAACAGGCATTCAGGAACCAGAGATGAACAGTTCACACAGAGAACACATATCCCAAGTCTCCAGACAGGAGCCTCACTGTTGTCCCCAACTTTGTGCCAGTCACACTTCCCTGCTAACAAGTGCCATGGTGAGGCTCCCGGTTCCCTAGAAATAAACTATGCTTCTGTTTCTGAGCAAGTCCACCTCGACTGGCCTGTTAAACATACCATCTTTGACACGTCACGGTTTCACACACTTCTGTTCTGCGAGCTTTAAAATTATATGCCTAAATATTAATTCCTTCGTCTAATTGTACATTCCTTTGGTTTTGGTCCTTCCTTTAAGACAGAGCCTGCTTGACAGTTAAGCTTTTATAAGAAGCTTAGGAGTCTGGCTCTTTCATGATACGCTGTTCCCCTGTTGCTGCTGCTCCACCTCTGCCCAGACCCAGAAGTTTCATTCAAACAAGGTACATACAAAGTTGCTATATAAACACCACGTATGCACAAGCCTACACCGCCAGCACATAAATGGCAGATGTGTCTACACAGGCTGACAATTGATTTACTCATAATTTGCAATCCCTTCCAAAGGAACTAGACTTCCTAGCAATCAATGAGAAAATAACCTTGTTAGCAAATAAGCCAAGGTTCTTTTAAATTAATCAGTTCTTTTTCATCCAAACAGTACAGATAATGAAAGAGATGATGACATTTTACATGACCTATAAAGAGTAGAGTTTCTATTTTAGGCTCCCCTTCATAAGGGTGCCAGGATGATTATGTTTTGTTTACTGGACAAAATAATCTCTTATTTGTTAAGGCTTGAATACGATTTTATACAGTATAAATTTTTATCTTCTATTGTCTTAATTATCATCTGGAGGGTTGAAACGAGATGATGGCACAGAACAAAATGAATATTAATGTGTTCTATCTGCAATTTCAAGAGAAAGGACTTGGAGCTTTCTTTTGCTCATGTGCTCACCATGCTGCATCAGACTAGTGAATTATATCCCATTTAGCTGTTACTGTTTCTCCAAGTAGCATGAAGACAACAGACATCAGCCTTCTGCAGACTGCCTGCATTTCCAGTGTTCAAATACACAACCTCTTCCTCTAATTTCTTTTTAGCATCATTTGCTAAAAAGTTTTAAAGTGTCTCCTGCTTAGAATGGCGTGCAAGGCCACACTACTGTTTTCAAAGCTCTTTATAAGATGTCTTTATCACCTACAGCATGTTCTCATGTCAGTGTGAAGGTGCAGGCAGCAGGAGCCTGCCTTTCCTCTCATCTAACTCATCTGCATCCTAATATCTAGTGAATTCAGTATTCAGGGAAAAAAAGTGTATGCATTTTTTGATTTAGTTTTTTTAATAAAAACAAACCTAAGCAGATGGGATCTGAGGCTCCTCACAGCTCCAGTTTATAGGTTGAGGGGAGTGGAGGTTGCTTAAGGTTTGCAATGGTCTGTCCCAGAACCATTGCTTAAGGTTTGCAATGGTCTGTCCCAGAACCATTGCTTAAGGTTTGCAATGGTCTGTCCCAGAACCAGCCACCCCCATAACACCAGCACTTCACTCAGGGGCAGCAGAGCCCTTAGCCTTTCCTCCCATGGCCAGCAGCTCCTCTGGAGAACTCCACACTCCTTCTGCTCATCTCATACAAGCTTAAAACTCCAGGTCACCATCACCTGTGCAAGAGCTTATACACAAAATCCCTCCCCCTGTATTTCCAAATTGTTTAAACACACAACAGCATGTGCAGAAACATGAGTATCTTCTGTTTATTGGGTGACATAGGTCATTCATACCTGAGCAGCTACAAATAATGATCAGTATCTGTATACATGCAATGCTACCTGTTATAATCAAAGAATAAAGCCACTCAAAAATATCCATCTAAAATTACCAAAAAAACCCCACCCAAACCCACACCAAAAAAAAGGACAGAAAAAGAATGCAATTAACAGCCAAACAAAATATAATTGAGATTGCAGCTCAGCTGACTGAGGTAAACCGAGAGCAAAATATATCTGATTGATCAAAAAATAGTACCGAGCAGATTCGCATCTACTGAACAGAAGGGCTGAAGAACACAAACACTCCACTGTGATAGCTATAAATCATAATGAAATGATATAAAAAAAAGATAAGCCATTTTTTGCAAAGCATTCATGGCTATGACAATTCCTTTGCACAAAGTGAAAATAAAGTAAAAATTTGTCAAAATGCAAATACAACAGTGACCTATTGACGCAGGGTCAAAAAACAAAGGGGAAAACCAAGTTCAGGTCACAAGAGCTACAATTACTTCAGTGTTCTTACAACAACATTTCTCTCTTTACATTGTGATTTTCCATGAAAAGGTAAATCTAATGAATTCATTAACACAAAGAAAACCGAAACAGACATTATTGAAAAGGAAGTGAGAAATATGCATCTTATAATTTGAATTATGATTTCCTGCCAGAGAATGCCTTTATCTTTCAAGGCAAAAGAGCAAATCAATTTTGCAGAAGAATTTAATTGAGAAATACGGCACACAAAAGGGCTGCTTAAGTGCCTATCTCAGTGGAAGATACAAAGTAGAAATAAGTCCTCTGGACAAAAATGAGTATTGCACATCAAAAAAATGTTGCCAAGTGTCATTGCTCATCTGCGAAATATCAGGTTTAAATCTGTTTCTAAGGAAAGTCACATTGCTTCCACAATAAAAATGCAGTAACTTTTAAGTTACTACAGTTATGATACAATAAACATAAATACATCCAAGCCAAAGCAAAAGGGAATATTCGTATTTCATTTCAAAAGTCCCTGATCTGGTTAAGACATTGGTATTTTGACCACCAGGTTTAATTTTGAAAGGATTTGAGCAGCTTTACTGTCCAGCAGCCATGAATAATTCTGTGCTTCAATACTTTTTATAGAAGTACATGAAGCAGAGCACCACTGCCACACGCAAAGCACAAGCCTTTACTCTCACTAGCTTTATTACATGAGTAAATTAATGCAACCTAAACAAACTGTGGACTCCTCTCAACCCACCTGACTTTGTGCTATATAACGTATATATACACATACAATATTTTTCTGAAATACTGCAGTTTCCGTAAGCAACACAACAAATTGTTTTGATCTTCTTATGAAGAGAAGACAAATAAATTATTTGCTCTGTGCCCAACAGCATATATGCAACAGAAGGTTTTGAACACTTCTACATCCCTTCAACAATCTGTTTCAATAAGAATTCACCTTTTACTTCAGCCTGATAGCTTTAAGAAAAAATTGTTCAATACTACAAGCAATACAGCTCATACAACAGAAAGAATTGCTAATACCAGAAGATTGACTTGACTTGGATGATAACAAAGAACTAACTTGGGGCTGTTAAATGCAGACATACAAACATACACAAAACTATGAACTCACTATTAAGGATCATTTTATTCCCTCATTAAAGAACGCAAAATGGGCAAGAGAACTACAAGTGTTCAAGGGGAAGACAGAAAAAGATACTTGACAGGTTTCAGTTCAGTAGTTCTATCAGCTATTCCAGGAACTTATTAATGTCAAAAGACTTCTATCTGCATAAGCTAGAGAAGAATCAGAGCAACAGTGTAAGCTGCCTGCATTAAAGACAGCAGCCTGCTGTGGTTGTCAGTGCTATGATATCATACATCTCTAGATGGTGTCTTCTACTACTTTTTCCTCCTAATTCCTCACAATGGATTTTCTCCTCTTTTGCATTTTACAGCTTAAAACTCTGTAAAGCTTGCCAGCTCTACCTTGGTTTTTCCTTCCTCGTAAATCATTAGAAATGACTGAAAGAGTTCTGTGCAAACGAACTCATCGTCATCCCTTCATCTCCCATTAAACGCCATATAGAGTATTGTGTGCCCTGGAAATGAAAATTGTACCTAACATCCTCCTCTTCCAAGTCCTTCACTTAACCAAAGCTTCAGGCCTGATAATAAGCAAATTCCTGATTTTGCAATGGATTCTCAATTAAATATCACAGGAAACATTTTTGTAGTTATACTGCAAATATGGTATGTGTCACAATGTTGTGGGGGAACTGAAAACAGAAAAGATGAAAACAGCATGCCTTGTCATCACTTCCATAATTTCATTCAAAAAGTATTTCAGAAATTTTCATTGAGAAAATATTTCAAAAATATAAACCTGAATGGATGGGGTTTTAGGAAGATGAGGTTCTTTTTATTCAGTATCTACAGTCTAGACAAAGCAGAGTGGCAAGAAATGCTAATGGATAAACTCCTCAACTACGCTAAGGTCCTTCAGTGGTTCAAAGTTTGCCCTTTAGCCTGCTGCTTTTTAGAAAGCTCCATATGACCAAGTGAGTGACTGCAATTCTTATGGACCCTTCCAGAACCACAAAGTCCCTTTTTACTGGTACGCTTCAAATATCATGGTTCTCTTGCCAATCCATGATAAAATGGTCCACAACTCAGAAAACATAATTATTGCTGTTTAAATATCCAGTTACTATAGAAAGATACAAGTGCATGATGATGAAGACAGACAATATTTAAATGAGAAGAACATCTAGTTGGGTGGGGTTTTTTACTACCTCCCCTCCCTTTTTTCTCCTTTCTTCTTTTTTTTTTTTTTTTCCTAAAAGACAGTAGATACTTTTCAAATACCCCAAATTAATTTTCCCGCTTTTCAATTTACTCTGCATGTCTTTTCTTTATGAAACCCTTCTGTCTGCTCAGATGAGAAGTTCAGTGAACTACCTGCCATTTTCAGAATCATTCACACAGTACCAAGCACCCTGAGATTTGTATATCAGTAGCAATATTCAGGATATAAATAGACAAGTATGTGTGTGCTACATGCACAACAGTTAGATCCTTTTCTTCTACTCGAGGATACAAACTTAATTTGGGGACAGATTCGTATTTGTTCTAATTTCTTCAAAACATAATCAGACATTTCAGATAATCATATATAATTAATATATAAAAAACAAATATAAAAATTTATAAATATATTATAAAATACAATACAAATAAAATACATATATAAAATATAATAATAAACATAATCAGATACTAACAAGGATATTAAGAAACCCAAATAACAACTACCATGCATCCTCATGTGACTGAGTGGAAACAGTTTAATTGTTCCATTACAGCCAGTACCAGACCCGATAGCCTGTTTGCTTTGCTGTACAGAACCTAAAATAAGCACAAAGAGCAGCAAATGTCAAGAGTCACTGTTATTATCATATGTAAAGTGCAGAACAAAATTATTTCCCATCAGTTCTGCAATGAAGAGAGCACAATTCTAGGATTACAGCTTTTGCGTTGAATAGCATCACTGAAATTTAAGTCAATTCAAAGTAGAGCCATCTAATAAAACAATGAAGAGAAAGCAAAAAAAAAGTCTCCCACACAGAACAGCAGACCATACAAAATGGCTGAGGTACAAAAGAAGAATGTGTTCCAGTGTTAAGGTCAGAGAAGGTGGTTAAACTGGCTAAAAAGCTTATATCCTTTTCATTGTAACTTATTCAAGAACATCTCAAGTTCCTTATTAGCTGCAGTAAAAATGCCACTAATAAAAGGTCGCAGAAAGTCACTAACACAAGTTTGAAATTTTTTTCACATTGTAGGATTCAAATCAGATCTGTTATTTCATTGATCAAAAAACCCCTGCAACACCACTATATTAAGCTCCCATTTTTTAAATATAGATGCCTGTATATCTTAACACATACTGTGGCTATAACCTGTTATGCAGTCATATCTGTAATGTCTTTGTGCACATTAGTGAAACATATTCTTATATGTAAAGGCAGGGAAGCACTCATGATTTTATATATGTAAAATATTGATTCAGAAGGACATGTGGAATGCATGCAGACAGAAGAGGAGGAAAAACCAGCCCACCTGAGGCCACCCAATTGCCTGACCCAAGTGCTCTTACCACTCTTGGCCTTGGAAGAGACATGGCAGAGAGCAGCAGGGCTACCAGCAGTTATAGAGAGCACTCAGTTAGGAACTGGTGGGGCCACAGATCAGTTCTAAAACAGTTTGTGAACACATTTTTCCATTTAGATTCCATCCTCTCAGTGTGGTTTTATCACACAGCACTATAACGATTCATTATGCTATAAATTATTTCAAGACCAAAGACTAGGCCTGTGCATTGAAATACACAGGGCAACCATGAAAATCTCAAAATCTGTCAACAAATGAAGCTCATTTGGAAGAAACTGAATACAAAGGGCAGCTATGAAACCAGACAGTGTAGAGCAGCAGGGAATTGGTGCTATGGCATGAACTTGAAAGTAACCATCAATTTAGCATTTTACGTGATTGAAAGCCGTACAAACCCAGGAGTCTCGAGGCCAAGCAGAGCTGTCTGCCTGGGACGGGAATCCAACCTGACCACATTGTTACCAGGTTCAGTCTGCAGCTAAATGGGAAAACATACAGAGCGGCACCAGCACCCTATGTCTGGTGAGGGAAGGGAATGAATTAAGGTACAGATTACATCTCTTTTTCTCACAACCTCAGGTTTTGCTTGGCTAGATAGCTAACTAAATAAAAGAAACCAGTGGCAAAGTAAAAAAAAACAAACAACAAAAAACAACAAAAAAGCAAACAAAAAAACCAACCCCCCCAAAAACAAACAAAAAAAACCCCCAAAAACCCTAGAAAAAACATCTTTTTAAGTGGAGCATACTAAAATACTACTATAACAGGCATTAAAATTGTCATTTTTCCCCTCTACATGACTGGGGATGATCACACTCCATCTGCCTCTATGATTAAGAGGGGATGACGGCACCACCCAGAAAATACAGCCAGAGATGCTCATTGCTATTGCAAAGTCAGTATTTCTGCCCCTTTATCTTTCTTAGCACACAGCTGTGAAGTTCTAGGCTGTTCACCTGCCTGGTGAAATGGTCACCCAAAACCATTTAGAGTTATCAAGAAATTGTATTTAATACACTGGTATTGCTATACTACTGTTAACCTGATTGATTGTGTAACTTTACATAATCTGAACATAAATAAACTAACAGAAATGCATGGCATTTTTACAGAAAAGCCATCCATCCCCTCTCCTTTGCTAGAACAAATTCAGCATCTTCTCAAAGTAAAACCAGGCCAAGACAGATCCAAACTCTTGATACTGATTCATAGCCTACTGCCTCAAGGACTTTTTTTACTTGTAACAACTTTCAACAAAACCTGCACCATTTTTTTTTTTCAGTAATGCAAACAGTCACCTTCTGGATTGCAAACGCTCAGTTTCCCACATTTCATTCACTTTATTGTAGGCAAGGGGCTTTGTCCTACTGAAGCATGGCTGAGAATGCTTTGGTTGTCATTCTAATTCACTACTAGTTGCAAGAGAAGAACCATTGTTTTTCCAAAACAAAAAGTAAAAAATACTTTATAGTTTCTGGGCAAGCAGGTTAAAGTTAGACTATAAAAGTATTGCTGCAATAGCATCCATTTACACTAGCAAAAGTACATGGGTTTCAATCTAGGCTGCTATTACACATACACTGGTATTCAATTTAGTATTCTTTTCATGACAGTTCTAAGTACATTTGATCTCTTTGATAGCTTCTTGGCAATACTCATTAGAGTCATTATCTACAAATCTTTTAATTTTTCTTTTAATACACATAAAATTATTGTGAAGCAGACTTAACTACTGTAAAGCCACTTGGAATAAGGAACTCAAATGTACTAATCTCTACAAATTCTACCTTCTGAATACAACATTCTGAACTACATACTGGGTGAAATAAAGATGACTAGGAACACATAGGTATTCTTGGTCAGTAGCAAAAAGTTATTTTTCCCTTTCCCTAGTAAAGATTTCACCTTAAACAAGCCAACAGGGATCTTCAGTCTGCATGTAACAATTAGGTTTGTTTAAATGTTCATTTCACAGAAGAATCACAGGCTATGAATGAATAACCTTCCATGCTGAATTTATTGGCAGTGTTTTGTTCAACAGTGACTTTTCTGGACCTCAAATCCAAGATTTTCACCACATATTTGCCATGTGATTAAAACTTTTTAAAGAAGCAAATGGTAGTATACCCCAGAAATTGCAAAGGCTTTAACGTCAATACAGCTTTAACAGCTGCATTATCGAACAGATCTACTTCTGACAGATTTGTTCTTCTGCAACCTGGAAAAAGGCAACAAAGTCAAGTTCTTGGGAAACCAAGACTAGACTCACATCCAAGTCACTGGACTATGCAATGACTCATTTTAAATTGTTTCCACTTAGCTTTACTCTTGGGTTTTGCTATGCGACACACTCTTTGATATTTGATGCTAACTATCAATTCAAATTAGATTATACCATAACAACAAAGTCTGGGAGACCCTGTCTCAGAAGACTTAGAAAAAACTACTACTTGATATACTTGAAGAATAAATAATATTCCAGTGCTTTGGAGAAGCTCATGATGGGAAGAGCAGAGCTGTCATCTGCTAGAGCAGAGATAAATTAACACAGCTCTGTCAGAGCGCTCAATATAGCACATTGTATTACATACAGTCTCAGGGTGTCTTAACAGCTTCTTGCTCTCCAAGAAGCTTATAGCTCAGCCCAAATTGCACACATATAATGCTTTATCCTATATAACGAAGTGATGTTACATTATTGACAAATGCAGAAAAAAAAAACCAAAAAAACCCAAACAAACAGGCTTTGGTTATGAAATATGCTAACCAAGAACCAAAAATTACTAAGCCCAAGCAAGACCAGAGAATAAACTTACTTCACATTCATGAAATGTTACCTCACATAGCAAGTGCAGAAACATCTTTAACAACTCTGCTAACATCTTGCCTTAAAAATCTCCAAACCTGCCCTTGGTCACCCTACCCAGATGCTCTCATGTGAAAAGAATCAAGGCTGGAGTCTAAGTACTGGTAGAGTGGAAAAGGTGAATTATGTGAATGAGAAAATCAAACCAGACATCAAACAGCATCAGTAGTTTAACTGACAAAGAACACTGTTGTTGTTGTATAGTGGTCTATGGGTAATAGCTGTTTACTAAAACTCAGACATCTTTGTTGATTTAATGAATTTTCACTGCTGTGAAGAAGTAAAGCTCCATATTAGAGCATACTTGCATCTGACTATGCTGCTGATTACACAGAAAAAACCTAACACTAATATTCGTCGAAGTGTGACATGAAATCTTCCTTTCAGCAAAAGCAGCAGTGTCATTCTGGGACACCCTCTGCAACAAAGCAACCCTATTTATATGTTGCATTAAAAGCACTGGAGGGTTAATTTTGCAGCTGTACCTGTGACTCCAGCTGTGCCCAAACTTACAGCGCAGCAGTGCCCAGGGATGCTCCTGTGCCCTGGGCCATGACTATCTATACGATTAAGCTGTTAGAAGGGTCCCTGGCGCAATTTTGGCCTGTGCCAACTATCATTTTCCCATGCAATCACAGGCACTGTTTGAGAGTTGGCACCATTTCCAGTCCTATGGGAATGTTTTGTAGGTTAAGAGACTTCTAATGTTATGCATGTGGGTCATTCTGTATCAGCGGGCCTCAGTGCCCACAACATTCACAGGCACATTTACAAGCACAAAGGTAACATCTAATACAATATTAATTGCAAGTAAACATTGGGGGAGGTAGGAGGGGTAGGGTGTCCCTTTTCCCCTCCCGACAAAAGTTCTTGAGACACTTCACAATGCTGAAAACTGAGGAGTTGTTTGTTTGTTTTTTTTAATAAATTCTGAGTTGATTCAATGATGGCAATTTCCAGTATTTATCTCTTGGAATGTCCCAGAAATTCAAGCTAAATAAACAAAAAGCTTGTATCATTCAAAGTGCTCTGCTAAATAGCTGCTGAAAACTTCAATGCTTTTGATTCAGAGAGCTTAAAGAAGCAAAGGCATTTATACTCTGAAGCTACGTTTGTAAATTGTTCAAGCATCATACCATGACAACAATCTTATAGGATAAAATAATCTTTAATAACAGGGAGAGTAAGTCTATATTCATGCTTCTTGCTTCTAACAAGCATCAAAGCTGTGCATGTGACTCAATAGTTGTCTCTAAGTACTAGATTTTGAGCCGTAATGCTGCAAACCCTTACATATGTGAGCAACTCGGCACAGACAAGCTGCCTCACATAACTATTTATTCGTTTGCTTTATCCCAGTCCTTCATGATACTCTTTATGGACGTATCTTACATCTTAATAGACCCTATTATTGTCAGTAGTGCTCCCTGCAGAAATCTGCCCAGGAGCAACTCGTGGGATCACAGCATATTCAGCCGCATTAAGCTGAGTAAAACCACTCTAGATGGAAAGAATTTCCAAATCCTGTGTTCTCCGGATGGACTGCACTCAGCTCAAGGGAATAATGAAGGAATACCTCTGAGCGTACATGAACACCACAGACAACGTGTAAGTGGACAAACACCGCAAGAATGGCAGAAGTCATTAGGTTCACTTCAGGTTGGTAAGCAGTCCCAGAGGAGTGACATGATGTGCACTAAATCACTTGCTGGCTTTGGCAGAACCCGAATCCCTAGCAAGTCCCTCGTCTTCTCTGCCATGGTGCTCCCAGGGCAGCGTGCCTTCCTCCTTAGCACCCTCCTCCAGGACACACCGTCTCCTCCAGACCACAGCCCAAACACTGAACTGGGCTCAACCTTGCCTGAAATAGGATCTAAATTTCCCCTCAGCTAAATTTCAGAATCTGGAAACTAGGCTGCTGCAGGGCTTTCAGTAGTGCTGTTGTTCCTGGAGAACAGAAACATCTTACAACAGAGGCAGCTACAGAAAAATCAAATGGCTTTTTTTGCAGCTTACCCATGAAAAGAATTGAACCACAGCAACAAAGAGAAGAACTTATTACCATGGTTATTGCTGCTATTTCTAGACAATGTGAATGGGCTTTTTAGGCTTTCATGAGAGAATTTACAGACTCTGGGGCAAGCACACTGTTAGTAATTGCAGTTGCATTCTGCCACTTGAGTATTTTTGGCAATTGAACTGTCAGAAACCATTTGATAGAAAAATGTCTCCACATCATTAGTGCCAGCAAGGAGGATATTATATGCCAAAGTATGAAGGGCAAAGTACTTCTGCTTTTACAGGCGAATCTTCTGTAGCTTATGGATTTCAAACCCCAAACCCCTTCCTGGCCCTTCACAGGACTAAGTTTTAGAGGTCGTCACATGTGCTACCAGGTCCTTCAGAGGGCTCTTTAGTTCTACACAGTAAAATATCAGTGCTCCCTATTCAAATCCAATTCCTGTTTTACCTGCCTCCCACCAAACAAGCAGAGTATTTCTTACATACCACAGCCTTCCCCAGCTGCAGTCTCTGTTCTCTCCTGTTTAGATCTCTTCCTACCACTAACAAAACATTTTAGTTTTCCAAACTGTGGTGCTCTGCAAAACCAACAGAAGCTGCAGGATGTTCAACACATTTGAAAACTGGATTACTAAAAAAGGAGGCTCCAGAAACACAGTGGAAAATTCTGGGCTGCAAAATTAGAAACTAAGTAAGTTCAGATGAATTTTATAGTCCTCGAGGATTCTTTTCAGATTTCAGTGTTTGCCCTTTTTCTTATGATCCTTATTAAAACAAATTATTTCCTATTTATTTTTTTAACTTAAAACATAGTAATTCCAACGTTCTGAAGTTTCTTCAGCTTGAACATTTGAGATGTTCCTCAACATTTAGGTACCAGCTCTTTTCAATTTAGAAGGTTCTAATTATACTGGAACCATAAGTACATTTGTCAAGATTTATGAATCAACAGCTCTCTACTCTGAGAAACTGGTTTTGATCAGAAAAAAAGAAACAGCCCGTCTTCATTTTACATACTGTTTGTTCAGTCCTTTCACCTCAGTCTTCCTTAATTTCTCATCTGCTGCATAGTTTGTGGACTAACAACAATTTTCTTTCAATGAGTGTGTGCATTCAGCAGTGAATTGTAGTTGTAATCAACCAGAAATGCATCAATTTTCATGTTTACTCTTGTAAGGTTGCAGATGGGGAAAATGGGTGTTTCAGTGGGTTGCTTATGCTACCAACTACTATATTTTCTAATAAAAAATCATGCAAGGGTAAGACAGCAATTTTGCCCACTTAAAATTAAAGTACATATATTATTAAATCAATTATACATTAACTAAAGTACCACTAAACTTTTAAGTAAGGCAGACAAAACAGTGATTGATTTTGCACCTGCACACCCTAGGAATTTGGGAAAGCAAGTGATATTAAAGTAAAATGAAAAGATATGCAAGATTTAAATGCTTCCAAGAAAGGGGATCTAGCCACTGGTGATTATACCTGCCACTGAACTGTGCATTACAACTTCCATCCATTTTCTGCTGACAGTGATTGAACACAAGGTCTCAGGCAGTAACGAAGTCAAGGAACTTCAGCAGTTAATTTAAATATATTTTAAACCAGAAAGGGTTTATACTGTCTTTATTGATCACTGAGGATAACACACAGTTCTTCCAAAGGAAAAATGCTGCCTTGTTGCCAGTGGGATGAACAACACTACTGTTTTGCCTTATCAGAGGATAATTTTTGCAAGAGGAACTAGCTAAACGAACCAGAACATGTAGATTTGACAGTCAGTTCTGCCTCAGACTTCTCGTACACAGTTAATCTCCTTCAGCATTAGTAAAATGGAGATAATACTATTTCCTCCAGATTCTGCCTGTCTGAGCTGGTGAGCTTTCAGAGGCAGATCTGCTCACCACTGATGTGCCATGTGTTCAGCACAGTTGTGCTCCAGCCCTTCTGGGAGGTGAAGCATGGCCAGGACATACTGTGGTGCTGCCTCCACCACTAACAGGCAATTCCCCATCCTCACTCCTGCCTAAAATGAAGGTATATTTGCTCAAGAGCTCTGTTCTGCTGTCTCCTACAGATGCTTTCAACATAAGAAAAATTTCATCTGCAAACTCCAAGGTAAGGAATGCTGCTGATTTTGCCTGGCCATCATTGAAGCACATGCCTGCACTCATTTGGTTGTGGGTTGGAGGGAGTGTGGCACCTCACCGAAAGTTTAAAGCAGACTGAGAAACAAGTGAAATCAAATATACAAATAAGCACAAAGGTAGGTGGTAAAACATTAAAGGGTTTTTACCTAGTATACTAAAACATGCAACAAAGACATACAATTAACATGTACATGGATACAATTAAGTTTGGGTTCTGGAAAACTAAAAAGACAAAATTAAAATGCACAGTGCTAGCTGCAAACTCTATCAAGATTATAATTTAAGGAGCAGTGGATTGAATCAAAATTCACAATTCACAGTTTCTTCCTAATCTATTTCAAAGTGAAATATTAATCAACAGAAATATTTCATTCCACCATTTATTTCTGTTTCTCAAAAAAAATAGACTTCATACCTCTCTCCTTTATTGCTTTGCAGAGCTGTAGGGCTCAGAAGTGCTCATTGCCAGATTACAGACTTTGCTTAGGCCTATGCTAAGCACCTTCAAAACCAGACTGTAAATCACCCTGAGTCTGAAACAGGAACAGAAATGAATTTGCCTATAAAAGCAAGGTACCTTCTGTACATTTCAGACCTCAAACTGCAAGTTAGGAAGTTACCCTGAAATTTTTCAAACCAAGATGAGATTGTGTCTTTGCTACAAAGCTTTATCTTTTCCCAGCTTAAATTTGTTAACTCAAAACCCAACATATGCAAAGCAGTTCGGACTACATTTTTGACTTCTTCCTCACCCTTAAAAATCTTTCTTAATTCACTTGTAAACAGCAGGGTTATCTTGGAAAATATACAGCGTAAGAGTGCTGGACACGTAGAGGGCAATATCCGACTTAAAAACAGGATTATCATGCTGAAGAGCTACCACTGAAATTCTCTTCTTTAAGGAGTATGGTTGCTACCTGACCATTTCTAAGCATTTTTTTAAAGAATTCCAAACTTTCCAGATCTCTACAGAAATTCTCTATAAACCAAAGGACAATTAAGCTCCATTAAAATCCCGGAACTCTTCCATTGTATGCTCATCATAAGATGCATAGCAATTGTCAAATTACATTTCATTTGAAGAAATGAGAGAAGAAAAAATTGCAAGATCTTTTTGATTATTTTATTAAGAGTTCTCTAGACTGATACACAATCAAATTCTTTCCTTTGTCAAAGTAAGATAAGCTATTTGTTGTTACCAAGCTCCAGAAAATGATGGGCAAGACAGAATTGCTACTGTTCCACACTTGCAGAGTGGATGCGGGGCTAATGTTGCGCAACCCTAGGCATGCTTGAAAGATAAACTGCAATTTTTAATGTACTGCCATCAAGTTTTCACTGAATACCCTCCTCAGACTCCAGAAACAAATGACTCTTTGTATGGGAGCCTTGTGATCAATCGGGATGACTGTTCTGTGGCTATTTCAGCTATGCTGGCTGTTTGCTTTGCTGAGTACATGGCTTTGAAGAAAATACATTTGTAACTAAGGAGAAATAGCTGATTAAGTACCCTCTCCCAAACTACCATGCCATTATTTATCTTGATAAACAGCCTCTCCAAGGAGTGAGAAACATGCCAGCCGTGCTTCCAGCACACAGCTCCCACATGCCTGGGCTCAGTGCCGTGCCTGCACCTCTGGACCCTGCCTCCTGGCTGCTATCTTCTATTGCTCCTCACCCACAGCCACTGACAACGAAGCCAAGAGCCCATCCTGTCAGACCTCTGCTGTGCCTCCTGCCACCAGAGCTAGGTAGGAGCAGAGAGGTTACAAATTGCCCACACTACATAAGCTTGTTTACAGGCTAAACACAATTAAGACAATGTCCAAAACCTGATGATGAATGCATACAGTCTATCTGAAAATCTAATTTCTGCATCTCAGCTCTGTCTTTCTGGCCAGACACCTGGAAACTCTTCCCTAAGGGGCATGCAATTGCCACCAGTGGGGCTGGCTGGCATTCCTGGCAGTACTGGTGTGAGAGAAACCAAATCACAGGCAACGGTCCAAGAAACCTCTGCCAGCACGCCTTCACCAGTCCCGTGCTGGTGCTTTCCCCAGCCTTGGTGCAAGACACAACCAAGCACATGGAAAGAGGTACAAACCAGCCACACTCCCTCAGGCTCACAACATCTCTAGCACTGTGCTATCAGAAACACTGTTAAAACAGAAGAGACCCCGCTTAAAAGAAGACTGCTCAAGAGATAATGGATCTGCCTTTCTTCCGCTTTTCAGGTCTCAGTTTCTGCCTCTTTCTCACTTAAGTACCTTTGGAAAAACTATTTCTGCCCTGCTGTCCACAGGCATTATGGAGGGTCATGGCAGTGCACAGGGATGATCTGCACAAACCTGGCCAGGTAACGGCCCTCCCAGCTGTGGCACAAAGGGCAGTAGTCACTAGGAAGGTGTCTTCCATTCCCTGTCATGTACAAACCACACTAATTAGGCAGAGCTGCAGCCCACAGGCAGCAGGCCCCTAGGTATTTGCTATGTGGGATATAAACAGTATTTTTTGCCATTTTCAGCCATCAGTGAGGATGTACTACACTCCGTGCTCTGCTTAGGGACCACTGCATCCAGCACAGCAGAAAAGTGTGAATAATACTTATTTAATGACATCACCTTCTTCCTCTGAGTTATTTATCTTGTCAGACTTGAGGCCAATTACTAACAAATTCTTTGACATGACAAATGTGCCACAGACTGTCACTCCTTCAAGTATAACTAAAAGTAGTGAACTAGCACATGAGGACGGGGCAATCAGCAGGAAAAAGCAGTCCCTGCTCTCAGCTCTGTGCTGTCAACAACAGCAGCCAAAGACAGCAGGCTCACTCTGCAAAAATCTCATCACAGCAGTCAGTTTCCAGACAGCCCACTAAAGTTAACTCAAGTTTATAGAGAAACTAACTCTTTTAATGACTAATTAAATGCTAAGCTGAACTGCTCAGCAATAAGCACACCATTTGGTGTATGTGAAACCACCAGAAAACCCAGTAAATCCCTATATATTCCAGTACCTCAAGCATAAAACATGATACTCTGCCTTTAAGTCACAGAACAAGGTTTGAAAAGACAACTGTTAACAGAAGAAACTGGATTTAACTTCCCATCGAATCCACTGCAAGTGACAGTAAGTGAAATTACCAAAAAGCTGCATACCCAGACAGCTACCACAGCTTAGCTGCTGAGCCATGGTCCCAAACCGAAGACTAGTATCAAGACAGGCAGATGCAACCCACCATGAAATGTTTACCTCCTATCACAGGAGAAACCAAGCTATAGCGCTTTTTGAAAACTAAGGCTGATGTTATGCCCATCAGAAGGAGCATGGGGACAGAGGTAAGTGCTTTAGAGAAATCCCACACTTGCTTCTGGAAAACTATTTGCAAAACAAATTGCTCATTCAGCATGAACAAAGATGGCAGGACCTGGCTTCACGCAACAGTCAAGCTGAATTGGCAGTGAGAGGTTCAGGTCTTGCTTTCCATCCCTCCCTGTCATGTCAAAACAGAGCACGAGATCAATGTTTTCAGTCCATACTCCATGTAGCCCCACAGTATGGAAGAAAACCAGCTCACTGCTACTGAGCTCCTCTGTGTGCAGGATTTATATTTCCACTCAAAAACTTTTAGGCATCCATAAATCAAGAGAGATTGGAAGCAAAAAAATATCCTTGAATTAGACCAATCCTCTAGTGTTTGTTAATTTAACTTCCAATTTCTCAGCTACTAGCCTAATTCAGAGACTGCCATCAAAAACACTATTTCATTTATCTGTCTTGCTTCAGATTTCTTAATGTACTTAACTACAATCTCTCACACACAGAGTGTGGTTTGGATAAATCCTGTAATCTAATCAATCAGCTAATTCCACTGCAAACCAAAGGGGGGGTGTGGGAAGGTAAATCCTAAAACTTTTCATTACATATTTCTCTCAAAAATAAATCACCACCTAATGGATTGCTAAATTCATGCACAAGTAAATTACCAGCAGATAATTAAGAATTAATAGCCTTCTGCAATCAGAGGTTGCTATTCATAATGAGCTGACTGAGAGATTAAGAAAGAAGGCTTTTTCTACAAAATAAATTGAAATACAAATGCTTCTGCACTACACTGTGTATGAAAAACTAATAAAGAATATCAGAAATGAAATCACATTTACTCATTCTCTCCATGGCATATGAGAATTTTAAAATTAACTGTAGCCTTATTTCCATATTTGTTTGCACTGCAACATTACAACCTTGTTGTTGTCAGCCTCAGCCACAAACACGGGGTGAATCTCTAATGCCAAAGAATGGCTTCAGTGGTTTCTCATTACAAATCTGTTATCTCTGATATCCAAGATGAGTTTGTACACAGAAAAAAAAGTGTGAAGCTTACCCATACAGTTTAAAGATAAACATATAGATAAACACAAAACATACAGCATAGCTCGTATTTCATATGAAAAAGATTATGAAGAAGCTAGCTAATGCACCTTTAAAGTTAATTGTGTCAGGGTTCCTCCACAAGATCCATGATCAAGACCTCCACACCGGACAGCAACACTGGTTAAGGCCTCTGGTACCCAGGCAGCTTTTCTGCATCAGCAAATACTGCCAACACCTCTACGAACTGCTGTTCCTCATAAACGTCAAAATTTGTTCAGCAAGGTACTGCATTTCAGTAGTTACGGCCTCTTAGAAAACACAAAACAAATCAGCTCAGCTGAAACATCTCTTTTGCAACAGTCTGGCACTGCCTCACACTTCCAGCTACAGAGTCTCACCTGGAGATCAGTAACTCCTTAATTAGCATCAATTTCATCCTCTGTGGACAAGTGAACACAGCTTAAGGGGTGGAAACCTCAACCTGCCTAAGCTGATCTAGTCAGCATGGCTGCCAAAAGCATCAGGCTCTCTCCTTGCACCTTCCAGCTTCCTGTGGTCCTTCCTTGCCTCAACACTTGCAACTGTGCGGGAATATCAAAGCAAGAGACAACAGCAATAAACCAAAGAGACGATATCTCAGTCAGATCAGGAAATTGAAACCATTTTCTCTGTAGACTATCCATTTTAAAACCACATTCAAAGATAGCAGCACAGTCATGCTTTTGGATGCCAACGTTCTCTAACACAAGACAGATCTAAAACCAAACTGGGAGATACTTTCAGACACTGTAGTATTATACTGATCTACGATATTCAGTAAATGCTCTCAAAAACAGGCTCATTTTTTTCCCCATAAGGCTGCAAGTCAGAGAAAACATTATTTTGCATTTACAGAGGATCATTAATGCTTTGTTTTACCCTGCTAAGGCTTCAGACTTGCAACCTTTCAGACTAAGATCAGGAAACAAGAGAAGTTAAAAATAAGAGCTTTAAGAAATAGGATTTTTTTCCTCCTGATTTTACTGGAAGACCATCAATATTGGATGAACTCCTTTAGATGTACTATGCCCACAGCCACTGAATACCAAATGCTACTGTAGCTCTGCTTCAAAGAGAATATTCTGTTGTAAGCTGAGTTTTAGCAAGGCCAGCTCCTGATCAGACTGCTGCCAAGATTCTTGCCAAAAAGCACATCCATGAAGGCCATGCTTCATTATCATGTGATGAATATTGCTACTCCACAAGCCAGCATTCATAAGGCAAAAGTACATGAAAGCACTAAATGCCACAGAATACAGAAAAGACAAAAGCTGTAACAATCAGAGAAAAAGCAGTCATTTGGTGTTACCAATGGTAAAGGATAGGTTTTATCCGTAATTTGGCATTCTTCTTAGAAGATGCTTGCATGTGGCTATGGACAGCCCAGGAGCATAGTTTACAAAGAAGAGAAAAAAATCCAAAACCCAACAAACACTTCAGCTCTGTGTTGGTAACCACTGGACCATAAGCTTGTGGAGAAGTAGGGGAGACCGCATGCAGCACAGACAACAATTCTGTCTCAATTTGTTAATTAGATCCAGAACCAGAATTAGAAAGGCAATTCTTATGATTGACCAGTACAAAACTTCCTATCATACAAAATTTTGGGGGGTGGGAGCCGAAGGAATTTCAAAAATTTCCCCTTTTCTGTGTAATCTGAGATTTCTAGTTTCTACAGTTGCAAAATAGACTTATGTGTGCATCAATGCACTGTTGCTCTGGGAAATCAGCCTTAAAGGAACTGTCTCCAAACAAAGAGCAGCAAAGAGAAAACACTATCCAGTCTCAGTAAGCTCAAAGCATGCTCAATCTGCCCAGGCCCACCAAGATGTTAAGGGCATCGAGAAAGATGTATACTTCCCTGGATATTTTTGCTCATCTCTACCTATTTACCTGAAACAGATTACTTTATTGATCCACTTTAGGAACAGGTCTTTAAATCACTATTTGAACCACAGAAATTAAGATTTCCTTTGTCTCTGCAATTTATCTCCAGTCCAGAAAACAGCTGAGTTATTGCAGCCCACCAAACCGACTGTCTAGACCAGCACACTGTGGCACTGCAAACCTTGTAGCTTGCCCTGGAAGTTTTTACATTTCTTCTACAGCAAATAGCCAGAGATGTTCTTCCATATGAAAATTCTGAGATTATTGCCTAAAAAATTTAGTTGGTGCAAACAGCTTCACTATTCCTCCTGTAAATTCGTGTCTCCTGCTCTTGCCTAGTTAGAGGAAGCAATCGATGGTTTGCATCCTCTTTCCCATCCATCTCCCACTACAATACAACAAAACTGTCAAATAAGATTTATTGCCATAAAATTATAAGAGCAATTCTAATCAATGCTTACTATGGAAATGTTAAAAGTGCAAATCCACTTTTCCCTTTTCTTTTGCATGGTGGTCCAGTGAGCAGCACATAAGAGTGGACCTCCGCAGAGCAGGCCTTTGCTTCAAGCTCTGCCCAGGCTACCTGGGTGATCCCCAGAAAGTTCCTGTGGTTCTGTGTCCTTCAAGATCCTTGTCTGAAATAATGATACTTTTTTCTGAGCACACTGATTATTTTAGTTTATTTTCCCTTTCATTCTATTATTTCCCTGATGCTCATGAGGAACCAAACACAAGGCAAGCAGAATGAGTAAGAAACCCTCTTCTTCCTCACCTCCTTCATGCATCTGAATCTCCAAACAAATGCCACCAAGGATTTTTGTGGTGGGGAGCTGCTGTGTGGTTTGTACAAATAGAAGCTTGACACACCTGCATAAAATGTTTAAGATCAACTCATGAAACTGGCATTTTATTGGCATTACAAGCTTGCTTCAGTTGCTTCAACTGGCCTTACTGCTATGCACCTAAATTATGCAGAAGACAGTTGTGAATTAATTGCGCATGAGACATCCTGTGGTATCTGCCTATGCATATAATTCTAACATAGAACAGCTTCCTAATGTACCATAAATATGAATTTCAGTTTTCCAGCAATATTTGTAAATATCTGCCAGCACATACTCTTAAGTAGTCTTTTGAAAAAGAATAAAAACCTAACAACAACAATACTAACAGAAATTTAATGTACTAGTATACTAAGGATTTCCACAAAGCTTTGCTAAGAACGTATCTCATGCCGGTACCACAGTCTCCATCCCAGTGCCTTAAACACATAATGCCCTCACTGGGACTACACACACCGCACTGGTGAGATAGAAGATCACAGGCCCTCAAGCATGCAGTCAAATGCACAGCAGTGGAAGTGCTGAAACTTCAGGGACGAAATCACAATATCAGTAAAAACTGCCCTGAGACCTTCAAAAAACCCTGTTGTGTGAATTTAACTTCTTGATTTTTTTGAAGCCTAAAGTAAACTATCTGTTGTATTTCCAAGCCATGCTAATATGTTTCCCATGAGGTCACCATATGAGATAACCAGTAAGGGTAAACTACTTTCATGTCCTGGAGTCCCTCGTAAACTGTTTCTATGAATCCATCTCTAGAACAAAAAGTCAATATGCAGCTGGTTTTCTGCCCACTGCACCCCTCATCACTCGTTTGCTATTTACTTTATTTTTAATTAAAAAGACATATAGTCCCTTCAAGGGCACTAAAACAGAACAACTGTTTAGAAAAATCAATACAGGCAGGGTTGTGGCTCCCTATAGTAAGCTTAATTGTTGACAGCAGATCTGCAGCAAAACAGACAAGAGTATGACGAGATCCCCAGTGCTTCAGCACAACCCACTCCAGGCACCCCAGCAATCCCTCTGTTGAGTTGCACCGTTTCCAGCGGCCTTTGCTCCAGCCCTGTAAGCTCTCCCACCGAAGAGCTTGGACCAAGAAAGTTAAGAGAATTTGGCAGTCACTATATAGTAATAAGATACTGAAGCACTACTCTAAGAAGCTGGAAACGTGGCAAACTGTGCTGATTATAGACCTGGCTGGCCAGAACATCCAGTTGGAGATGGAGAGAGTAAGGAGGAGGGAAGAAACAAGCAAACATCACTGTTAGCTGACAATCCCCAGCCCTTTTATGTGGGCTCCTCTGAAGAGTTCAACAGTGCTTCTTACTAGGAATGAAAATTTGGCTGGTTTTGGGTAAAAGGAGGGGCAAACAAAGTCTCTGTTATTCATGAGACAAATACTAGTGAGACATTTTGCTGTAAAGGGTAGACCAATACATTTGGCTCACCCTAAAGCTTTCACTCCTAAACGAAGGCAACTTTAGGGTTGGTTTTTGGTATCTGACTTCAAGAAAAACATGTAACTAAGCCTCAAAATTCAGTGCTAAGCATATTCACTTTTTGCTGCTTCATCTTCAGACTCAGAGCAACTTCCCCAGTTTGCTGAACTCAACAGATGACCAATACCTCACCCAATCAATGTACAGTGTGGTTCAATAGCTGGCCTAGGTGGAAGGAACAGGGCGACTGCAACATGCCTAGCAGGACATAGTCCACATTTCTCTCCTTTGGGCATCTCTAATTAATTTGAATAATTAACTATTAAAGCTAGCATAAACACAATTTTGCTGCAGTACCCTCCCTCAGTTCCTCCAAAATCAAGAGAGCGTGTTTCTGAACTCATAGAACAAATTAAGACTTTTTAAAATTAACGTGATTGCTAGGGATTGGGTACTTCAATATCTCTCTTCTAAAACCCATCTTTAGTTTTCCAGAATATTTTTAATTAATTCCTGTGATAGAGATAAAAATGCATCTACGGAGTAGAACTTGGAAAGCACTTGCAAATAAGCTGAATTACAATAAAATACATCAGGCTCCATCAGCAATTTGTTCTCACAGCTGCATTAAGTTACAAGACCCTGAGAATATTATCTAACTACTCACATTGAAAGGAGTAACAACATGTTTATTTTGATGTTTTCTTCATTCACCTACATATGGAAAAAAGCAGGTCTGACATAACTGCAATGCAAGGATAACACTGAATTTTAAATTCAGACACTTGGCATTAGCTCAAGAAATGAGTGAGACTTGGAGAAAAACATTTAATTTGAACCTACATGTCTCCCTTCTGGAACCAAAAGTGATTCTAACTGTATTTCCCTGGCTTATTATTTACACATGTACAAGTCTTCTCTCACATACTTTTTGTGTCCAAGTATGTCTTCAGACATCTGGATACAAATTAAAAGTTTCTTTATTTTAATGAATTTGAAAGGTTGAGAAGAGTGTTCCGATTTCATAAGCCTGCACTGGATGGAAGGTATTTATGCCTTGAAAAATGACTAGTTAGAAAGGAAATAAATGGTGCATGCCATGAATATGGTAGATAAACCCTTCCAAATACTGTCTACAGTCAAGCACCAGCATCTCAGCACTAAAGATGAGTCTTTGAGATTATGCACATATCCCAAAGTCCAAAAATACGTGCAATGGGCCTGCATCATAATAGGCATTCTGACTCTACTAACTACTGTAAATGACATAGCAAAATTAAATTTCATTGCAACTCACTTGATCAATCAAGTGGAAGTAGCAATACTTTTAATGTTTGCAAAACCCATCAGCAGACTGCAAGCAAAATGTCTTAGCATTTGCCTTGCCTACATAAAGAGATTTTTTTTTTTAAACTGCAAATATAGGAAGACTTTATATGACATATCCAAAATGTTTATTCCTAAGACAGTATAAAACTTGTTTGTAGCAATTACTAACCCCACCAAGAGAGGCCTGCAAAGAATTCTAACAACTCAAGACAGCCTACTAAAATACTGAAGAAACCCAAGTAATATCTTCCAAACATGTAAAAAGCAATACAATGCCTCACTGAGAAACATTCACACAGGAAACAGTAATGAGATACAGCAGCAAATCCTGATGCAATCATAATTATATGGGTCACAAATGAAAAAAACCTGACCGCCAGTACACAGCAAGTACAGTAGCTTTGGAAGGATTATAAGCAAAGGCCAAATTAAGGCCTTAACAGCACAACTCAAGTTTCTCATGTAGATGAGACACAAAAAACATTCTGTTGGTCCCCACAATGGACCATGAAGGCCAGTACAACTGCTGGTACATGCTTTACCCAGCTGCCTCCCTCAACCACAAGCAGGGCATCCCTCCTGCATGCAGCACAAGACAGCAAGGAGAGGTGTCAGTGTTGGCTGGATAAATTGATTGTGAGTACTCAGGAGGGTGAAGTTGTGGTTTTGCTGTCAATCCTGCACCCTGTATGGCGAGTATGGAGCCATTCGTGGTGGGTACCACCACCAGCCTAGCAGGCCAAGGGGAGGAAAGCCGCAAGGACATCACTCCTTCGATACCTCCAGTTTGATGGATGAGAGAAATTAAAACTCGCAAAACTAAGTCACACTTGTACAGTGCCACATCCATACGCTTTATATATTAATACATGATGAAAGTAATAAAAATAAGGTATAATTAAAACAGGGGAGAGTGCAGTAAACGTTTTTAAAGCACAATGAACTTGCACAGTTTCTTGCCAAACCAAACACTTGAGGTTCATCTATTTTTTTTCCCCTTCAAGCTGCCCTTCCTTTCACCTTGCCTTTTATGAGGCCCCATTTAGAAAGGTGATCCCTGAACTCACAGACTTAGTCTTTCACAAAGCTCAGAGGCAGAGTGGTTCACTCGAGTGCAGGTCATCAATTCTGGAAAGAGACCTCTATGTCTGGATTCGAAAGGGAAGTTGCTAAACATCTTTCCAAAAACAACACACTTTAAAATGTGTGGATTAAAAGGAGCTAGCCTGTGCTGCCAGCTCAAGGGGAAAATAAGAGCCCTGACTTAGCAGTTTAGAGCACATTAATGTAAAAGCCACAAGGAAATATTTCGCTTGCATGCATAGCCGGGACATGAACATAGGCATAGTTTGTGCTTTTTCACTTGTGGTTAGGAGGCTTGTGGAACTCAAATAGCCAACTAAGATGTTACTTTACATAGCTGCTCTCCAGTACTGCTGCCTATCCATTGTATGGGTAGCTTCAGGCTGATGCCAGACAAAAAAATAAGATCAATGCTTGGTAAATAATTTAAACGTGCAGCCATCAAAGTGGCCGCGTGCATCCCCAGAAGGAGCTTACTCAGACAACAAGGGGAGAAAATCCTTACTGACCAAAAGCAATTTGAGATTTCTTGCAGTCTTTTAATCTGGTCAGCCAGCAAACTGGGAAACCTGCTCTGATGTGCATTTCAGCTACATTTGCACGTCCTTTTATTGTGGAAAATCAAGTAGATTCAATGTTGACATTTAGAAGTAATACAGAACATTTGCCCTTTTAAATTTTCTAACAGTCATGGATAGGACATTTTGGATAAGTAGTCTATGCCTAGGAGTTCCACTTAAATTACAAGTGACTGGGAAGCGTTATATCTGAAACATGGAAGAATCTTGAAGTGACATCCGGAGATCTGAATCGGAGACTATGCAAGTTAGCTGAACCCCTTAAAGTGGCACCTCCTGAAATATTGGACCACACGCTGTTATCATTTACATTCTTTCTGAGCTGACTTGAGTGGCACTACACCTAATTTACTCACATTTGAGGCGCGAACCGAGACCAGTTTTATAAGACATTCTTAACTTAAAAGTTAAGTTTCAGCCATTCACTCCTGGGATATGGTTACAGTCATTATTTTCTTAAAGTCTTTCTATTATAATCACTACATTGGCACAGCTCAGAAAATAGTCCTAACCACAAGTCACAAAGATAGAAGCTACTCCAAATGTGTTTGATTTATTTTGAATATGTTATTTCAGACTGCAGACAGAGAACAGACCCAGGCAATTACAGAGTTAATAGAAAATAACTTATGAACCCAGACTGTTAGCCTGCAAGTCAAGATAGTCGTATCTCCACATAATCATTTGAGGAACATCATGCTGAAGGCCACCATCTACGTCAAATCCAATCTCCTGAAATTGCAGGTAACCATGAAAAAAGACATTTTGCCTGCAAAAGCCCACAAAATATATCCTTCCTCACTATTACTCAGCACAGCAAAACTTCTAACAAATGTCACCCAATTAGTGGCACAGGGCTGGCCACAAACTGTTTAGCATGCCAGATGAAGAACATGGAAAGGTCGAAGGCGATGTGAACATTTGGTTCCTGCAGTTTCAGGGAAGCTTGAGTTGGTTAAATAACAAAACTGATTCTAAAGCTCCTAGAAAGGTAGGCTCTCGCCACCTGCTATAAAAACGTGTATAGGGCAGTCTCAATTCAGGAAGAAAATCAAGAACTGAGACAAGTTCTCCTTAAACCTTAAAATATGTAAAATTAAGCTTATTTGTAATTCATTGCAGTCTTTTGAAAATCAAATGTTTTCTATCATTTAATGCATACTCTTTTTCATGCGTTTGACTTACCCCCAAAAAATCTTACAGAAATCTTTCTTAACACTCCCCTTGCACAGCACGTACATGTTATGCAAAGCCCTGGTTTAGCTACACGCAGCCAAACTCTACCAGAGAGTACCAAAAGCTGCACCAAACACCAGCTGCTGCAGTATCTTCTGTTAGATAAATATACAACAAACAAAACAGGCCAAACAATCGTAATATGACAAGAACTTGATAGTTCCTTGTCCCCAGTTTGGAAACCTGATCATAAACCTGGGCACCTGAGCTCTCTTTTCTTTACTACCAAATGACTGAACTTGTTGGACTTGGCATTTTTAACTTTAAATTTTTATTAACTTAAGTGTTCCTTGCCAAGACTGGAAAAAGAAGACTTCTTGTTGAAGCTTAGTATTTGAGATCGGTATGCACTCCTTAGGCTTATTTGACAGGCTAGAGCCAAACTGATATCAGTCTTCAGTCTTCTGGGAAACATGGACCTCTGGGGAGGATGAATGCTGGCAAATCCGAAAGACTTTGTTCGACTATTAATACTGCATTTTTGAATGCCAAGAGAGTAAGCATCATTAACTTGCCAAAATTCCAAATGCATTGTAGTAATCTGAAAATGGGATCACAGAACTAATAAAATGGTGAGAATTATTTTGATCTGCAAATAAATGTGAGGCAACAATTCTGAAAAGAAAGCCATGTTTAAGTTTCTAAGGGCTGATCTCTTTAAAGTAAAAGTCAGTCATTTAAAATTAAGGCTCAAATACAGTTCAGTAACTAGAGTGTCAGGATTTTGATTCTGCAGGGACAACATTGATGATGTTTTAATTAAGCCCTCTGCTAATCCTCAAGTCTTGAGTCTTAGTCTGTCTAATTCATTTGGAGAAGGGTGATGTATTTCAACAAGGAATGTCACGCATCAATTTTAGATACTGGTCAGATTACATAGCTTTATTTTTTGTTGAAAGCAGGTTATATTTTTGCTGGTTTTCAGTTATTTTAGTAAGAATTGTTACCACACCCTAAGAAACACAGAAAACCAAATTTTGCCAAGTTACCAATATTTTTCTTCTCTTTGTTGCTGAAAAAGCAATGAAATTACAAAGTTGCTATTAGAAATTTGGCAGCTATTGTCCTTGTCAGCCTTCCTTGGCTGCAATATATTTAGCATCATTCAAACAGCTTGCAAGAACCTGCCTAAGTCCAGAAAACAGCTCCCTCTGAGAGAGCTGATTTTCCACAATTACAATGAAGTTTTCATGCCCATGAAGTCAGTTTGACCAAGTCAACCTCCTGAAATGTAACTTAAATCTACAGAGGAAAAATACAGATAATCTGTATTAAACACAGAGGGAAATTGTATTTAATCTTGTTTGGCCACCCTTTGATGTAAAGATCACTTGTTTAAAAGTCATAGTCAGCAATGCCCAAGCATCCCCCATATAGAAGAACTGCTTTGAGGACCAGGAAGCATATTACTAATGCAGCTGATCATCTTTCATTAAAGAACTGTGTGTACTGAGAATGAGAGAGAGAAAGGTACATCCAGAGACAGAGCAACCTCAGAAAAGGAAAAGAAGATCCATCAGTCTCTTTCATTACTTTCTTTTCATCTCTTGCTCAAACCTGCCACTTCTTGAGACTAGCCTACCTCCTGTGCATACGCACGCACCCAGAGCTGAAGAAAGACTGATTTTCCTCCTGTTTCATCCTTTAGAAAACCAGAATGAACGCTGAGAAACACTAACACAGCAATTCCTGTGAACAAGGTTGTAATCCATGTTGCCCCCTCCAGCAATCAGAGGCAACTGTCTCTCCTTCCAACAACAGTTTTGCAACTCCTACTACATGTATCTCTACCTCAAAACCAAATAATTGACACTAGACATGAAGCTTTAAATCCAACCACCACAGAAGTGAGGTATGCTCAAGTATTCCTGCTGTACCACCTGAGGATGCATATTGAGCATGATTTGGAGGAAAGACAGGCATGTTGCAGATCTGCTGTGGAAGGCAGGAGTCAGAGAGGTGACCTTAGCAATAACAGGGAAAATTGTTTCAGGGACTGGTGAGATACTTAGTGAGGCAGGATCACATTGCATGTAGGGAGACTTCTGCGGTACCTGGATGCTGGTCAAGAAGCCTGAAGGCAAAGGTGATGAGAGATGATGGAGGGAGACAGAAAAACTAAGAAAACATAGGACATCATCAATGATGAATTTGGGATACAGTTTTATGGGAAGTCTAGGGAGGCCTGGAGAAAGACCACGGTGACCTGTATGCACAGTCCCACAAGCTGCACTGGTAAGCATCCCTCCTATCATCCTCCTGTTTTGGGGTTTGGGTTTTGTTTTCCTCCCCTCTTAAAAAAAAAAAAAAAAAAAAAAAAATCAACCAAAACTTTTGATACACAGTTAAATTTCAAGCAAATAGCATGGTTTCAGAGCTCCAGATGGTGCAGTGTGTGGTAGGAATTTGGCTTCTGCCCCTGCACAAGAGCCAGCAGACCCCTCTCCGTCTGACAGGCTCTGCTCAAGCTAAGTGGGACAAGACGTTTCAATTGAAGCAGTGAAGAAGAGGCAGGTCTGAGAAACAGACCTGTAGCACCCCTTGATCAGTAGATTTTACACAAAGCAGACCTGGATAAATCTACACCGGTAAGTTATAGATTGTAGGCATTGAATTCAGCCATGTCTCATAGCAGTAACAAACGATTACAGTGCAAAGTCAACAATATCGACAATTACTGCTGTGCATGAATTTCAAGACCTCTGCTGTGTAATCTGGGGGTTACTGGTGCAGAGGAAGGACAATGTGTGCAAAAGAATTTTGTATATAGTTTTAACAAAACCAATTTCAATCCTTACCACCATTTTTTTTACCAGAAAATAAAACTGCTTCAATGCAAAATTTGAATGAGTTTGTAAAACTTAATTCTTCTCTGACCTGGCATTTAAGTCCATGACATTATTTAGATGTATCTGGCAGGAGAATCCAAGTTCAATTTTACTGTGTATTTGTTATTATTTTTATCACAACCTTTCCTGTATAATGCAAAAATCTTCTAAAAACTCCAGCAGTGAGTCCAGTTCAGCTAATGTAAATATGTAACACGTTTGCCTTGTTTTCCCCCTCTAAATCCTTCAGGTTTATTGCTGCCTTGAGACCAATCTACTAAAGATTGATATTACATTCCAGCTTGATGGAAGCTGCTCTTTAGGCATCCATGATTTCTGTGTCTCCTAGTTTCTCATTGGCAGAACTTGCGGTTTGCTGTGACCACTGTGACTGCCATAGGTTACTCAACTCCTAGTTTAATGCAATATCGCCCTCTTATTTCTCTTTCCCTCTCCACTTTTGCACAGGCATCAAAGCTGCAGTCATCACCATGGAAACTAGCTGGAGATTAAAAAAAAAAAACAAAAAAACAAAAAAACCAAAAACCAAAACAACAAAGAAAACCCGAAAAACCTAACCACACAACACAAAAAGAACATGCCTCATCCAAAGCTAGTGCACTGCCACCCACTGGGTACTTGTGTTACAGTCTTGAAGCACAAAGCAACCCCGCTCCATGCAAGCAAGTAAGCACTCACTGCAGCAGCCTGCGTTCAGACCCAAATTTATCCATTCGTGTCAATTATTCTCTCATCACACGGCTGTATTTGCTCTTAGTGCCAAGATCACCCTGGTGAAATTCAAGGTTAATACACCCAGCCTCTCTTTGCTACCTTTACAACATAAGAATCTCTTGTTTTCATTCAAGTTTAATAAGTAACATACTCTGCAATTCCAGAGGGAGCTGAAGCTTTGGGCTTTATCAGGGACCAGGACATCAACTTATAGCTTCTTCCTATGAGGTATGAAACACCCAAGAGGATTTGGGATTTTAGAGAACTGCCTTTTGTTGATCCATAATGCTTCATTACTGGCCAAGAGTAACTAATATCAGATTTTACTTTAGGAAGATCTCCATGGTGATCTGAGCCTGCTGACATCAGCTGGGTTTTTTTGGGGTGGATGTAAGAACAAAAAAAGATAGCCTAATTAAAGGGGAAAAGACCTCACAAAATTGGATAAAGGACTGAACTCATACATGCTCCAGTTCAGTTCAGTCCCCCAGACAGAGGCAAAACACTGAAAAAATCCTCTCTAATGTAGTTTATGTTGTTAAAATCATTAAAAAAAACCAACACCCTTGATTTTATAGCATGCTCTATCATTCACTGAAAAAATAAAGGAGATGAGCTGATGGGGAGAAAAGCAAAACCAAAATGTAAAAAAGAGGAAAAAACATCCATAAATCCCTAAATCCAAAAGAACCACAGTAATTTTTACAGGGGTTTAAGAGAGATTTTTCAGACCTGCTGCAGTATTGCATATCGGCTCTCTAGCACAAATCTTTAAAATGAAAAAGGGAGAAAAAAAAGGAAAGGTATTCAGATCTGATTTGTTCTCTTTCTATATGTTCCAACAACTTACATTTCAAAATACCTTTTTAATCAAGTAAACTGCTAAGATTTTCACAAATTTGGAAGGGTATTTTTCAATTTCATCTCATGTTGCTGAAAATTATTGAATGTTTGTTCCCTGCATGACTATTTTTTCCTCCTCTTTCTTTTAATAGGTTTTACAAATACATCCACACACTTATATCAAACAGACACTCCAGAAATGAAATAGATTTTGTACTTTATCAGGCATAATCCAAGCAAGAAAATAATTTAAAGTAGCAAGTAATTACACCAATGAAATATTTATGGAAGCTGATTACACCAAAATACTCATTTTTATCTCAGGATATTTGTGTTTTATATAAACATGCAAAAAAGCAAGTTTAGGAGTTATGCAAAGTTATAGTTCACTCCTTTTACAGATGAGAATATAGACAACAGTTTCCAGAGGGCTGACCAAATGCCAGCTACTGTTTGCAACAGTACTTATACTGGGGAGGTACAGCTATGAAAGAGCTGTCTTCACTAGTCCTGAGACAGTGCTGGAGAAACAGTAATACTGAAAGTCATCCTTTCCCCAGTGTCAGCACAGAGTCCATGCAGTGATGGATGATGCAACAACAGAGGCTGGACTGGTGCTGAGGCTCTGCTGCATGACGTGATTGCTCACTTGTCCCTGCCAGCCTGAGCACAGTCTTGTTATTTGTTGGCCCTCTCTTACTCCGAGATTGAACTGTGTGGGACACACATGGCCTTTTCATTGCCTGCTTCTAGTGCACAGGGTCCTGGACTCAGGAGAGTTCCCATGCACTTCTACAATGCAAAAATTAATGCTGAGTTCAGAGCCCAGCATGCTTCAACTCCCACATAACCACAACCCCCCTGCCAGCTTGTGAGCAGCCTTCCTGAAGAGACAGGGAAGAAGGGCTGGCACGAGTCTCAGAGGAACAGCACTGAAAAGCCTCCCCCCGACACAAGTTTTATTCTCAACGCTACTAGATGAAATTAAGCAATAATTCTGCCTGTGCAAATTAACTTCAGAGTGAGCAACACAGACAAATGCTTCTCTATTGACACTTCCGTAATGGCTGGCATCTGCCTTCCCGTTTCTTTTAACCATGAGGCAGTTATCTAGTTCACTAGGTCATTCCAGGCCTCCCCTAAGTATTCAAAAGTGTATTGTCTGATTAAAAAAATTGGCCTGTGACAGACTGAGTGAACTTTGTGTCAGAAGGCAGGTCTTAAGAACACTGAATGTTGGATTTTTGTGTTGTTCTCCTCCCCCACACACTCCTGTAAACATGTCAGCATTGTGGGAAGAAGTTTCAGGTCCTTATAAAGGCTATATATTTATATATAGCATGGATTTTTATATAGATGCTAAAAATGGAAAACAATTCCCATATGGATCAACAAACAGTTATCTATAAACACAATATACAGGGGCTGGAGTGGAGTCATATTTAATCCATTCTAGACCTAAACCACCATTTATGTGACAAGCTGCAGTGCAGAAAAGCAGTTTTCACACCAAATAACAGTGCCTTGATGCCAAGGCCAAAAAAGCAAGAACAAATGGAGAACTTGCAATTCTTCCCTTGAGGGCCTTTCACAACAGCCTGCAGACAGCAGATGGGGAAACACCACAGCATCCAGGCACAGCTCCTGCGCCCTCCAGCAACCCTAACAAAAACTCAGGTGCCGCTGATTGTACTACCAGGCTAACGCCACCCTTCCCATGGGGCTTTGTCCCCTGCTGTCCTTTTGCTCTGGTCCTCAGCAAGGATCGCCTCGACTACAGACAAATTTGCCCAGCCATTGTCTCAGGATTCCTGAACAGTCCAAAGGGCCACCACATATTTGATGGCAGGGTTTCTTCTGAAAGCAAGATGTATAATAAATTACTGGAGTGGACATGAACAGATACATATTTAGGGGGTAGGACAGATTATTAACAAGAAGTGGGACAGCTTTAAAAATATCAAATGGCCTTGCATGGAATCAGTGAAGTGAAGACTATGTGATTTCTGCCACCTTCATCTAGAGAAAAGAAATTAGCTTCTAAAGATCCCTGGAGAGAAAACTTTAGATGGGAGGATGATTAGTTCACATATTTGCCAGCTTTCCACTAAACCACAGTTGATGACAGCATTAGAGATAGGAAAGAGCAAGGAATTAAGGGGTAAGAAGCACAGCAAAAGTCACAGGATAAACTGCACAGAAGAGAACAGAAAACTTGAAGTCAAAATATATAAAGCAGTACATCTTAGTGGCATAGGCAAGAATGCCAGCTTTCCATCTCACACTAATGGCTAGCTCTCTGAAGAAACATTGCATGTGTGCATGTGTAAATATTTCCTTAGCCAATATGGGGAACTAAGGTAAGCACCCTTCTGAGCATACTCTTCACTGCTGAGAGTCATTACAGTTTCTCTCTAAGTGTTGTGCTGATGTATCAGGATGAAAATAAATGCAAAAACTATAGTCATTCTAGAAAAGTACATGCAGTGAAAATTACACAAATAATTGGAACAGTCCCTCAATTCTATAGACTGGAGTGGTTATGGTAGTATTTCCCCAGAAATACTGCTGAAACTAGTAACGTACCCAAAGGCTGAAATCAGTTTTACATACTACTGCCATATAGAAGGTATGTTTCTAATTCAAATCAAATGAAAACTGAATTCCAAACTAGGGCAAAATGAATAATGAAGATATGGAAATCAAAGGACCTGGAACAGAATTTGTAAGTTTCAAGGAAGGACAGATGCCAGTTCACACATTAAACTTGGTGACACTCCCCTAGAGAATTATGGTAATACTTCACCCTTAAATAACACACTCTGAGTGCTTCACAGACATTAACTAATTAATCTTCAATCCTCATGTGGCTGTAAAAATTATACAGCAGGGAAATAAGGTCAGATCTTCAGAGGAGATCAAGCTGAGATTAAACAGCCTGCCCCAAGGCTACACACTGACTTGACAGCGGAGACAGGGTTACAGCTCCCATGTCCAACAGCCACCCCACCACCAGAAAGCCTTTGGAGGGAGACAGACAGCCCCACACATCTCCAGCAGCTGCCCAAACACAGCAAAAAACTTAGGCAGGGTCAGATCCCTCCCCGTGCTCAAAGACAAACCTGTAAATACATGTCTCAAGGGATGAGGTGTTTAAGTGTGCACCCACAGATCTCCCTATGCCACTGAAGCTCTGCAAACCAGCATGTGCTGCAAGTCAGTTGGAGAGGATGTTTCCGTAGCAGTACACACCTCTGTGCTGGCACCTCCCCAGGACTTCTTCCTCCCAGATCTAATTTGCTGTATGCCAGGTAGCCATCATCACTTGAGCTTATGGGAAACTTGGGAATAACTGGGGCACATTTTACAAAGATTATACAGAACATGGTGCTAATTACACCTGGTTAATTCCCATCTACCAGTGCCTTCACAGCCCCAGAGTATTATGGTGAATGGAGAAAAGGTGTCTTTCAGGAGTGCTGAAATCCCCCAGGCAGGCCACAGTAGAAGATGCACTGGCACATTCAGTCCCCTGGGAATCAAACAACTCCCAGAGCACAAAGCACATGCCTGCCCAGTGCAGGAGGAGATCAACCCACATGTCCTGCAGCAAAGCACTCCCTGCACACAGGAAAATCAAGTCACCTGTTGCCCCATGAACCAAAACAGGCTGTGATGCTTGCAGCAATGAAGTCAAACCTATCACCTATCTGAAGCACTGCACAAGCCATCAGTCAGACTGAAATTGAGCTTTAACCTAATGAAGGCCACGCGGAGAAGGAGCAGGCTAGTAACAGCATTCCCCTCTGTAAAATGCTCCAAAGGAGACACTGGAGCAATCCCAACCAACCACTCTGCTCAGGGAGGCACTGCAATGGTTCCAACTATTTTCCAAGCAAGAAAGTCCTACAAACAGAATAGCTACAGCAAAATTTTCCTGCATGCTCTGAAAAAAAAAAAAACCAAACCAAAAAAAACAAGGAGAGTGTGCTGGTAGCCTAGCCAGTGGACTCTTCCTCCAAAAAACCTACTAAGTTCTGCCATTTGTTGCAGCATTTGAACAGCTGCTGACAGAGCAAGAGCCGTTAGTTTTGCCTGCAACTGCGATGCCAAGCAGTATTGGCTCTCGGGTTTTTTAGGAAGTGCTTTAGAGTGCTTTGAAAGTAGTAAGGCACTATTTAAAAGGTTCAGTTCTCATTGCAGCACTATCAGAAGATTAATAAATTAAAAGCTTGGCTACTGCAAGGAGCAGCAAGTCTGCCAATCCTGGACTGCTTTTGTGTGAAGATCTGGGGTTTGGTTTTGTGAAGTAAACTTGTGTCTAAACTTCTAATTATGTTAAGAAAAGCTAAGTGCTAGAATGCAGCTGGACTTCATACCTCTAGTAGAAAGTTATTTAAAAAGCCAAGGGTCTGAGTGACACTTCCCCCCCCCACTTCTCTCCTTTGGATACTGCTTTGGGATGGAAGGCATAATAGGCTGCACCAGTTCCAGCCCTTGTGCAGAGATGCCATGCAAATGATCCATTAAACATGAAGATTTACTTGGGAACTAAAAGCAATAGCAGTAGTTCTGTGTTGCCTCAGCAAAAATAAAAAGGTTTAAATAACTAAAGCTAGAAAAAAAAATAATTGGCTAGCTGTCATATCACACATGACAGGATGGCCAACAGAACATGTTACCATACACTGAATGACAAGAATAAAAGTGGTCGACACTGTGCAGACCAGAGAAAAAGTGCAAGTGTCACACAATCAAATATGAACCACAGCAAAACAAAACACCAGGAAAACAAAGGACAAAGGATGGGAATCAGAGAGCGGGCAGTATTTTGACCAAAAATAAAATATTTCAAATATTTTACTTGGAGATTGTACATTTGAACTAAGGCCTTGACGTTCAGCAGAATTAGATGAAGATGACTCTTACTGTCCTTATGCTGTGGGTCAGTCAGGTTTGGGACTTTCCAAGAGTTGCAGCTTACATGCACCAGGCAGCAGCTGGTCAGCGTGAAACAGCAGGATTCTTCCTTCCCTCATTGCCCCACAGCAACCGTGCTCTAACTTGAGCACCTGTAAGTCAGACACAGGAACCTACCTTTCTCAGTCAGACATGGAAACACTGCTCCATGGGACCTGTGTCTGGGCAATTCCTCATGCAGTCACAGCTGGGGATAGGATACCAGAGGGATCAGCCTGAGGATTAAAGCACCAGCTCTAACATGCAACAAAAAATAGCCAGGACAACGAACAGAAATAAAGAGGAGGGTGCATATCAGAACAGGTGAGGGAGGCACAGAGCTGAGAATTAAACTATGTCTGATGGGATAGAGATGGTGCCTGGGGTCCATGTTCTGGCTTGGCAAGAAAGGTTATGCAGATTGCAAACAGCGGAGAGGACAGAGAGAAGGGTCCCATCAACATCAGCATTGGAAAACTTGGTATTAACTGAGCATGGTGACTTGTGAAGACAAATGTAGTCCAGAAGTGAAAACAAGTAACTTGCTAGATGAAAACAGCAAAGAACAGTGAGGAAAGGCATAGTGGCAGTGGCTTCTGTGAAGAAAAAAAAAAAGCTACATATATACATATATACAAAGATACATATATACAAAGATACAAACAGGGTTTCAGCTTGAAGGAACTGGCAGTTCCTCTCTGTCAATGGCATTTACATTGCATTTCCTCCAGCCTTTATAAATCCTGGTTCCTCTAATTCATTCTGATTCTCTCTCTAATGCCTCCACACAGCCCTTTCAGTGCATGTGCCGGCAGTCTAGAAAGCAGTAGTTGGACAGCTTCTGACTGAAAGGAAGTGTTTTAGGCACAGCTCAAGACCTGTGGGAGTCAAGAGAAAAGGTTGAATTTGGCCTTTCAAAGAAACAGGATGCCAGGAAAGTCACATGAATGCTTAAAACAACTTCTCTGCTTAAAGAGAAGATGCATACGCCCAAGTTCAGTCTTAGTCACTAGCTGCAGCAGGCTGGTTTTAATTAATAGCAGGTGGTGGTTCACTCTTTTGGCAACAGAGCAGATGTGAGTCAAAGTTTTAAGATATTAATGCAGTGTTTGCCTTTCTTAGTAAAAAACACAGTGTTCTCCAAACTGTTGTTGAGGACCACATCTGTACAAACTCTGCAAGGGGACCTGGGGTCCGGGTGGACTGATGGCAACACGTGAGCCCTAGCAGCGGTGAAGGCTACCAGGATCCAAGCCTTGTAGCAATAAGGGCTATAAACCAGCAGATCAAGGGAAGTGATTAATCCCCTTTACTCAGCACTCGTTAGGCCACAGCTGAAGCACTGCCTCAAATTTGGGGCCCCCCTTAATACAAGAAAGATGTTGATCAGCTTAAGTGAGTCCAGCCAAGACCACCAAGATGGTCAGTGGCTGGAGTATAAAAGCTGTGAGGAGAGGCTGAGTTAGTTTAACCTGGAAAGGAGAAGGCTCAGGGGGACCTACAGAAGCCAACAAGTACCTGAGCAGGGCTTACAGAGAATACAGCCATGCTCTTTGTTTGAGGTACATGGTGGGAGAATGAGATACAACAGTCTGGACTGCATATACTAGATAGACTCACCCTGAGTATAATTAAAGTTTGGAACAGGAACCCAGAGAAGCTGAGGAATCTCTGTCCTAGGAGGTTTTCAAGACCTGACTAGACAAAACCCTGAGAAATGTGGTCTGAATTCAGTGCTGTCCCAGCTTTGAGCAAGAGGTTGGACTACACAGTCTCCCAGGAATCTTTCCAACACAAATGATTTGATGATATTCATCCAAAGGACCAGTAGTACACAGTGCATATGTTTATAAAGGCAGTATGTTCCTATAACACTAGACTGAAATGCAACTGTTAAAAAGAAAAAATAACAAAACAAAACAACACCTCAAAACCCACAAAACCCAAAACCCCAACACAGTAACCGACAACAGTACATACCACAGCCACAAAAGCTCAAATCTTCTCACAGACTTTTGCAAAACAGTAATCACCTTGGCAAACACAACATGCAAGAACTGTGTAAACCAGTGCCATCTATTGAGTTTAAGAGACTTTATGGCCAGCTGAGTATTCATCCAATAGATATACAGCTGTACAAAAGTGCAATAAATGAACAAAATAAGGTGCCTTGTGCAAGCCACCTCAGATGCCATGATTTGCTCTGCACAAGAACACAAAACAATGAAAGAAAAGCCACTTTTAAAATAAGACTGATCTGAAAACAAATGAGATTAAGTTATTCACTGCAAAGTGTCTTACATTTTAAATAGAGATTACAGACTCTGCACTAGTCTTCCACATGATTTAGATTCCCACTTCCATCTGATTTAGGTCTTATCACTGCAAGAATAATATCCCCTCGCCTTTCACATTAAGTTCTTTTTTTATATGTTTCTCAACTAGATATCCCACAGTTTAATTAAATCAAAATTGAAATAGCAGCGTAAGAATATAGACCATTTACTACCTGAGACACTAAGCATTCATTTTATTTCATAAAGAAATTAATTATGCGAAAGTCATTAACAACAACTGTAATTCCTTATGGATTTAAATTACGTTTTGAATTGGAAGAATAAAGTTCCCAGCTGATTTCAATTCTTTAAGATGGTAAAATGAATTAATGATGTTAATATTCCATACGTCTGAAAACTGTTGCAGGAATGAAATTCTGTATTAAATCTAAAGGCAACAGAGCATGGACAGTGAAAGCAGAGCGACCCATTTCTATCCTACTTATTTTGTCATACAGAAGCCTAGAGTATTTTTGGATGAGTTCAAGGGTTCAAACTGGGTGCTGGTAAAATCAATGGCAGCCATGGCACTGAGTTCAAGAAGGGCAGCCCTAGGCTCTGGCTTCTCCAGATCATGTACCTTCTCCCTTTTCTGCAAGAAAACCTCAGCTCTGTCTGGGAGAAAGTTTTCCCATCCTGATGAGAAGTGAGAATGATAAAAAAAGAGCTATAAGGAATGATAAATTCAGTATTTCAAAACTGGGCACCCTGCTGTTAATTATCATCATTGCCTCCACAGTTTATGCATATTAAATTATGCTGGCACTTCTTCTGGGGAAATAGTTTGAAAGGGGATAGGCAAGAGGAATCTCTACAGCACAGCATGCAGTTTGCAAATTCACACACTGCATCAACTGGGTAGGAGAGCCAATTTCTGAGCTATATAAATCTGAGTTTATCTTCTACAAGAACACCCACATCCATCCCCTTTATCATACTAAAGAGACATCTCTGTTGGCTGACAGCATCATGAAGGGAATCAAAATTAAGATGCAGGGTAAATTCTGGACCAATATAACCCCCATATAAACTTTGCCCAGTTCCAGGGCTTTATTTTGGAACTATGTGCTAAAATGTGAACTCTGCTGAGGACATTGCTCTCCACTGTCATAACCAACCAAGCACAAGGGTACGTTTTATTTCCAGGAAAAAGATGCTGATTAATTAAAATACAAAGGCATCTTCCTGCCAAATATTTTCCAGCCTTATGTTCAGCTAAGAATAATTAAGGCTCGCCCATGTAATCCAAAAGACTGGTAGCCATTCTGAACATGCTATCATCTATCACCCAACAAAAGTCCATGTTTGCTGAGGAACAGATTGCAACCAATTAGATGGGCAGCACATTAGTGGAGAGTTTTACTTGTGTCTAACTCTCACTGCTTCTCCAGTATAAAAGGCTGATAACTGCTCTCTTTATTATAGCCATGCCTGGTTAGCCTACAAACACTCCACTTGTAGCTTTATACAGCTGTTACTTCTTGACCTTAGATGCTGTTCATTGCATCCTCCCGTGCCACTGTGATGCAGAGGGGAGAAGGGGTGATTTAAAGGTCAGTAGGAGCAATGCAGCAAGTGGGATGGAGACACAAGTGCTGCCCAAGGCTTTCTGTGCTCCCAGGTCATGCTGAGCCATGGGAGCTTCTATCACACTGGCTTAAATCCCATTTGACTTCCATGAGACTAGCCATGATTTAAATCAAGCACGTGCTCAAAGTGCTTTGCTTATGAAAACAATTGCAGCCACACAGCCAAAGGATTAAAAAGTAGTATTAAAAGAGCTCTTTATTCAAGCCCACTGCAACACCAGTGGTCCACACTGCAATTTTAGGGCAAGTTTCTCCATCTACTTCCAGAATCAAAATAGCGACCTCCTTCAAACAATCCCTTTGGTGCTGAAAGGCCAGGAAACAGTCGTATTAGGAGTAATGACTTGAATTAGCTCTCTTGCACCCATGCCTCACTTGTATCCATGGCAAAGACAGACAGTAGCTTTGCCTATATGAAGTAATTCTTGAGGGCTTCTTTAGTGTTTGTCTACACAAACTCTTTTCTCTCCTTGTCTTACCAAATAAACTACTTAGGAAGGAAAAATGTCTCCCACTGTAAAAGTTTCTTGATATAAAAAATGCAAATCTCAAGCAGCTGTAATGAAGAAAATCAATTTTAGACTCCTGTTGGCTACCTTCCTGCAAAGCTTTATTATTTTTCATCAACTATCTACAAGAACCAGATCACGTTTCTAGCTTTCCGTTCCTCTCCTGTGTAATGAAGGGAGAATCATGTATATTGCTTTCATTTAATTTACCCTAGAAATTCAGAGTTATTGATTGTAGTTGGTAGACTTGCTAGCTATAAGAGACTGGAAACATTTTTATGCCTTTTGAATTGTTTACCCGCAGAGACGGATACAAAAAAAAGGGGGGGGCGGGGGGAAGCATTGTGCAATATGAAGTTTTGAGGCAGGATGAGAATGTATCACTGTGGAGACTGAAAACTGGGTGGCAATACTTAAATACACAACACAACTACAGCTGTAGGCTGCCTTTTGTGACATTTAAATAAATATCTGTGCAGCTGATTATCTGAGAGATATCAGAAAGGTCTTGAGTAATCAGGCAAAATCTGTATACGAAATTCATTGAAAAACATGCAGGTCTATGGAAAGATCAGAAAATATTCTTCAATCTGGATAGTATTTAGTAAACAGTTTTGCAAAGGGAAGGAAAAGAACAACAGAACTGGAGGAAATTACTTGTTTGGATATTTTAAAAGCAATAATTTAATTCAGAAAGCTGCCAAAATATCAAACAGGATTAATGCTAGAATACTTTGCATGATTTGGTAGCTTACAAATGAATGCACAGAGCCAGCATCTGTCAACTCCCTTAGGCAGCCTTGCTTAACGGAATGCAATTTCTTACCTGAAAAACATAAATAAGCAACACACATTTACATTTTACTCTGCATAACTTAGTATGTTATTTAGTACCCTAAATCACACATGAAACCAGTTCTTCTTATTAAGCATGCAAAGACACTGCATCACTTGTGTAGAATGTTTTTAAAATCAACAGTAGTTTCCAATTAAAACAGTTCAGATGTAAATATTTATACCAAATACAGAGACGTGATTAACATTCTTACCAGATACAAGCTCACTGGAGCACAATGCTTTCCATACTTACCCACCCCATTACCCCCCCCCAGCTTACAGACTTAAGTCTTTGATACCCCCA